>CM042146.1:8586259-8648759 GCA_023376005.1 Doryteuthis pealeii
AAAATCCTTAAACATAGAATCCACCAAACACTTCATAACACAAAAATTACCGTTTGGCAAATTTATGGTTTTAGAACTCTTGAAAATAAGAAACTGTTTACGCTATGTGTATTATTTTGAAAACTAAAAATGTATTTATATTTTAAACACTTTTTGAATAACTTAAGCATTGATTAGTATCGCATATAGGTCCCAAAATATTACTAAACTTTGCTTAGTCAGACACACCAGGCTTACGTTACCTTTTGTTGTTAAGCTAAACTGTACTTTTCTATACCGCGTAAAGCTAAAATATCCCAGAGTTACCAATATATTTTTCAACCAAATAATATGGTCTCCAACAACTCTTCCTATTTAATCATTTGTTTGCACACAGTTATAGAGTTTCAAGTAAACTAATTTTAACCCTAACTCAGTATAAATGCAGAATAGCACACAATATATAATGTCATTAGAATCGTATTTTACGACTAGATATCATTAGATTACGGAAACTTCCGGAGTAGCCTAACCCTAACCTGAACCCAAACCCTAACACTAACTCTGACCCTTACCCTAACCCTAATCCTACCATCTCAAATATTTTCGGAAATGTAATAAAATGTAAAGGTTTTTATACGTAATCTAATGATATTATCTCTTGCGTGCTATTCTGTATTGATACATTTTTTTATTGATCTCATCCTTGTCAATCAAAAAGTTTAATAAAAAAAGAAAGATTTGCAACGATGTACACAAATTCTGAATATCATAACAATTCAAACTGATAAAAATATTAGTTAAAGTAGAAAAGAACTAATGACATATTTATCAATCGCATTACGAGGGAGTCTATCCCTATTCGCAAGCATTAAATCACGTGGAGTTCCACACTTACCACCAGCTCCCCACTTTTCGGGACAGATTAGGTTATGCTGTATCCATTCATCACCATTACTCCTAGGTCCACTGGAGTGGTAGTATATGTTAGGATACTATCTATGTGATGAATAGAAAAATGGTTTATAAAAGAAATTCTGTTGGAAATTTCAATAATCATTTGTTTACACACTGTTATATGATTTCAGGTATGATTCTTTATTCTATGATAAGGATACTACTACTACTACTACTACTACTACTACTACTACTACTACAACTACTACTACTACTACTAATAATAATAATAATAATTTTCGAGGCAGATAGATTCGATTATTGTTGGTCTCAGCAAGACAGCGAGGGAGTACACCACCTTTTCACTAGCGGTCGACTGGGGATATTATGTTTTGCATCAGAGGTAGAGCGCCACACCTGCGATCAGCTCTCCATTTTACCACATAAGACTAAGGTGTACTACTCATGAAATATACTACTACTACTACTACTACTACTACTACTACTAATAATAATAATAATAATACACAAAAGAGCAAATAAAGATTACTTATGGCAGCCAATAACAGCAGCTGCAACATATGGGCAAACAGAAAAACAACAAAGATGGGAAGAAAAACAATTCCATGGATATTTCAAACGACAAATTGCAGAGATTGCACATGAAAAAACTTGGACATGGGTAAGAAAAGGAAACGTCAAGAGAGAAACTAAATAACTCCCAATTGCTGCACAAAACAATATCATATAAAAAAAATCCTATCAAAGTGAAAATTGATAAGACATAACAAACAGTAAATGTAAATGTGTGATAAACCATCTATTAAGCAAATGTAGCAAATTAGCACAACGGAGATACAAAGGCACGACTGGGTTGGGACGTTGATCCACTTGGAATTATGCAGTAAAAAAATTGACCATACAACAAAATGGTATATGCATAAACCAGAATCTGTTTTTGAGAATGAAAAGCATAAAATTCTATGTTATTTCGAGATAAAGACGGACCACCTTATGCCAACCAGAAGACCAGACCTAGTATTGACTATCGAAAAAAAAAGACAACTTGTCATCTGGAAATTTTCCAGCAGATCACAGGGTTATGATGAAGGAAAATGAAAAAAATAGACAAATACCGGGAGCTTGCCAGAGAATTGGAAAAGCTGTGGAATATGAGGGTGAAAGTGATAACAACTGTAGTTGGTGCACTATGAAATGTCTCAAAAGCTTGGAAAAAGACTGGTGGGACTGGAAATCAAAGGAAGAATTGAGACCATACAGAAACAGCATTACTGAAAAAGCTAGAATACTTAGAAGTGTCCTGGAGACCTAAGGAGACTTGTACACTGACTTTTGCGAAAGACCATCAACTAACGCTTGTGCGAAAAACTTACGGGTGTGAAGATAATAATAATAATAATAATAATAATAATAATAATAATAATAATAATACGGTCCCAAAAGGATTGGAAAAGGGTTTGGAAAGTCTGGAAATCAGAGGAAGGATTGAAACCATTCAGAACACTGCACTGCTGCAATCTGCCAGAATACTCAGAAGAATCCTGGAGACCTGAGAGGACTTGCTGTCACCCAGACTCCAGTGAAAGAGCATCGGCTAACGCTCATGTGAAAACTCAAAAATAATAATAATAATATAATAATAATAATAATAATAATAACATAAAATTCTAGACACCAAGAAATCACAGTTTATTATGTGAGCCCAAAACTTAATCTAAGTTTTAAATTTTGAAATAATATATATATATATATATATATATATATATATATATATATATATATATATATATATATATATATTATATATAGTCCATTCATTCTTATCATACCTTGTTATCTCACATTGAATAAACTGAAAGGTGGAAAATGAGACTTATATAATAACCGATATCTTATTTTTTTATAAACTTCTCTTCACAAACATAGACTTCTTATTTACATATATACATGTTCTAACTTTTTAATACATCACGTCAAAGGTGGTTTGAAGACATATATTAAAAAAAGATTCTAGCTGTCTGCTTTGCTCAAGGCTTTCAGTAGCTTAACAACTTCTATTATCACAGTCTGTGGCTTTCTCGAGTTCTGACTGGGAGCGGAGGTCACATTTCTTTCCCAGTAAAAACCGGTGCATTGTATTGCTATAAAAAATAATGTATTTTCAGAAAGAAATACTCGGTGGAAAATCAAGAAGGTGTTGCTAATATTAAATAAATAGCATCATTTTTCATTTACCTGTGGTTATATTCGTAATATTAGTGCATATCTTATGTGTGTAATTCAGTAGAGAATCATTTGGGTAGTTATTATCGAAGACCATTAGAATTCTGCCCTTGGGCCAAACCTAATTGTATACCTAGCTGAAAACACATACGTTCTCTCTCTCTCTCTCTCTCTTTTCTCTCTTCTCTCTCTCTCTCACACACACACACCACACACACACACACACACACACACACACACATATATATATATATATATATATATATATATATATAATAATTATATACTGTCATTATCAATTTAAAAGTTTACAACTTAAAACATTTACAATGCTCAATGAATGAAATTGCAGAGCAATATTGCAAACTATTGCAAGTATAAAATAATAATAATAATAATAATAATAATAATAATAATAATAATAATAATAATAATGATAAGCAAAAATTGATAAGACCCAACAAAATAGTAAATGTAGATTATGCGGTAATAGAGATGAGACTGTTTTGAGAACGAAACACATAATATTCTCTGGGACTTTGAAAAAGATCACCTTATCCCAGCAAGAAGACCAGGCCTAGTGTTGATAAACAAAAAAGAAAGAACTTGTCAACTGGTGGATTTCGCAGTTCCAGCAGATCACAGGGTGAAGCTAAAGGAAAATGAAAAAATGGACAAATATCTGGACCTTGCTAGAGAACTTAAAAAGTTATGGAATATGAAAGTCAAAGTGATACCAATTGTAGTTGGTGCACTTGGAACGGTCCCAAAAGGATTAGAAAAGGGCTTGGAAAGTTTGGAAATCAGAGGAAGGATTGAAATCATTCAGAACACTGCACTGCTGCAATCTGCCAGAATACTCAGAAGAGTCCTGGAGACCTGAGGAGGCTTGCTGTCACTCAGATTTCCATTAACTTTATATATATATATATATATATATATATATATATATATATATATAGAGAGAGAGAGAGAGAGAGAGAGAGAGAGAGAGAGAGAAATATGTGTGTGTTTGTGTGTCAATAAATAGCTTTATATGAGTAAAAAAAATATGGTTAAAGTGGGAAGGAACTGTAGATGTTGAATTCCACCTCAGACGCAAAATAATCTTCCTGGTCTAGTGCTAGTGAAAAGGGAATAGACTCCTTTGCTCTCGGCCTGTTATTGCCAATAGGCCACATGGCTCACTTTACATTTATTGATATATGAATATTTACTAAAAAAAATACTCAGTCTTTTGTCTGTCTGTCTGTCTGTCGATCTATTTACTCCCATAAATACTTTTACTCATGTTACCAGTTGAATAGATCTAACTTACTGACATCCTCATCAATCTTAATTACTTTATTACATTATAAAACACCTTCCTCATTAAATATGTATATATTAGTGTATTCGTATGTGTGGGTGTGTGTATGTCTGTGTGTGTGTGTGCGTGTGTGTGTGTTGGTGTGTCTGTGTGTGTCGTCGTTGGTGTGTGTGTGCGCGCTTGCTCTCACGCATCTTAATCTGATTCCTTTTTAGAATACGTGATATATTTTACAAAACCATCTTGAAAATGACAATGTGACAGTGATGAATGAATAGAAAATAATTTGCAGTGAAAGGAAAAAAAATAAAATAAATATGTCTGTCTGTGTAGCGTAAGAAATATATACATAACAACATTGCTTGAGTCAATACCTTAAAAAAAAATGAAAAAAAAAAATTCAGTGTTCTTGATCTCTTTCAACGGTCTGCAAAACATCTTACCAAATTTGCCGATGTGACAATGAAGTCAGAGATATGTTTCCAAATGTTTGCTCTACACTTCTTGTCAACATTAATGCATGTTCACAGGGACGTTTCCGCACACAAAAAAATGCTCGCCCGCACACAATTGCCGAAGGACATTCATTAAAAGTACGTGCATCGAAAACAATTATCTCGATTCACCAGTGCATGTTCCTCGTTGATTAATGCACATTTTAAATTGTGCATTTTTCTTAATAAACACAAGTGCGTTATCTCTGCATGTATATGTAACGATAATCAATAAGAACGTAGCCTTGTATGTTTATTAGCTGAATTAGGATCAGGAAGTTTCAGTGCATCATAATCGATACAGGTGATTTTAAATTGTGCAGTTTTCTTAATAAACTCAAGTGCGTTATCTCTGCATGTCTATGTAACAATAATCAATAATTGCTGTGGAAGACTGGGAGAAACTAGCTTTTAATAGACCTAGCTGGAGAGCCACCATCTACCTGTCTGTGTAAGAGTTTCGATCCAACCGAATTAAACACCAAAAATTGAAGCAGACTATTAGAAAGGGTAATTTTCAGCCCAGCAACATACAAAGTGGAGAAGTTCCAACATGTAGTTTATATGGAAGAGTATCTCTCCAGGGCTGGCCTGGTGAGTCATCTGAGAACACACAAGGATAGAGTGTCAAATGCTACTGGCACCCAACAATGATTAAAAGAAACAAAGAAAACAAAAACAGGAAATGGTCTTACCCGAACACGAGTTGACAACCATCATTATCAATCAATATTAGGATCAGAAATGTTCAGTGCATCATTTACACTCACAATTAATTAAGTACATGAATTAGAAAACACGTTTGTTGGTTGGTTGGTTAGTTGCTTGGTGTTTAATGGCAATATAAAAACTTGTGGGTTATTTGATTCCAAATTGTGTTTCCTTTATTGTATGCTTTATTTAAACTAGCAAATGTATGCACCCTCAGGATGCAAGTATTTAAGTTTTAATGTAATGAAATATCGTATTAAATTAGAAAGGCTAATGAAACTAAATGAGAATGCAGATAAAAAGATTTGAAACAGAGGCGGGTATAATTAAAAAATAGAACAACTGAAACTTACTCTTTCATCACTCTTGTCTTTCATTGTTATTTTTTTTAATTTAACTATTTAGTTAAAATAGGAAGTGAAGAATAAAATTACAGTTATTTCTTCTTGTTAACGGATTTCATTTAAGATTCATTGAAGAAATGTTTGCTTATATTCATTATAATAAAACCAAACAGTTAGAAATCAATAATACTAAGCACATATATATTAAAATCACATTTTTAATATCAATATGCAAATTAGCCTTCCCGTTCACACTGTAAACCACTATTTTGTTGTACATATAAATATAATTGCATGCTATTAGTATGTAGATATGGTTAACAGTATTAATAATGTAAAACAATTTTATTAATAATTGAGGTTTAAATAAAAATAAAATCATTGAGAATGTGATATAAATAACTAAAGGAATTGTGACTTGAGTAGTAGTATAGTTTCGGTTACAGACAGAAAAACACACAATCTCCATTATAATAAGATATTATAATGGTTGGTGAGCAGGTTAGTAAGAGCACATATGGTGGTAAGTTAGAATTGATGAAATTAATTAAGTGTATAGAAGGGGACGAACATACATCAGGCGGAATCCGTGAAAAGTAAATTAGACTGAAACCGAGTGGTAGTAGTAGGAGGAAAGCTGCATTTTCATTGGCTTACATTGACTGTGGTTTATCGATTTAAGAGGGCGAGTTTTTTTGTAGTTTCATATGAAGCAGAAATGCCAAGACTAGCAGCACGTAGCTTACAGAGTGGCAGCTTGAAGATGCCAGATTCAATTTGGGGTTGCTATCGGAGCCGACATTATACACAAGAACCCGTATTCCGCAATGAAGATAGTGCATCACTGACAACCACCCTGCATACATTCATGAGATGTATCTTACGACTTTAACTTCATGTGTATTATGTGACGAATTTTTTAACCAAATTCGTTTAAATCAATATTTTTCCAAACTAAATATTTTAAACGAATTATTTTAATCATATTTCAAGCACATACTTCTCAGCCAACTTATTTGTATCAAGGTTTTTCTTTACCTGATTATCTTAACCCAATTCTTTTAAATCAATTTTGTTTTCCAAATTTATTTTCGACCAAATTGATTGTTTTAACCAAGTACTGTTTCATGTGTTTTAATAAATATATATTTTTTTATTTTCGTATTATATTAGAGGATTAAAAAATAAAACAATTTGAAATGTAAACTTTAAATATGTATTAAAATAAAACAAACTATATATAGATATATAATACCAGTCATGTATTTATTAAAACTTGTTTTAAAAAGCAATGAGGACTGTCTAATGCTTCATGTTCAAATTTTGAGTGTATTTATTCTATGTTATGACGATTTTTAGTAATGTGACGTAAGCAGTGAAATAATTTTTGTTACAGACAAAAAAACGGAAGCGAATCTCCATTATTAATAAAATGATAATAATGTAAAAAATAACAAGAATCATAATCATAAAAAAATGAACAAAGATACAAACATGATTGATTTTGTTTAATGGCATATAAACTTATCTGGGGCTATTTTATGCCAAGAGGTGAATAGGGCCCCTCCCTATTCACCTCTTGGCATAAAATAGCCCAGATAAGTTGATATGCATTAAACAAAATCAATCATGTTTGTATCTTTGTTCATTGAATGGGCAGAGTTATTTTGATATTTTTTTCAAGGATTTTTCTTGAGTTTTATAGTGAGTCGTCTGCAGTTGTTTGTTGCTAAGTGGATGTTACTGTATTATTATTTTTTTCTTTACACCTGCATTGTGATAGCCTTCTAAATCAACCTCCTAACCAATATATATATTATATATATATATATATATATATATATATATATATATATATAATCCAAAAGTCCGGAGAAGAAATCTTCCTTACGTCCCAAAGCTTTATTTAAAAAAACTGTCGCAGTTTGAGAGTTCAATTTGTGCTCTTAATGTTAGAGTCACAGAGCAAATATAATATATATATATATATATATATATATATATATATATATATATATATATAATATATATATATATACCCGTCATTCATTTCATAAATATGTGTTTTAATAAATATAATTTTTTTATGCTCGTATTATTTCATTCTTCACTGTGGAATTATTTATTTTATTCATTTCTCATTTTCATGTTCTTTCTCTCCCTTATCTTTCACATTTGTATAATTCGGTTTCTTATTCATTCTTTCATACATACTTCGTTAAGGTAACATGAAAATGGAGTCAACATCTGGTTACTGACAGTTCCACGCCTTTGCGATCTTCAGACCAAAATGCTATTGACCACTCTCTACATACAAATACAGCACTCATATCATCTAATATATATATATATATATATAAAGATATCTTATTATAATGGAGATTGTGTGTTTTTATGTCTGTAACCGAAACTATATTACTAATCGAGTCACAATTAACATAGTTATTTACATCACATTCTCCATGATTTTATTTATATTTAAACCTGAATTATTGATAAAATTTCTTCATCTTTTTATCAGTGTTGTCCATATCTACATACAAATAACATGTAATTGTATTTATATATACAATAAATAGCGGTTTGCAGTGTGAATGGGAAGGCTAATTTGCATATTGATATTAAAAATGTGATTTTATTAAATGTGTGCTTAGTATTATTGATTTCTAATTGTTTGGTTTTATTTTAATGAATATAAGCAAAAATCTCTTCAATGAATCTTAAATGAAATCCATTAACAAGAAAAAATAACTGTCATTTTATTCTTTATTTCTTAATTTAACTAAATTGTTAAATACGTAAAATTCAGCAATGAAAGACGGGAGTGATGGAAGAGTAAGTTTCTTTTCTATTTTTCTATTATACCCCCACTCTGTTACATATCTTTTTATCTGCCTTCTTATTAGACTTTCTAATTTAATACGATATTTCATTACATTAAAACCTAAATACTTGCACCCGGAGGTGCATATATTTGCTATATATATATATATATATATATATATATATATATATATATATATATATATATATATATATATATATATATAGAGAGTTTTATAATTTGCTTGAAGCATTGTGTATATATTGGTTAGTAGGTTGATTTAGAAGGCTATCACAATGCAGTTGTAAAAAAAATAATAATACGGTAACAATTAATTTCTTTTTAAATGAATTCTTTTTGTTTTTAACACAAAAAATTCATTTAAAAAGAAATGCCATAACTAGACTACTTCAGTTCCAGTGATCTTTTGAAAAAGTGATATTATCTCGAAAATTCAAGAATTAAATACAGGTTAACACACAACACCATTGTTACCGTATTATTGTTTTTTTCTTTACACCTGCATTGATAGCCTTCTAAATCAACCTCCTAACCAATATATATATATATATATATATATATATATATATATATATATATATATAATCAAAAGTCCAGAGAAGAAATCTTCCTTACGACACAATAGCTTTATTTAAAAAAACTGTCGCAGTTTGAGAGCTCAATGTGTGCTCTTAATGTTAGAGTCACAGAGCAAATATAATAATATATATATATATATATATATATATATATATATATATATATATATATATATATAAACCCGTCATTCAATTTATAAATATGTGTTTTAATAAATATAATTTTTTATGCTCGTATTATTTCCTTCTTCACTGTGGAATTATTTATTCTATTCATTTCTCATTTTCATGTTCTTTCTCTCCCTTATCTTTCACATTTGTATAATTCGGTTTCTTATTCATTCTTTCATACATACTTCGTTAAGATAACATGAAAATGGAGTCAACATCTGGTTACTGACAATTCCACGCCTATGCGATCTTCAGACCAAAATGCTATTGACCACTCTCTGCATACAAATACAGCACTCATATCATCTAATGTAATATATATATATATATATATATATATATATATATATATATATATATATATATATATATATAAGAGAGAGTTTTATAATTTGCTTGAAGCATTGTGTATATATTGGTTAGGAGGTTGATTTAGAAGGCTATCACAATGCAAGTGTAAAGAAAAAAATAATAATACGGTAACAATGGTGCAGTGTGTTAACCTGTATTTAATTCTTGAATTTACGAGATAATATCTCTTTTTCAAAAATCACTGGAACTGAAGCAGTCTAGTTATGGCATTTCTTTTTAAATGACATTTGTTGGTTTTTAACAAAAGAAAAATTCATTTAAAAAGAAATGCCATAACTAGACTGCTTCAGTTCCAGTGATCTTTTAAAACACAGATATTGTCTCGAAAATTCAAGAATTAAATACAGGTTAACACACAACACCATTGTTACCGTATTATTATTTTTTCTTTACTCTTGCATTCTGATAGCCTTCTAAATCAACCTCCTAACCATATATCTATCTATCTATCTATCTATCTATATATATATATATATATATATATATATATATATATATATATATATATATATATAGAGAGAGAGAGAGAGAGAGAGGAGAGTTTTTCTTCACTTACTCTTCTTACTCTGGTATTAGGTACATTGAGCTCTCCTTATGGTCTACCTGCACCAGCTTGGTTAAACCACACATGGAAAGACCCTAACTACGGAAAAAAACTATATATATATATATATATATATATATATATATATATATATATATATATATATAAACCCGTCATTCATTTCATAAATATGCTAAAATATGAATAACATTAAAGTCAACTAATGGAAAGTCACTCCGCTAGAAGCAGAGTAGAATGAAGCGAATCAAATAAAACCAATACAGACATCTATATTGTTTTCCATTCCATGCATTCATATAAGTACAGACGAACTTGTTTATAAGCCAAACCTATCATTCATAAATTTTTATCAAGAGAAGCAATTTGAGACTCTATAACAAACATAGTCAGCACATATGTACTCATTTTTTTCTCTTCAGTTTTTTTCTTATCTTGGTATAAACAAATATACGATTTAGTTATTTCAATACAATAAGAATATTTCGCTAAATTCTGATTAATGTACGGACAAACAGATGCGTGCAAACGTCTGAAAAAATTACTTGTTCGTTTTTATTCACTCCAGACTCGAAATGGTTGGCATTTCTGGTTCAAGTTTCGACAGTAATTTACAAAAATTGCTTTGTAATAAATGCTATGCTTTTCTAAAAGCAACAGTATGGGCATAAAGTTAATGAGTTCTATCTAACATTAATTTTCTTCTCATTGATTTGAATTGTATATAAATGGTTTTTACTTATTTTAATTATGTTGGAATGTCTGGAAAAGAAGAAAACACGCACTTCCTTACATGATGCTTACTTCATTGTCTTTGGATTATATTGGTAATAAGGAGAATGATGATATAAGTAATAAATGTAAGAAAAGCGAAGGAAAACTACAAGTTGAATGAAGGAAGAAAGAAAAAGAACGAGAAAAATAAATGAGAGAAAAAACAAAACGAAAAAAAAAGAACAAAGACAAGAAAGAAAGAAAGAAAGAAAACGAAACAAACTCAACAAGAGAGAACAAACTCAAGGAAGAAACGGAATAATTCAATAAACGAAAAATGAAAGAAGAGAAAAGAAAGAAGGGAAAAAGAAAGAAAGACAGAACAATAGAAAGAAAGAAATATTTGAAAGAAGGAAGCAAAGAAATAACAAACCCAAGATAATAACCCAAGTAATAGATGTAAGAAAAGCGAAGGAAAACTACAAGTTGAATTAAGACAGAAAAATAGCGAAAGAAAAAGAACGAGAAAAAGAAATGAGAGAAAAAACAAAACGAAAAAAAAATGAACAAAGAGAGAAAGAAAGAAAGAAAGAAAGAAAGAAAGAAAGAAAGAAAACGAAACAAAAGAAAGAAAGAAAGAAAGAAAGAAAGAACAAACTCAAGGAAGAAAGGAAAAAGAAAGAAAAAATTAAGGAGAGAAACGAAAGAAATAACAGAAAATAAAAACGAAAGAAGCGAAAGAGAGACAAGAAGAAAAATAGAACCGAAACGAAATGTAACAAGACGGGGATTATCCTGAGCGAGAACTACTATATCAGAAATGAGAGGAAGAAGAAATAAGAGATAGTAAGGTTTGTTTTAAAATAGTGATGAGCACAAAAATGCCTGTCGTGAATTTGACCGGAGCGTGACCTCCCGAATGGAGAATTGAATGTCAACCGGAAGTTTCGGGTGTTGACCGGAACCGGAAGTCACGTGGTGACGTGGAACGACGAAGAAAAATACCAGCCTCTTTTTGCTTTCCGACGTCGTAGGGTACGGATCGGACCTCTGGGTCCCTTGTGTGGGATCACCGTATTTTAACAGTGTCCTCTCTCTCTCTCTTTATCTCTGCCTTTCCTCCTCTCCCACACAACCCACGAGACGAGCCCTGGAAATAAAAGCTTAAGCAGCTTGTGAAGATATATTTCTCGCGTTCCATTTTTTTATCGACAAGATGACCGCCACGTGCAGAACACCTTTTTAGTGTCGTGAATTTGGAGGCATGTGGACAAGACCCGCTGTACAACATATACCGCCACCGCCACGTTACGTATATCAGCATTGGGTATCATGAATAGAACAGATACCGCCACGTTACATATATCATTTTGGTACTGTGACCACATATCACAACGTTACAGAAACAAAACAAAGAAGAAACGGAATAATTCAATAAACGAAAAATGAAAGAAGAGAGAAGAGAGAAGAAAAAGAAAGAAAGACAGAATAATAGAGAGAAATAAATATTTGAAAGAAGGATGGAAATAAAGAACAAACCCAAGATATATATATATATATATATATATATATATATATATATATATATATATATATATATATATATAATGAAAGAAAGTTAGAAATGATTGAAAGATCAAGCATGAAATCAAAAAATAAACGAAAAGAAGAAGCGAAAGGAAAATAAAAAGAACAAACACCAGCAACAAATAAATGGGTGACGGTGCAGTAAAGATGAATCCATAAACAACATTCTCTTATATACTCAAACACATGGGCTCACACCAGTGTTGACCGACCAGCAAAAATTGCATTCAATAGTTCTGTGCGGATACTGGGTACTATCTAGCCGACGTACTAAAAGTGAAGGCAAAAGAGAGAGACAGAGACAGAGAGAAACAGAGACACAGACCCAGACAGAGACAGAGACAGAGACAGGCAGGCAGGCAGGCAGGCAGGCAGGCAGACAGACGAACTGACTGACAGGCAGACAGAGAGAATGAGACAAATAGAAGAGACAGACAGACAGACAGAGATATATAGAGAAATAGAGAGACCTGAAGACATGCCGCATCGACATAGACACCTGGGAGGCTTGTGCAGAAGACCGTGTAACCTGGCGCCTGCTCGTCAAACAAGGAACAAAAAGAAGTGAAGAAGAGAGGAAAAAGCTGACACAGAAAAGAGAGCTAAAAGAAAGGAGAAACAGCAGCACCCCCAACACCTACAGAAAGCATCACCTTTTGTTTGCAGCCATTGCACCAGAGACTGCCATTCGAGGATCGGTCTGTTCAGCCACTCACGTAGCTGTAAGTGTGTGTGTGTGTGTGTGTGTGTGTGAGAGAGAGAGAGAGAGAGAGAGAGAGAGAGAGAGAGAGAGAGAGAGAGAGAGAGAGAGAGAGAGAGAGAGAGAGAGAGGAAAATGAAATACGCCATCGTCTAAAAATAGACGGAAGGTTGCCAACCAGAGAGTGTCAAATAAATCGGACGCCTTCATGAAGATGATGATTGTGATGATGATGATGATGAATTTAGTAACCTACGCTGTTATTACCTGCACTATATTTATTCATTTTGTCACTGTATGGTGCGTGTCCAATCTATGTGATTAAGCGTGCAATGTAAGGTTTTGAGCATTGACAAAGAAGCAAGTTATAATAAAAATGGTAATTCTTTTTTGTGTAAGTCACTACAGAGAACACTAATTTTTATGAGCTCCAAATATGCAGAGTCAGTGTTAAGTCTGTTAAATCATGAAATGTTTACAGTGAATATATTCATCTGGGCAGCTGCAGGAGAGCATATTTCAGCAATGGGAGAACGGAGAAAGGAATGACATCTTAAAACATACCGTCAAGACTATCTCAGTGAAATGATATGAACCCCATGGAGCTGACCTATTGTGACATATGATCTCGAAAACCAGAATCCTAGGGAGAGCTGAATAGTCAGGATAAATCATCAGTTTCTGGTTTGTTAAAAGGACTGAAAAACGCTCTGGACAAGTCGACTAAATATCAACGTTGCTTATTTGAGGATGTAATATCATTAGCTATTAAAAATGTCACCATCATCTTCGTCATAATCATTATGCTGTGCTTATAGCGGTCATCGCTCTCGGCAAGTCCTCAGCACAGCATCAAAATACCCATACAGAGCTGATGTATGTGAGTTTTAGCTGCTCAGTCAGCACTTGAGAGTCCATGTGAAGGTATACACAGGAGAACATCACTTTTTATTTCGTCCTTAATTCTCCGTCGATGTTCAGCATGTCTTTTTGTTTTACTATGACGGTTTGTGTGATAGGAGGTATGTGGCCATATATCATTTTTTGTGTTGTACTGCTTCCAAAATTGGTTCAAGATATCTTGCAGTAATCGTTGGGTACATATCCCGAGTTCTTCAAGAGGGTCTCTGTGTTTGAAGAGAAGGTTTCCGGATTCGAGAAGATTCCAGAGTTCGATCAGAAACACTTTAAGGAAGCCGGAGGGCACATCTGCCAAAACACTGTGTAACAATAAAGATGGGAAAATGCGCTGATACTAAATAAATATTTACATTTTTGTGTAGTTTTTAATGGAATCGTTTTGCTCTCATGTGATATCAATTATTTCCATCTAATATAAATGCTTTGCAGACAGTTGTGGCATTTCAAGTCTCCCCATCTAATAGTCATCATTGTATGGGTTCAAATAATTATATCTATTTGATAATAATACTAATTTGTTTTCACACAGTTATATGGTTTCTAGTAACTAATAATAATCCTTAGAAAGCCATTATAGCTTCAGTGATTATTTTTAACACAAATAATTTACAGTTGTATAGTATCAATTATCCCTATTAAATGAGATGATTTTAAAACCGACCCATTTGACACATATGTGACTCAATAGGTTCTACCATTCAATGAATGAGTTGACCTGAGAGTGATGACGTTCAAGGGGACCTTCATACTTCCCACATTTCCAAACTTGGAGCCTCATCATAAAATACAGGTTATTGACATGCCTTGGACACAGATCTTTTGGGTTCTTAGGCATTTGTTGGGGATACAGTCAGTATATACTAAGCTCTGTCCCTACAATATATAATTACTTTTATAAATCTATGTATGTAAATTATATCTACCCTTAAATTATCGTTTATAGATTATACAGAATTGACGTTTTGTAGATAAAATATAAACGAATATATTTCATTTTTTTTATTAATATTTGAAAAAAAAGAAGTATTTTCACAGATACCCCATGAATTATATTAGGCATCTCATCGTGGTGTAATGGTTAACAATTTAGTCTCACAAACATGTGACCTTGTCTTAAATTCTACCCGGGGCGAACGGGTCGGGTAAATATCTACTCCAGAAACTTTAATCTTATTCAAAGGAAAATAAAATCACATATACAGGAATATGTAGGAAGCGCGTGGTGTAATGGTTAAAGTCATGGGAAATGGACTCGTCGCCCTGAGTTCAAATCCTGGACGTGGTAATTGCATTTCACTGAGCGCTAATACCCTTGGGAAAGGTATGAATCCTACTCTCCCTCCAGCTATGGGTAAATAGCAGGGCAGACTGGGTTCTTTAACCATGGCTAGGTAACCAGTCTAGGAGAAGGAAAACTCTGAATTCAATCCTGTTGAACTCCGCTTAAGAAATTGACCTTGTGTCACATCCTGCTCGTGCGGAGGGTTTGGTAAATATATATACAGGAATATTGCTTAGTATTTTGAAACTTATATGAATGATCCTTTATGGCTTTTATATTGAAAGAAATTACCAGCATTAGAGGATTCTTAAAGATGAAAGCTTGTTTATTACTAAGAAGTAGTTTATATATATGCTGGTTTAAAATTTCGTTTCGATGTCTGGAGTGTGAGACATCTCTGGAGAATCGAAATGAAGGAAATGAAATTAGATTCTGAGATGTAAAGGTTTTTATGTTGGAACACCATCCCGATGGGACGACATTTGCAACGTATAAAACGTGGAGATTTCGCGACAAAAGTCGTGTGTTGAACTGTGAATTTAGATTCTCTTCTGATCGCTTTCCCTTGGGAAATTCATTTTGTACATGGTGAGGAAAGTGTGGCAAGATGCGTGATTCACGTCACTGACACAGAAACCTCAACAAATGAACAAATAATAAAACACGACAAAATATTAATTTATATAATACCACGACACTTTAAGTTAAAGAGACAATGGGGTTTGAAAAGCAGATTAAATATACATATTTACGAACATCTTCGCATGAGGGGGATGAGACACAATGTCAAATTCTTAAGCGGATTTAACAGGTTTGAATTCAGAGTTTTCTTGTACTAACCTGTTTGCCAAATCAAAGTTAACAAACTGCCCTACTATTTACCCTTAAGTCGTCGGGGCGGCCTAAAGTCGGTATCAGCCAGTCAGCGAGGGAGTCTATCCCCTTTTCATTTGCGCTAGACTAAGGAGATTATTTTAGCGTCTGAGGTAGAGCCACGCCTACCGTCAGCTCCTTACTTTACCACACAGATCCCTGTGCTACTCATACGCTGAGTTGGTGAGGACCGGTATCTAACTAGGAACCTTGAGGTTTCTAGCCGAACGATCTACCGACTGAGATAACCTGGCCCTTTGGAGGAAATTAGCTATATCTTTTCCCATTTTTGAAAGGTATTAGCGCTGTTAGAAACGAAAACGGCATCGCCTAGGATTTGAACTCGTCTCGCCGTATCCTTATCATAAGATGATAACCATTACACAGGGGCCTCCACAGATTATAGATAAAAGAAAGAAGCATATGTTTTATGTGTAAGCATTGTACAACAGATTAACCTTTAAAACATACTCGGAAATATTCATAGTATTATAGGTAATACACCATATAAGACTAATGGAATGCGCCGACGGGTTACTATAAGTAACAGGGACAATTGTGGCTTTGCAGTAGGCCAATGCGAGTCAACTCCTAACTCTATTGTCGGACGTATTTCCCACTTCTCTGTATTGTATTTGTCTACTTTCTGTTAATACATTTTCCTACATTTGTTACCCGTCGTTTTGTTCTTGTTTGACCCCTTAAAACCTCACAACACATAGGTTGGTTGAATTTTACGGCATGCCAACACTTGGGTTATTTAATGCGAATAGGTTTGTTTAATCCATCATTTTTGGATATTTAAATGCTTTTAAACTCATTTTCAAAAGATCATTTTTCTTTTTACCCGAACATATTCTACCACCATATGTTTAAGTGGAGATGGTAGTGATTGAAATTAAAGGTTACTACCCCTCCAGAGTTCCAGAATTGGATATTTCCCATTCGATGCAGTATATTGTTATACCCAAGACACAAATTATCGTCGTAGGAAATAGACTCGGTGAACCGAGTTAGATTCTTGGACGAAGTTGGTTGTATTTCACTTAGCGCTAATAAGCAAGAGAGAGGTATGAATCGAACTATTCTTCTCCCAAGTATGTGTAAACGGTAGGACAAAATCTGATTTTTAAACTTAGTTTGCCCATCTGTCAAGGAGAAGGAAAACTCTGAATTTAAACGTTTGGAACTTCGCTTAAGTAATTAACCTAGTAATAATCCTGCTCGTGTTGAGGGGTTAGTTAATGTATATTTATGTAAGAATGTTATGGAATTTTCCATAAGAGCAATACGGTCTGGACTATCATATGAGGTTTGACGTGACAAACCAATTAAATGGAGAGGGAAGTGGCTATTTTTCCCAGGTATGAGTAATCCTGATTCATAATCATTGTACGTAAATGTATTATTCATTATATATATATATATATATATATATTATATATATATATATATATATATATACATATATTGCGCCCCCCAATAATGTGGGGGGGGCAAAGTTAAGTGACCTTCATCATGCTGGTTGGATCAAAAATGGTATATCCGAAAATGAGTAAAGTGTAAAATTGTTTATATATATATATATATATATATAATATTTTTATTGTCCTGCGTATGACGTTAAACTCTATCTGATGGTGGAGTTCCAGTTATGGAGAATGTGGAGAACCTCTTCCTCACCATAGCTCCCTGGTCCACTCTGACCAGAAGTGGTAGTATCTATTTGTTAAATAGAACAAATAACTGGGGATAAAAAAGACGTTTGAAAATTATCTAAATAGTTGTGTTTGTTACTATGCACAACAAAACAGAGATGAAGAAGACTTAAGAACACTAAGAAACTATAACAGAAGAACTGAGAGGAAATCAGCCCAACATATAAGATATTGCCAGGATTTTAGGCCAGCAGAGAAGAGACAAAAAGATAGAAGCTAAGTGTTATAAGATGGTAAGAAGCTATTTATCTTTCTGTATGGTATTTGATTAATATATATCCCTTACAAAAAGGACTTCATCAGTGGATGTTACATGTCTTATACATGAATAGATCTAAAGAGAACAATGCAGATTATTTAAAAATGATGATATTTATACGGAAGTTACTTTATATCTTTATTCCAAAGTCCTCACCTGCTTACCATCTCTTTTAACACATTCTAATCTTCGTCAGGTGGCCCCCTTAATATCACTCTGTGTTTTTAGTAAAGATGATCCCATATAGATATAAACATTTTTAATAGCCAGTGGGAGATTCCCAAAAATTGGTGAACATTAATTGACTGTTTTAAATATGATATCATACCTGTGTTCTCTCCCTCCCTACCTCTCTCTCTCACTATCTCTCTCTCTCTCTCTATATATATATATATATATATATATATATATGTGTGTGTGTGTGTTTTTTTAAGTTGAGCGTTATTACGAAGCATCTAAAAATAAATGAATGAACTCGATGTTATGGAGTTTTGGATTCACTTATTTTTTATTATTATTTTTTGCCGCTGTCAATAACAACAGAGACAAAAGATCCGTTGAACAGGAACAACAGTCATTTGATAAAGGGTATCTAACGGACCCGAAAATTTATGATAAAAATAATAATAAAATAATAAGTGAATCCAATACTCCATAACATCGAGTTCATTCATTTATTTTTAGATGCTTCGTAATAACGCCCAACTTAAAAAAAAACATAAAAATATATACCGAAAGAAGCATACGGAGACCCCTAAAATACAACATGAATATATATATATATATATATATATATATATATATATATATATATATATATCCTGGGATATGATTGAAAACATTGCCCTATAACAAGATCAAACATTTTTGTATGATATAATTTTACAAGGAATTCAATGGTGATATTTATACTTATCCCTAAATGTATTTGGTATTACTTAGCAATTACTTTGTTTTAAATAAAATAAGTATAATTTAATTCCGGCATATTCTAAAAACACACTTTCTTTCATCATTCTACATTGGTGACCATGTGAGCAACATCAGGTACCTTAAGCAACCTGGTATAAAGATGACTTGATTCGGCATTAAATGATCCGAAAAAGGTTGATATGCCGTAAAACAGTTTTGTTTCAACCTATCAATTATCGTTCTACGACGACTTCGTAAGTAGAATAACAATATATTTATTAAAAAGTGTATACATACATTCATCTAGATACTATATATTTGTGGCGGACCGGAAGTTCTTACTTCAACAAACAAAAATCAAATGACAAAAAGGAATAGTTTGGGCATGGGATTGCGCACCTTTGTAAAAGAGAAAAATAAAAATAAAAATCTGTACAATTTCAACCAATCAGAGACGTTCGCGCCTAAAAGGAAATCTATCAATAGACCCCTTTTTGGAGCCTACTGAAATACTATATATACCCAACTTTTTCATATTCCAAGCAGAAAGAAATCATTCATCTAAGCAAATCCACGCCATTTTAAAGTAAGACCAAACTCATGCAATTTTAAGAAGGTAGGAACTAATATCTGTCTATCTCTTTTCATGAACCTTTTACGAGATCTGCAGTACATCGTGCTACTGACTGCCATGTGACTTTGAACTCTTACCCTTTCTTTCTCACCTCATAGCTGATAACATATTTTCTTACGTGTTATAAAGAACTAAAGAAAGGAAATACAAAATTAGCTTTTTTGTATACAAGATAATCCAAGGAACTTTGCTCGGTATTATGCGTTACCTTTTGTAAAATCGTTACTCAAAACAAGTTATTTTATTTAATATTGAGTTTTTGTTATTTATGCCTTGTGCTTGATTGTTTTATGGTGTTTTTAAATGTTTGAATATTTTATTGGTTATTGACTTCAAACTGGTGACCTTTATACTAAGACTTCAAACAGCCCTTACATACAAACCACCATACATTCATCTAGATACTATATATTTCGAGCAAAACCAGGTACATATAGCTTGTTATATCATCCATGTGCTCTCATAAGGGTGTTAACTTTTAAAAATCATATTGTATTAGTATAACTGCTTCAATATGTAAGTGCACGCAACGTGCACAGGCAATATGATAAAACGTGATATGTTGTAATCAATATTCAATTAACAAAAATGTTTGCAGCGTGATTAATATCAGTATTTAATTTCATCATAATCCTAACAGCTTTTTTTAGGTTGATTAAAAGATATTTATTCATATAATTTTCAGGGAGGAAAAGATAACATCAAATGTATGCAGGTATATCGACAGACAAACCACATTACTTTAAACAAATATAACAGTGTGAATAAGTATGAGAGTAGTATAACTCGTGAAATCTCACTGGATTCTGAGTGACAATACGTGTTCCTTGGTCTTAAGAGCTCTTCTGAGAATTCTAGCCGAGTTCAACAAAGATACTTTATATTTCGAGAAAATTGTCTCATAGAAATGTATGTCATTGTTCATGCGTAATAACAAGGTAGACTACACTACTTTATATGACTCTCTATTACGTCTCTGTCTTTCTCTCTCTCTCACTGTGCCTCTCTCTTCCTCTTCCCTCCTCTCTCTCTCAACAGGTATTTTGTCTACCTATTATTGAAGTCAGTTATCCTACTGTTGGTTTGAATAACAGCAGCTAAGTACAACTCAAGCAGTGTCCAAGACAGTTGGTATAAATAGGACTCAAGAATGATCCATCCATGAATCTGGGTGATTTAGGTGATTCCATTCCTTGAGTTCTGATTGGCTGCTTGACTGCTTGATTTGAATGACATTGTGGAGTCTTATATATACTCTGTCATTTTCCAGTGGCTTTCGGGATTGTATTGAGTTACAACCGTTTGCTGCCTTGTCTTCCTAGTTCGACGGTAATTGTACTTTAATTATTCTTCACCTATCAACATCACTTATTATTCTCTTTCCTTCTATATTCTATTATTGTTTCCATTTACATATTTTTCTTTCTTTTTTTCTTCCATTCTTTGGTTATATATTTATTTTCTTTGAATATTTCTCTTGGATATGCTTCTGTGTTCTCAAGATTCTAACACAATTGATACATATGTCTCGAACTGGTAAAAACGCTGGTTTATTTAGACCCTCATTTATGCCAGGAATGCGAGTTGGTGGTTTCAATTTTTCCTCTGATTTCCAGTTACTCTAGTATGTTATTAAAATTTTTGAAGACCTCTCCAAGCCCACCAATTACAATTCGTATCATTTTCACCCTCATATTCCACAGTTTTTTTTTCGATTTTTCTTTAACTGAAGCATATGTTCACTACAATGATATCTTTTTATTATAATGGAGATTGCGGGTTTATCTGTCTGAAACCGAAACTATATTACTATGCAAGTCACAATTTACATCATATTCTCCATGATTTTATTGTTATTTAAACCTCAATTATTAATAAAATTGTTTTACATTACTTACACTGTTGACCATATATACATACTAATCTCATGCAATTGTATTTATATATACAACAAAATAGAGGTTTACAGTATGAATGGGAAGGCTAATTTGCATATTGATCTTACAAAATTGATTTTAATAAATATATGCTTAGTATTATTGATTTCTAATTGTTTGGTTTTATCTTATTGAATATGAGCAAAAATCTCTTCAATAAATCTTAAAAGAAATCCGTTAACAAGAAGAAATAACTGTAATATCATTCTTTACTTCCTATTTTAACTAAACAGTTTAATTAGGAACATTTACCAATGAAAGACGGGAGTAACGGAAAATGATGGAAGAGTTAGTTTCAAAGTTGTTCTATTTTTCAATCATAATCTGTTCAAAATCTTTTTATCTACATTTTTTTCAGTTTCATTAGCCTTTCTAATTTAATATCATATTTTATTATAAAATTTAACTAAAATACTTGCACCCGGATGGTGCATGTATTTGCTAGTATGTTTAAAACTCGTAACGATTTGTACATAAATAAACATTTTCTCTGAATCTACTTGCAATATATATACAAACTTTGCATTTCGCATTGATAATACTCTATCATAGAATTACGTTAATCAATTTAAATTCAGGCAGGACGGAGGGAGAGTGACAAGTGCTTAAATTTTGAGACTTTTCATACATACACACACAATATATTATGTGTAACGACGAGTTAATTTATTAAATATAGGAATTGAACATTAAATATAATAAAATAGATAAGAGATATCTTCTTTTAGAACTTTATACACATATACTCATATAGACTGTGCTATTAGGAGATTTGAATGCATTTATGTGTTTATTCGTTGAGTATTGCAAAAAGTTAGATAAAAATGAAGAAACCAAGTAGATATATTTGAGAAAGATGTGGCTGAAAGGCATGTCGGTCAGGTATTTTACGTGCCAGAGGCTGTCACGAATAATATGCAGCTGTCGTTAACCCGAAGGCAAACAGGAAAATTAATGTGAAGGCAATGTACGTAGATATGTATGCATGTATCAATCTACCCACTCTCTCTGTCTCTCTCTGTCTGTCTGTCTGTCTGTCTCTCTCTCTCTCTCTCTCTATATATATATATATATATATATATATATCTGCTTCATTCTCACATACTCTCACGATGTGAATATCTAGACACATGAGTGTCAGTTAATATGTAGGTATAGGGAAGCGTATATTACGTAACGATTATCATCTAAGGTGTCCTGATCGAGGCTATTTGTACTTCCCTTCGCGCTTATGCCCAGGGGAAATGCATGCATCATATTCCCAGATCTATAGGTTAATAGTAGAGCAGGTTGGACACTTTAACTTTGGTACGATATTCGGTTAAAGAGAGGGAAAAACGCTGACTTCAGATACGATAGTATATGACAGGCCCGAGTTCATTTCTTGCCTTCGATAAGAGGCAACCCATTATAATCACTCACATGTATTCGGAGATAAAATGGCCATTGACAAGTAACCATATCATTGTCCTGTGGGAAGTACTGAAGGGGAATAATTTAGAATATCTTCGTGACACAGCTTGATTATGGGTTTAGGATTTGAGGAATATATATATATATATATATATATATATATATATATATATATATATATATATACTAGCTAAAGTACCCGGTCCATGACCGGACTAAAATGAAATTTGGATCACCAGGGAGTGAGAGAGAAAGTGGAAGACAGTAGTTAGTGAGGGGGTAAGAGGAAAATAATTCTTGAAACTAAAATCATTGAGAATTTGTATATTTCAGGATTTGTATTTTCTATTTTATAGTTTAAAATTATTTCATATTACTATACAACAAATTGAAAGTATTCGTTTGTATATTTGTTTGTTATTGTTTTAAATTTTTTGTACATGACAACAATTCACATTTAGTTCTTAATTGCATGTTGAGTTTAAAAAGAAGCTGAGAATCGAAAATTTAAATTCTTCGTATTGCAATATCTATTTTTTCTAAAACCTAAGATAGTATTATAGGGACCACCAATTGATCAGCTTAGGCCATCTTGAATAAAACGGAAATATTTTGTTATTATTTATAATTAATTGATTTTTCATAGAATTTAAAAAAAACTCTTATCGTAACTTGTTTTTAGCTACATTAATTTTCAGTTGATTTAACAGTGCAAAAATGAAAACATTGTTTTTCAATCATAATTTTCATTATTTCCGTAAGCTGAAAAAAAGTTAAAAAATCATCAGGAGTTTATTTAATGTTTTTTCTTTCAAATGGAAAAAAAATTTTCAAGGAAATATTAATTTTTCTGCAAGTTTCATAGTGTTAAATATAGGGGGGTGGGTGTAAATTTCACAGGGTAAAATTGGTGGTACCTAGTATTTTAAAAACATTGTTTAAAAACGTTTTGGTGGACCTGATTATCTGGACTCCCCCCCCCCCATCTATTTTTTTTCCTTCAGTTGATTATTATCGATTACACACCAATCTATCAGATTGAAAAAAAAATTCTTTAAAAGTTCTTTATTATTTGAGTATTCACGGGTGTTCATTTCCTCGTATAAGTTTATAGTAAATTGATCCCCATATCGGAACCGCTTGAACGGAACCCAAATTATTTATTTTCCCATTAAACTACCCCCCCCCAATCCTAACCCCTCCCCCCCCCTAGTTAAAATTAAGTTTTATTACAAAATTTATATTAATTACAAAAACATCAATTTTCATAAAAGTTCAAATGTCACTATGAAATCTCTATTTAAACATGCCAATTTTTCAGAACTGAAAAGTTGCACTATAAACTCAGCGATGTTTATTGACTTCACAATAAAGAGTAAAATCATAAAACTTAAAATTTTAATTTGTAAGGCAAATTCTGAGGAATATTTTAAATTGTATTTTGAATAATAATTTAAATGTTGGTTGTTAGTTGTTTTGTTTTATCCACTTTTCGGGTAATTTACTAACGAATCATGTCATTTTGATAAACAAGCGCTTACAATTTTTCGTACTTACATATAATTTTTTTTTTTAATGTTCCAATAACTGATATTGTCAGATAAACTTGAAATAAATTTCGTCTTACAAATAATTGACTACTTATTCCAGTCGGGCCTTCGACTAAAGATAAAACACCGGATTTTGTCCGTATTAGTAACCTTTGTTTTTGTTTTTTTTAATCGTGTTTGAGAAATAATTAGTTAACGAACCGAAAGAAAAACAGTTTCTAAGGAAATTCGTCAATCTTATTGTTATTTTAACCCTTTAAAACTCTAACAATAAAAATTAATAAATAAATTAAAGAAGTAAAAGTCATTTTATTCGAATGAAAATCTTAGTTTAATTTATACAAATATGTAACCGTACTTACGACGTAAACTGATTTTCATGATACTGTTATTTACGATTTAAATATTTTTTTAATAATGTAACCGTAAAGCGTGCATTTTGATTTTCTACAATTTTATGCATTACAAAATTAAAATTAAAATTAAAATGAGTGTACTGTACAATTTAAGAATATGGACAAACTCGCTGTAAAAAATAATTTAATCTATAAAACACATACAAATTACATATTCAGAAAGACTAAGAGATTCCGAACTGCCTTATCGGCTATACGTAGTATTTTTTTTTTTTAACTCGCTGTAAAAAAAAAAAAATCTATAAAAACACATACAAATTACATATTCAGAAAGACTATTTCATCTTATTACTAAAGATATAAATATTTTAAAGATTTGATCCTAAATAGGTAAGAGATTCCGATCTGACTGATATAAACTGCACTGCTTGTATCGCAATAATCATAGGTAGCGTGGCTATCCGAAGCCATTTTTTAATTTTTTAACTCGCTGTAAAAAATGATTCAATTGATAAAAACTCACACAAATTACATATTTTGAAAGAGTATTTTCTTATCCTTCTAACGATATAAAAATTATTAAAGATTGGACCATAAATAGGCCATGAATTCGGAGCTGAACGGCTTAGACTGCAAAATTAATTCATTAAAATCAAAACTTCGCTGCTGTTATCGCTTTAACAATAAGCAGGCAGAGACAATATTTTATTATCAGGAGGGGCTGGTATACGGACAGTTCCGCAAATTGGGTGATTTTGGATTAATTAATCGATTAAATCCTTAATCAGTAAAATCAATAACCAAATTTGGAGTTTTTCTTAGTTAGAACGATATCAATGTGTATGCAAGATTTTGAATCTGAGTGACCTCCCGTTTTTTTGTTATACGTCGACACGTACATACCAAAATCTTTGTTTTATATATTAGATATATATATATATATATATATATATATATATATATATATATAAGAATGTTGTTCTGGTTCCAACGGAGAAAATTCAATATTTTATAAAAAAGAAGGTCCGCAAAATGTATTATGCTTTCAGAAAAAAATGTGTTATTCTTTGTATCTTACATATGCGACACGTGTTTCTGATCCGTTGTCTTCTTCAGGCATTGAGTTATTATTTTGACAGAATATATCTGATATTTGATAGGTTGTGTGTGTTTTTGTAACTTTTTTATTATAATAGATTTTTTTTATTTTAATTAAAATTGCTTTAATATAATAATAAAATAATAACTCAATGCCTGAAGAAGACAACAGATTAGAAACACGTGTCGCATATGTAAGATAAAAAGAATAAACAAATATTTTCTGAAAACATAATACATTTTGCGGACTTCTTTTTTACAATATATATATATATATATATATATATATATATATTGTGTGTGTATGTGTGTGTGTGTGTGTGTGTGTGTGTGTGTGTGTGCGTGTGTGTGTGTGTGTGTGTGTATGTGTGGTGTGTGTGTGTGTGTGTGGTGTAATTTTTTCAAGTTTAGATATGTGAGTTCCCGCCTATGCGATTTTTATATATTCCTTAACTTCAATATAAATTCTCTAGCAATCATATTGAGCACTGTCTATTAACAATTATATCACTCAATTTATCTACAATATATATATATATATTATATAATATTATTATATATATATATATATAAATTGTCGGCCTTCGCCATTTCCAACACATCGTTTGACCACTTCATACCGTCGTGCCTTAAGTCACCCAAAAAGTGCGATATACATATCAGTTTAAAATAAACGAGAGATTCTTGGGAAGCCAGCTAGTGCAGTGGTTAGAATGTCCGCCTGTCAACCTGACAGGTAGGGTTCGAAGCGCGCACAAAGCACTGCCCTGTCTATAGCTCTGCTGATGAGGCCTAATGGTCTGAAATGTACATACAGAGATCGATTTTTTCTCGATTTGTTTACGCTTTACATTTAAACCGATATACACGCCTAATTCATTTAATTATAATTAATTAATTAACAAATTATGTATGAATTTAATTAAGCACATGATTCCCCCCCAAAAAAAAAATATATATATCTTATTATAATGGAGATTGTGTGTTTTTCTGTCTGTAACCGAAACTATATTATTACTCAAGTCACAATTCCCTTAATTATTTACGTCAAATTCTCCATGATTTCATTCTTTTAAACCTTCAGTTATTAATAAAAATTGTTTTACATTATTAATACTGTTGACCATATCTACGTACTAATAACATGCAATTGTATTTATATATACAACAAAATAGCGGTTTACAGTTTGAACGAGAAGACTAATTTGCATATTGATATTTAAAATTTTATTTTAATAAATATGTGCTTGGTATTATTGATTTCTAATTGTTTGGTTTTATCTTACGAAATATAAACAAAAATCTCGTGGATAAATCTTAAAAGAAATTAATTTACAAGAAGAAATAACTGTAATATTATCCTTTACTTCCTATTTTAACTAAATAGTTAAATTAGGAAAATTTACCAATGAAACAGGGGAGTAATGGAAAATGATGGAATAGTTAGTTTCAAAGTTGTTCTATTTTTCGATTATACCCCCTCTGTTGCAGATCTTTTTATCTGCATTCTTAGTCAGTTTCATTAGCCTTTCTAATTTAATATGATATTTTATTATATCAAAACTTAAATACTTGCACCCGGAGGGTGCATATATTTGCTAGTATAAAGGAATAAACTTTAAATTTCCTTCATTGATATAATTTAATTCAATTACATGATTGCAGTTTCATCGGACATGAGCAAAAACCTAGTTATCACTGAGGAAATTACCCAGGTTTAAATTCTTAAACATCGGTGGGTGTCTTAGTTTGGTATAGTAGAGGTGTTGCTAGTAAGTTTGGATAAGGTGATAGGGTATAGGTTAGTTAGATAGGTGATTAATTATCTGGGAGTGGCTTACAATCCAGGTTGGGAATTGAAAAAAAAAAATAAAAATAGAAATAGACATAACACAGGTACAGAAAAAAGCAAATCAAAATTCAAAATTTAAATCAAGTTCACAGGTGGTCTGTCATTCCGTACTATAAGGCTGGATCTTCTCCTCTTTTGACCATTTGCGGAGTCATCGATCTTTTACAAGGGTCATAATTATTTATCTAGGTTTTATTGAATTTACATTCTTTAAATGTGAGAGTTTTACTACCTAATGGCTTCACCTCCTTTTCTATTCTTTATTGATTTCTACTCGCATCATCCATTTATATATATATATACATACATACATACATACATATAATATATATATATATATATATATATATATATATAGTAAATGAAGAAAACTCTAAACTTGCTTCATTACAATAATTTATTTCAACCGTATTAATACGGCATCTTCAGGTAATCACAAGAACATGACTCTTATGTTCTTGTGATTACCTGAAGATGCCGTATTAATACGGTTGAAATAAATTATTGTAATGAAGCAAGTTTAGAGTTTTTCTTCATTTACTAAATATCTTGCTCTGTCCTTTTACTCACTGGTATTAGGTACATTGAGCACTCCTTATGGTCTACCTGCATCAGCTTGGTTAAACCACACATGGAAAGACCCTAACTACGGAAAAAAACTATATATATATATATATATATATATATATATATATATATATGTGTGTATTTGGGCAGCATTCTTTCATTTATGCATGTAGAATTAAACAAAAGACATCTCCAGTTTAACAATTTTATTTTTGATCTTTTCGAGTTTTCTGGCCAACTTTTTAATGTTTGGGTGGAATTCGTGGATAAGTCCACCAAAGTTCAGGTCCCGAGTACTTTCGACACTTCAAAGTGCCATCATCAGGGGTGATATGCTCCACTTTTTAAACACACATCACCCCTGATGATGGCACTTCGAAGTGCCGAAAGTACTTCGGGACCTGAACTTTGGTGGACTTATCGACGAATTCCACCCAAACATTAAAAAGTTGGCCAGAAAACTCGAAAAGATCAAAAATAAAATTGTTAAACAGGAGATGTGTGTTTTGTTTAATTCTACATAATATATATATATATATATATATATATATATATATTATATATATATATATGTAAACAAGGTTTGTTTAGAATGGCTTTTTGCCGATAATTTTGGAGAATAAGTGCTTAATTGGAGTCGGACCTAATTTTGAAAATTAATTAATTAATAATGAATTAGGCGGGAATACCTATTAAATGTCTGGCTAAACAAATCGAGAAAATCAATCTCTGTATGTACATTTCGGCCTATTAGGCCTCATCAGCAGAGCTATAGATCGGAAGACCGCCCTGTGCGTGATTTGAAACCGGACTGCCAAGCTGACTGGCCGATCCCGTCTAATTCATTATTAATTAATTAATTTTCAAAATTAGGTCCGACTCCAATTAAGCACTTATATATATATATATATATATATATATATATATATATATATATATATATATATATATATATATATATATGGGGGGGCTGAAGAGATGAAAGTGAATCTGACGGTATGTAGTATATTAAGAAAATTGAAAAAAACACAGGTTTAAATAAGTTGAGTGGTAAGTTTAATAAACTTACTACACAAATAATTTAAACCTGTGTTTTTCAATTTTCTTAATATACTACACACACACACACACACACACACACACATATATATATATATATATATATATATATATATATATATATATATATGAATTTAAAATTTCTCTTTTGAAAAAAACAAATGATGTTATATTTTGCTGACAGAAATCTGTTTCGACCGTTTTAATAGATCGGTCTTCATCAAGAGCAACATATGAAAGAAATACGGGATAGATAACTGTTAGAAGGGGGGCACAAACAGACGCTGGTATTCAATATTGTTTGTACTCCTACTTCTAACGGTTATTTATCCCGTCTTTCGTTCATATGTTGCTCTTGATGAAGACCGGTCTATTAAAACGGTCGAAACAGATTTCTGTCAGCAAAATATAACATCATTTGTTTGTTTTTTTAAACAAAAAAATAGTTAAATTCATACTGTCGGATTAACTTCCATTTATATATATATATATATATATATATATATATTATTATTATTATTATTATTTATATTTTTGCTTGAAGGCAATTATAAATGCATGTAAAATTCGATAATTATAGAAAATAATCTTGACAAGTAAATCCCGCAAAGGATGGCTCGCTATGCAGAACACCGTACAGACTGTTTCGACTTTATTAAGTCTCTTCAGCGATGTATACTAACGACTCCCCTCCGACAGGAATCGAAACCGGGACTTCACAGGCATAGTCAGAGACCATATCCGTTCGGCCGCCGGTACATAGCGAACAATCCCTGCGAAATTAACCTTGTCAACGATACTATTACACGCCCCTGTCATAGTAGGCAAGTGGACGTTTATTTAGTAAACAAACCCGGCCGTAAGCTCTTCGGCGAAGTGAATAAGATTTTTGGATGTTTGTTTTTGTAGAAGCAATGTTGAATAAATTATTATTTATATTTTTGCTTGAAGGCAATTATAAATGCATGTATCGTATAAAATTCGAAGAGCTTACGGCCGAGTTTGTTTACTACACAATAAACGTCCACTTACCTACTATGGTAGAGGCGTGTAGTAGTTTCCTTGACAAGGTTAATTTCGCAGGGATTGTTCGCAAAGGATGGCTCGCTATGCAGACTCAATCACACTCTAATACCTACTATACTAAAACTATTTTGTGTCTTTTTTTTGTGGCGAGGAGTTAAGAAACATTGTATATTATCCATCATTTTGTGCATTGATAACGTCTAAAATATATTCATCGAATATGGCTATTCATGTCAGGAAAATGTTATGAACTAAAAGGAAAATGTATTGCCTCGTTTTGACGAAGTGTCATTATCATTAGAAAAGCTGTTCATATAACAGAAATCTTTCCATTTCTTGTAGATATTACCACAATATTCTGGTTGAAAAACTGTTCCTTTCTATCCCGTTGATTTATCACGTATGAACTGCTTCCATATTTATAAAAACAAAAGTAGCTTATAAAATAGAAGGTTTTTAATTACTAGGATTTTTATGCGATTGTGGTAAAGATATTTAAACCAACGACACCATTTTAAGAAACCTTCTGGTCACAATGTTGCACCTTTTATTTCTTTTCTTTGCACCGAGATACACGTACCAATTATCTGTTTTCTTATTCTTCTTCCCTTGCGACATGTTGATTGAATATCGTCAGCTGATTAATATCTTGATGATAAACTGTCTTCTAAACGCATTGCATGCCAATAAGTAGAACTCCATTAGAGTCAGGTGGGTTTTTTGTTGTTTTTGTTCACCAACAATAACAAGAAGGCGATTAATCAGAAATCAATATTAGCCCAATAGGACGAGTCTGAAATGCTTGAAACGATCGAATTTCCAATAAAAATGACTGGAAAAATAAGAAAAGAAAACAAAAAACGAAAACAGATTAGCGAAGTGCTTCGAGATTAAAGTCGATAATCGTACCCAGACGCACTTTCGTCAATAATGCTTTAATAGTCAGTAAATAACCATATTTACCAGGAAGTTCTGTGTTTGCGCTGTCCTACTAACAGATAACATCCGTTGTATTTCTTAGATAAAACTCTTATTATGAAGTTGAACGAGTTCAAAGCGAATCCACGTTAGTGCTACACCTGGTGAAGATTGAACTCGCTACTACAGATTATGATTAATGAAGCTGGGCAAGAGCTTTAAAAACTTTTAAAATTGACAACACTCTATTAAAAAATAAAAATTAACACTTTAATAAACTTTTAAAAGTTTAACTGATATATACTTCCTTACGTATAAACAGTCCCAAAAGGATTAGAAAAGGGCTTGGAAAGTTTGGAAATCAGAGGAAGGATTGAAACCATTCAGAACACTGCACTGCTGCAATCTGCCAGAATATTCAGAAGAGTCCTGGAAACCTGAGGAGACTTGCTGTCATTCAGACTCCAGTGAAAGACCATCAGCTAACACTAATGTGAAAACTCAAAAGGAGTAAATAATAATAATAATAATAATAATAATAATAATAATAATAATAATAATAATGATAATCTGGAAATAAATATCTGGACCTTGCCAGAGAACTGAAAAACATGGAATATGAAAGAGAAAGTGATACCAATTGTAGTTGGTGCACTTGGAACAGTCCCAAAAGGATTTGAAAAGGGTCTGGAAAGTTTGGAAATCAGAGGAAGGATTGAAACCATTCAGAACACTGCACTGCTGCAATCTGCCAGAATATTCAGAAGAGTCCTGGAGACCTGAGGAGACTTGCTGTCATTCAGACTCCAGTGAAAGACCATCAGCTAATGCTGATGTGAAAACTCAAAAGGAGTAAATAATAATAATAATAATTATTATTATTATTATCATTATTATTATTATTATTATTATTATTATTATTATTAATAATAATAATAATAATAATAATAATAATAATAATAATAATAATAATGGTATCAATGTTATTTTAGGACTACTTTTTCATTGCGGTCTTGGAACAGTTTAAATTATTAACCGTATTTAAATACAAGGCCAATTAGAGATATGTGAAATGCAAACAGCATTGTGCAGAATTTGAACTCGGTTCACCGTGTCCATGCCGTAATGTTTCTGGAATTTTAGAGCGGAATACTTTAACTTACGGAACCTCTCACTACACAAGGTGTGCGCATAAAATTTTCTAACGAATTATATTAATATCCATTGGAAATCAAAATTGATTCAGCATTGTCATTTTGTCTGAAAATGGCCGCTGCACATTCTTTCGAAGCGCACTGACTCCCTCAAGAAAATTGCTCTTAAAATGGCAATGCTAACATTCATGAGCAAATAAATATTTTTCTCCCAGTGGAATCTAGTCAGATAGTTAATCCTGGGGATTTAATGAATAAATATAATTCTGTATCTGATTTGAGGCAGAAAGATTATTGCTAGCTGCCAGTTTTCATTTATATTTAATCGTGTCTATAACTTCAGAATACATAATTAATAACAATTCGGTGTTCCTTATATATATATATATATATATATATATATATATATATATATATATATATATATATATCCATGAGCGCAGGAGCAGCCGAACCGACTTAACATCACGGAAATAGCCGACTTAACATCACGGAATTAACCGAAAAAGAAAAATTTTCAAATATACAGCATTCCTCAACTTTTTAAAACAACAGATCATTACACTATCGCCGTGGGATAAGTACTATAAAAAACACCTAGTACTTTTAATAACTCTGATGATGGAATTTTATTCCGAAAATATTTAGAATTTAAAAAAAAGTTAAATAAATATAATTTTCAACACATATTGCATTGTCAATTGCCTTCAAAATTTTTTTATATTACACAATGCTTCAAACATACTATAAAAAAACCTTTATATATATATATTATATATATATATATATATATATATATATATATAAACCACAAGGTTCCTAGGTCGATACCGGTCCCCGCCAACTCAGCGTATGAGTAGCACAGGGATCTGTGCGGTAAAGTGAGGAGCTGATGGTAGGTGTGGCGCTCCACCTCAGATGCTAAAAAACAATCTCCTTGGTCTAGCGCTATTAAAAAGGGGATAGACTCCCTCGCTGACTGGCTGACACCGACTTCAGGCCACCCCGTCGACTTTATATATATATATATATATATACATATATATATGCGAGGGTGTGTAAACAAATAATGCCATTTTCTTTAGGACATGTATAATTACCAACACAGGAATCTAACAATTCTAACAAATTAAACATACACACAATATAAGGGAAGGGTTTGCCTTGTAATCCACAAATATAAAAAAATGGAAATAATATCATAAAAATCTACTATATACACGCACACATACCTGCTAATACACATATGCTACAAATTACCCCTCTCTCTCTCTCTCTCTCTCTCTCTCTCTCTCTCTCTCTCTCTCTCTCTCTCTCTCTCTCTCCCTCCCTCTCCCCCTCTCTCTGCTCTGCTCTCCACCAAACAAGAAAGGGGAAGAGTAGATACACACACACAAATACACACAGACACAAACGCACACACACACACACACACACACACACACACACACACATATAATATATAATATATATATTATATATATATATATATATTCATATTCCTGCATAGAATGTGGTTAATTACCGCCTGAAGAAGATTTCAAAAGATCTGACAGAAGTGTCGCAAATGTAAAATAATAATATTTAAAAAGAATAAACCATTTTGCGGACCTTCTTTTTTATAATATATCTCCTTTTCTCCCGTTGGACCCATAACAACATTAATATATATATATATGCGGTGAAACGTCAATCAACAGCATTTTTCTATGATCCTGTTTAACAAAATGCTGATCTAGTTTTTCTACCAAAACTAATTGGAAAAAAAAACTGCATATGTTACATTTTTAGGTACAGTAAAATGAAAACGACAATTAGATAACAGGTGTTACATAATCTATGCATAGATTATTGTCAACCCCCTGTATTTCTGAAGGGATGGCCCCTTTTCATATCACGGGCGGGACTTTCCATGGAATATTACAGAAAGCCCGCGAAATACGTGAAGTCACGTGGGACCTGGTTGGCTCTCAGTTTCAGCTTGGACGTCAGGCAGAGAAGATGTAACTGCTTTAGATGAGACTCACCTGCACACGCGCGTTGTGTTTAGTTAGAGAAATATGTTTAGTTAAGTAAATAAAAGCTTACATAAATAATATGGTTTTGTGGTTGATGAATGTCTTGGCAACAAGACTGACCTAGAAGAAGAAAGGGATCAAGGACGACCAACCAGCAAGAACAGAGAAATAGAAGTCCAGACGCTAGAAGAAGAACTTAATTTACTAAAGATGAGTAGAAGAATAATATGAGTAAAGAAAGGGTATACAACAACAGGAAAGTTTGTACTTTATTTAAAATGAGATCTCATGATAATACGTCTTTGTTTCTGCCTGTCTGGAACCGAAACAAAATCATCACTGACGTTAGAATTACCATATTTATTAACGTTATATTCTCAATGGTTATTAAATAATCGTTATTTAATCTTAATTAGCATCTTATTAATAACAATGTTATCTATTCAGATCTATTTCCGTTAGATTTACCTCAAAACTATTCATATTCATGCATTGAATATCCAGTAATAGGTATTATATATCACTAGGAAATAAAAGTATATGGTGTGAATAATTTGCATACTGGTTTTAACAAACCCGCGTTTAATAAATAATTACTTGTCATTGATTTTTAACATTGTTTTAAGATCAAATGTACTAAAATTAATCTTATATATAATTCATAATTATGTTAATTAAAATAACATTAATCTTTTTATAAGCATTTTGATTTAGTTTCGAAGTCTTTCTAATCTAATTTACGTCGTGTAATGGTTATCATCGTAGAAAATAGACACGACGAGACGAGTTCAAACCCTGGACGAAACTTGTTGCATTTCTCATATCGCTAATATTCTTGGGAATTCAAAGAATTGGGCCCCAACCCTATTGCCCTTATGGCAAGCCCCAACCCCTCTTTATCATATGGGTGCTAGAAAGCGGTGGCTGCGGGTCTACATGTCCTGGGAATGACGTTAAACTCTATCTGATGGTGAGGTTCCAGTTTTGGAGATTTAGAGAATGTGGAGCACCCCATTCATCACCATTGCTCTCTGGTCCACTCTGACCCGGAGTGGTAGTACCTGTTAGGGTCCCATCTATGGGTTAAATAGAAAAATGTATTTATAAAATAATGTATTATCCATTAAGAATTGATTTATTTCAAAACTTTAACGGCATTAAATAACCCACTGAGGTTGATATGCGGTAAAACAAAACAAAACAAAACAAAACAAATAAATCAAAGAATTGGAGATTGAGATTTTTAATCTTGGTATACCAACCGGTCTAGGAGAATGAAAACTCTGAATTCAGCTCTGTTGAACTCCGTGGAAATATAAACTTTGAATCATATTCTACGTGTGCAACGGTGTTGGGAAATTTTTAAAGAATCCCACTCGAAAAAAGGGATCAAAACTTTCTGGTTTGTTGTAAATGAAGATATAACATTTTTGGTAAAACTGCCATTGGTACAAATGACACTAACGAAATATGTTGTTTTTTTATCCCCGGAAAAGCACAGTCTAAACCCTACGTTTTGTAAGAGAATAGACCGTACTTCGACGCAGTGAGGAGATGGGTGCAGCTTTGAAGAAAGGAGACAAACGGCTTTATAGAACAAAACGTTTACTATACGTAAAAACACAACAAATATCAAACAGGGGTCTACAAAAAGCCTAGAAAGAAACAACCAAACGAATTTTATGGAATGTTCAAGAATTCAATGAATTTTGTTGGTAAAAGTACTTCTAAGAGAATTGAATGTATCAAAGGGGTTAAAGTGATGGTTTGCAGATAAAATTGCCTGTGGAAACTTAGCTGTTTATCCTTGAAATTACTGTTCCACGTAACTGGTTGGGCCCTGAAGAATTGATTATTAGGAGTGCGTTTGTCGCTCTTGCTTCCAACGTGCTGGGGGTTCATGGTCGTCGCCGTCTGGGGCTTCTGACGATACGGAGAGGTGAGGGTTCCGATTCGTCGCCGTCTGGGGTTTTTAACGATACAGAGAGCAACTCTTTCGAAGTGTAGGTTGAGAGTGTAATGAATGGGCCGTTAACTCCGAACGCCAGAGTAGAGACGCTCAAAACGTTTTATTTATTTCAATCTTATTTTAATTTAATTCAATTTTATTTAAATCTCCACAGGCCGCCACCGGCGTCCGGTGAAAGAGGATCACCATTCCTTTAATAAATCTTCACAGAAATGCCTCTCGTGCTGCTTGTTATTGAAATCTATATGTGGAAAAGATTGCACCATTTTTACCGTAGTTTCTGTTCAAATTCTTTAATAGCTTCCACTTAACTGTCTACAGTGTTCTATAGAAAGAATATCAGGGCTTCTTTCAGTGTCAATGGAATTACACTGTAAGTATTTCCATTCGATACGTGTTCTATATTTAATAAGGTATTAGTCGCTAAGAAAATGATTTGGTGAACTGGCTTATTCTCTTTATATAAAAAAATTAAGCTGTTCTCGTGAGCATTAGTTTAACTAGGTCTTCCGTCTTTTCTACTATTCTTTACGTCGCTTGTTGTATGTAGTCTTGATAAAGATTTCCAATAATACTTGTGTCATTAAGTCAAATTTAAATCTGCGTTTATGTGCCAATGAAGAAAAAACAAGTATTCTTAAAAGTCAATATATGAAACGATAACCATTGTTAAGATCTCCCTTTGTCTATCAGTGTATTCTGTACCTTTATCATCTTATTTTCTTTTGCTCCAACAATCGTAGGAATAATTTATATATATATATATATATATAATATATATATATATATATATATATATATATATATATATATATATATAATCCAAAAGTCCATAGAAGAAATCTTCCTTACGAACAAGAGATTTATTTTAAAAAACCTGTCGCAGTTTCAGAGCTCAATGTGTGCTCTTAATGTTAGAGTCACAGAGCAAATATGTAAGTAAAGAAATAACAAAAGACTTAGAGATTTAGCATTATAATCTATTTCAGGGAGCTTAGATGAAGTATCTAACTCTCCCGACTCATCAGATGCGAATGATACAAAAATAAAAAATGATACAAAAATAAAAAAAATATTTTTCTAAAAATCCGTTGCAGGCTTACCGTCAACGGTTAATATTCATACTGTTTGAATAAGAGAATTCGTCTGGTGTCGAACTTAGAATATGTCATTCTTTTTCAAAATCAGTTACACTAAGAGATACATTAAGAGATACATGGATTGGTGACCGAGATATTTGTGGCGGAAGTGCTCATATTTGAAACTACAACAAACATTTTTATTTTTTTCTATTTTGCAACATCAAGGTTTTCTTTTGGAATTCCTATCACAGGACTATAGAATTTAAAAAATAAAAAAATAAAAAAATAAAAATCTGTTTTCAAATGCCTTTAAAGTAATAAAGAATTCATCATTCGCATCTGATGAGTCGGGAGAGTTAAACACTTTGTCTAAGCTCCTTGATGTCTTTTGTTATTTCTTTACTTATATATATATATATATTATATATATAATATATATATATATATATATATAAGCAGAATTCTTGTGTAGCTCTCGTCTATTTCATTCTCCTAGTCGCTTCGTTAAGGTTCAAGCGGTGCAGTCGTATAGTCATAGAATAGCATTGATACAACTATGGCTTGGAAGAATCGACGATTTAACTTTTTAGTGAGATTGTCTTTCCATATGATTGATAATTATGAGGAAGTGCGTCCCGGTCTCCCGCCTCAAAAACCGCTACCCGGTGACTATCAAAATAACAACCCCAGCTCGTCGTAATTCTTGTTTATTTATCGTAATTGGTCGTAATTCTTGTTTAGATATGAAGATGGATATATAGTTTTGAATAGACTGAGATAGATAGATAAACAAACAAAATAATATAGATAGATACGAACAAATGGAGATAGATATTTTCGACAAGTAAAAGTATGGGGGGGGGGCTTCTTTTTGGTCGTAATTCTTGTTCATTTAAACTAAAAACAAGACATTTAATAAACATGAATAAAAAAAATCTTAGTATTTAAAGTAATATAGATAAATATGAACAAATTGAGATAGATAGATAGATGGATAGTTTTGAATAGACTGAGCTGGGTCATTATTTTAATAGTCACCGGGCAGCAACTCTTGAGGCAGGAGACCGGGACGCACTTCCTCATAAATTACCGGAACTTTAGCAGCGTTTATGTTCAACCGAATCCAACAATACGGATACTATGTTAAAGCTATGAATTTTTAGGAAGCAAATCAAATAAATAGATTTTATATTTGACAAATATCGGCGACAACCAACGGACAACCAACCGCGAAAAAAAAATTACCAGGGACAGGTCACAGGCATGTCACTCAGCCTTCAAAAATGTAAAATACTGTCTTTCACCATTTTTTTTTTTACTGATATCTTACAACCTATCCATGGATATTTTCTTCATTTTTCATGTTTTTCCTGATGGCTACCAAATGTCAATAACGACTGCATCAATATTACTGACACCAGCATATTGAAGACAAAGACTTAGCTAGAGGCTTTGCTATTAAAATGTTCCATCATGTGCTGCATCGGTGTCATTTTACTCAGAACACGCCCCTCTTATCTGTATTTTGGAGTAAAAAAGACATTTCCGTGTATGCAGCAAACAATCTGCAAAAATGCGCTACTACAGTATTGGATTACAACTTGTCCTTAAAGTGTAACAACTTACAGGGTAGACTAGGATATTTTATCTTGATTAGGCAACCGGTCTATGCGAGGGAAAACTCTGAATTCAAACCTGTTAAACTTTGCTTAAAAAGGACCTTGCGTCGCCTCCTGCTCGTGCGAAGCGGTAGGTATATATATATATATTATATATATATATATATATATATATATATTTGTTGAATTTTTAAATATAAAAGTTTTTCATAAGCAACTACCCAGGTTTCAGGTTATTTCACCATCGTCTGTCTGCTAAATATTCTGGTGTTTATTTGAAGACATTTCTTGCTGTTATGTTTTTGGATCGCAAATTACGTCGGTTGATTATTGTGGACGCTCTTTATGTTTTCGATTATATTTTTGTTTCATCCAAAAAAAATTATTTGTTAAATATATATATATATATATATATATATATATATATATATATATATATATATATATATATATATATAACTTTCAAATAACGAAAGACTTAACAAACCGTCATGCCGTTATATTTTTATTTCGATCATAAACTCAAAATATGGGTATAGCCGCATCAGATGGGTGAAACAAATACCTATAATATTATATTACTCTGTATAGAATGTGATTTATTGATTATCATACATTGAGCTCTTGTTAGGGATTTATAAAAATCCTTGTATGTGTATATATGTGTGTACCTAGAAGAGCATTCAGTATGGTTGTACAGTGAAATTTCGATGATCCGAAATAGAATCACCCCTTACCTACCCTTTATTTGGATTACCTTATATATATATATATATATATATATATATATATATATATATATATATATATTATGATGTAGTTTATCTTACTTTCAATCAAATCCCTCATTATTGGTTCACTGGTTAGCTCCGTTCGGCTAGAAACCACAAGGTTCCTAGTTCGATGCCGGCCCTCGCCAATTCAGCGTATGAGTAGCACAGGGATCTTTGAGGTAAAGTAAGGAGCTCGTGGTAGGTGTAGCGCTCCACCTCAGAAGCAAAACATTCTCCTTGGTCTAGCGCTAGTGGAAAGGGGATAGACTGTCTCGCTGATTGACTGATTATATATATATATATAAGTGGTTGGTCGTTTTTCGAGATGATATCAACAGATTCTTCATATAAGTGATATAGATATAGATGGAATTAAAAATAACTTTATTGTACGTAAATTCCTGATTTCAACTCTGAATGTAAAAGTGTTTATTTTTTTCATGCCAAAATAACTTTTATGTTCATATAAATTAGAGCCTATTCCCTTTAAAGTAAGTTAAATTCCTATTTGTGTGAGTAAGCATTAACTCCGCCTTTGTATCTCAGATGTTGCTTAGTTGAAATTGCCCATTAAATCAAACACGACACAAACTTGGGAACATTTAAAAGGCTGAAACAACTACATAGAACTTTTATTTTAGTTTTCATCGAAAATAAAAAGTTAACAATTAGGTAGTTTTAATTCAATGTGAATGCCAGTTCTGATCAACTCACCGTATCTTAATGGTAGTTCAATAGTTGATAATAACATTGCAATTTCTTAATGATGTAAATCAATTCACAACGGAGAAAAAATCAAGATCAGCAAATTGCACAAAATAATTCGATAGATTTGGCCGTTCGCCAATCGAATCATTTTATGTTACACCCCCAAAAGTAATTGCATTGTGGAAAGGAAGAATTTATCCGTCAAAAAGTTCGATTTTTTCCCTATCGATATTTCTTCTTAATGTGGAAAAGACAAATACAACAAACAGGAAATGATCATTAACGTTTGGGTAAATAATCTATACATTTAAAAAAGAAAATTGTTAAGGAAGTTGTGAAGAATAACTAAAGTTCCAATTACCGTCGAACTGGGAAGTCAAGGCAACAAACGATTGAAACTCAAATACAAACCCGAATGCTACAAAGTCCACTGCAAAATGACAAAGTATAAATAAGACTTCACAATATTATTCAAATCAAGCAGTCAAGCAGCCAATCAGAACTCAATGAATGGAAACACCCAAATCACCCAGATTCATGGATGGATCATTCTTGAATCCTATTTATACCAGCTGTCTTGGACACTGCTTGAGTTGTACTTAGTTAGCTGCTGTAATTCAAACCAACAGTAGACTAACTGACTTCAATATGGCGCTGCGAACAGTAATGGAACCTATACATTTAAAAAGAGAAAATTGTTAAGGAAATCGTATCTGCATTTCTCAACATAGTCTCGTCTTTTTCGCTGATCAAATGACGTTACAAATTTTTAGCACTTCCGACTAGATTAGTCCCGTTGAAATAATAGATAAAATAAGAGGTGACTATTTTTTTAATTAGAATTTAGTAAACTTTCCTCTACTCAGTCTACCTGGTCGGCTGGTGCTGTAGAATAATCCGACTATACCTCTACAGTACGGTTCTCCACAAATGCACCTACATGTTGGCCGTCGGTGGCGACCTGTGAAGACTGAGGTAACGTTTGGGTAAATAATCTATACATTTAAAAAGGAAATTGTTAAGGAAGTTGTATATGCATTTCTCAACATAGTCTCGTCTTTTTCGCTGATCAAATGACGTTACAAATTTTTAGCACTTCCAAATTAGATTAGTGCCGTTGAAATGATAGAGAAAAAAAAAGAGGTGACTATTTTTTTTTTACTTATCATTTAGTAAACCTTCCTCTACTCTCAGTCTACGTTGTCGGCTGGTGCTGTAGAATAAGCCGACTAAACCCCCACAGTACGGTTCTCCTCAAATGCACCTACATGTGGTCGTCGGTGGTGACCTGTGAAGACTGAGTAACGTTTGGGTAAATAATCTATACATTTAAAAAGGAAATTGTTGAGGAAGTTGTATCTGCATTTCTCAACATAGTCTCGTCTTTTTCGCTGATCAAATGACGTTACAAATTTTTAGCACTTCCAAATTAGATTAGTGCCGTTGAAATGATAGAGAAAAAAAAAGAGGTGACTATTTTTTTTACTTATCATTTAGTAAACCTTCCTCTACTGAGTCTACGTTGTCGGCTGGTGCTGTGGAATAAGCCGACTAAACCCCTACAGTACGGTTCTCCTCAAATGAACTTAGATGTTGGCCGCCGGTGGCGACCTGTGAAGGCTGAGGTCAGGTTCGTGGTGGTTAAGCAGTCTTTGAACCGAGTTCTAAGTAGCCCTATGACATGCAACACTCCATATCTGTCCTGGTAATCGACTGGTAATGTAAATCTATATGATTGTACTGAGAATATTATTCAAATGGCTCTAATAGCAAACACCTAAAACTTTCTCTCTAATATTGACTCTAGAAGGGAGTGTATTAGGATCAATTATCGGTTTATTAAATCTCCCAATTACGCATGAAATTATATGGAAATTATTCCTACCTGTTTATATAATCAAACTAATATTTACCTACAATCTATCCACTTGGAAATCATATACACAAACAATATTTAGCATTAAATATCCCACAAAGATTGATATGCCATTAAAATAACCAACTAATTATCTAATCAGGTAATTTGTCAAATTTGAAGATATTAATTTTCTGTGTTTTTAGATGTAGTGAAATCAGAAATAGTTTATATCCCTGAATTATCCACTTATATAAAAATGCTCCACTCTAACTGACTACAGTTGTGTTCTGATTCTATAAAGCCTTTTCAAGTCAAGCTAATATAATTCATTTATTATGACTCCTACAATATCAATGATATTCTAAAAAAAATCTTTGGATTTCAAACATCCATGTATATAAGTTATCTTTTCCTTTTTTTTTTTAATTTTCAAATGCTAGCTTTTGTAAGAAATTTATAGACATATTTTCATATTGGAAATTGCACATTGCTAAAAATGAATGGAAAAAAATCAACAAAAATAATTAATCCCTATTTAAATGATCTGAGAAAAGGAACTTTACAAATACCTGAGAAATTTAGAAGCAGACCGTATAAAAACAAAATAAGGAACATAATATGCATTGGGAGAAAAATGAATATACTAGGGCCCAATCCCTGCAACAGAAACAAAATAAACCTAATAAATTCCTGAGCAGTCTCATTTGGACCTTTCCGAAATCTGACAGGAGAGAAACCAAGTCAACTGGACACTAACTCGAGAAAATTGATGAAGATTCAGTATAAAATACACCCGATACCATGGACACACTGTAGATATTTATCCAACCTGATCAGCACGGTTAGGATGTGATACTAACTCGTGCAGTATGGGGCATCAAGTGAAGATCGAACTCATTATTTAGTAATAATAAATTTGTGAAATTCGAATACAAACCATTACACAACGCAACATTGTATGTTAAAAGAAAAGAAAGGGCAATACTCTTATAAATTGAGAAATGTGTTGATGTAGCAATTCAGGAACTTGAACAATGCACAAGAAAAAGGCAAGAGAGACTAATTACACGAGTAAAAAATCTAAAAAAGATAACACCAAAAATAACACAAGGGCAAACAGAAAAACAGGAATTATTAGATCAAGAAAACAAAAATGGAAACAGGAAAAAAAAAGAACTATTTAGATACTTCAGAAGAAAAAACTAAAGAAACTGCGCATGAGATTACCTGAACATCACTATGCAGAAGAAGCCTAAAGACAGAAACTGAATCACACTTAATAGTAGCCAAAAAACACGCTACAAGAACCAATTATATATAAGCTAGAATAGATATGATTCAGCAAAATAACAAGTGCAGTCTATATGGAGAAAGAAGGTGAAACAGCCAACGAAATTATAAGCAAAAACAGTAAACTAGCGACATACACAAATATATACTTACCAGACATTCCACACGAAGAGGAAGTGACACAAGGTCAATTCATTAGCAGAGTTTAACAAGTGTCCAGTTTTCCTTCGTTTTCCGGTTGCAATACTAAGTTTTCAGAATCTAGTCTGTCCTTCTACATCTGGAAGGAAAATACTCGCTTGCATACCTTTTCTATGGGTATTAGTGCTACTTGAAAATGCAACCAGACTCACCCAGGATTTAAACTTGGTTATCCGAATATTTTCCAGCGACAATAACCATATATACACAATTCAACAATATTAAAGGGGGGGGTGAGATCCATTAGGAATTGTGGAATTTTCACCATACAAAAAATGGCTTACATATTTACATATTTATCACCGGACTCCAACATGAGAAGGATCTGAAACAATTAAGATCAATTTTATAAGCAGCACTTAGCTGGTTTTATTTCATAGTTTTCCTTCTCCTAGATTGGTTGCTAAAACAAGATTAAAGAGCTCACTCCGCCCTATTATTAATACCTTTCCTTATAATAATAGCGCTATGTGAAATGCAAACAGCCTCGTCCAGGATTAGAAGTAGACTTGTCGTCTTAGTTTTCTACGAAGATAACCGTTACACTCAGAAAAAATTAATTGGCACATATCAGAAAACGTGCAGCGAGACCTGATGTAATTGATTTTGAAATAAATACAGGCGAGTAGGCCAAACTTATTAAAAAGACTTGTTAATCGGTGAATTTCGCCGCGCCATTTTGGCGTCACTATTCAAAGACATTCTGATCATTAAATTTTCTTAAGAAGAAAATTATTAAATTTTAATTACCGTGTACTTCCCAGTATTAATTTTCAATTAAGTAGGATGTAACTTGAGATCATGCAAAGGCAAACATTAAACAAGTGCTAATAAAACTGAAATTTCCCTCGCACACAAAAATATATTATCATGTGGGTGATTGTAAAATAACTCCCTATTTAAAAACATCTTATAATTTCTTTCTGAATCCTTATTTTAAGATAAATGAATATGAAAAGAAGACACTGAGTTTATTTAAAATTTCATATTGTCAATAATATTCGTTTCCAGACTCCCAAGCCACTCGGGAATCGCATCAACTGATCTTCCCTGAAATTCTTATGGAAGGACAGAAATAGTTTCTCATATTTGTCCAAGTTCTTCCAAAGTCGTTGGTTTCATAGAGAGTAGACATGTTCTTTCAACCAAACCCAAAGAAAAAAGTCAAACGGTGTTAAATCAGAGATTTTGGCCGGCCACTTATGCGGACCTAGTCGAACCCATCCACATCCCAGCAAAATGGTGATTCAGCCCTTTACCAACAAGAGGAAAATATAAAGGAGCACCATCTTCCATAAAAATCAAGTCTTCAATATTCTCAAAAATTATTGACAAAAATATAATTATATTAAAATTGGATTTATTTTCACTCTCGCTGTATATAAAATGTGCGAAGATTGAGGAGTTTTGATTCCCACAATTTAAATGTATAAGACTACGGAAACTACATTTCCGTAGAAAACAAAAGAAGAAGATGAAAATTATAAAAGAAACAACTTTATATACAAGATATTACAATTCATATAGTGATAGTCAATTGTTCTTTCATTGATGTGCTGACTGTATGTGTCTGTTGGTAGTTGTATTTGCTGAGTGCGTAAGTTTGTTTATATAGGAAATAGGAAACGAAAATAAGAGACAGCCTGATATACTACATTTTGTGTCTTCGGACAGCGACTTCTCCCAATTGTGTCGAGTTAGGGAGAGCTTTTGCTTCGTCTGTCGAGTCAGACAAGAAATACCTGAAGAAAGCCGGAGGGCATATCGGCCGAAACGTTGTACAAATAACAATGAAAATGGGGACAATAGTCCGAATAATGCAGATAATACTAAAAATATATTTCATATAAAAAATAGGAAAATGCTATTAAACAAAACCGCACAGAATAGCTGTTGAACAAAAACTGTTTTTTTTTTACATCCTTATGATAAGTGCATATCACTATTGCCCTAATAAACGTAATTAATTAGTAAATATGATACATTCTGAAAAGATAGGTGTGGAGGCGCGTAGTATAATGGTACAGTCGAAGGAAATGAACACGTCGAGTTGAGACTCTTTGCATTTGACATAGTACTAAATCATCATCATCATGTCGCGCTTGCAGCACGGATATCCATGACAATCTCCGCCAACCCTCCTATCACTCATTGCACCTGGGAGGTCCCTGCTGAGATATAGCATCCTCGCATAAGCTGGTCAATGTAGGTCCTTGCTGGGCGCCCCACACTTTCATGTCCATGTGTTGGCTTCCAACAGGAGAACGTCGCTTATGAGCTCGTCCTTGCTTCTCCAGCAGTGTCCTGCAGCCTTGTCCGTCTCACTCGGATAGTTTGAGAGAGGGGGGGGCAGGTGACCGTACAGCTGTCTCTTCGTGGGTGCTGCTTCCACGATTTGTTCAAGACTGCACGTAGCATTCTTGTGCAGCTTCCATCTAGCTTATTTTCAGACGCTTCGTTAGGGTCCAAGTGGTGCAGCCATATAGCAGCACCGATATAACCACAGCCTGGAAGAACTGTCGCTTCAGCTTGTCAGGGAGATCAGACCTCCATATGACTGACAATTTGTTTGTGGCCGACCATGAGATGTTAACACACGAATAGCAAAGGCATGGTCGGCCACAAACAAAAAAAATTGTAGTACTAATACCCCTTGGAAAAGTATGAATCCAACTTTTCTAACCCAATTCTGGTTAAACTGTTGGGTGGAATACGCAACCAGTATATAAAAAAAGAAAATTGAATTTAAATCTGGTTAATTTCGCTTAATGTTATGTCTTGTGACACATCCTTTAGAGAGGTTGACAAATATATACCAGATGAGACAAGTAATATATACTGGACACTGCTATGGAAGTAAGGACGAACCCATAAGTGATGTTCTCCTGTGACTACTAAACATGGACATTTCAATGTTGGCCGACCAGCAGGGTTATTCATCAGCTATATGTGGATACTGTATGTCGTCTAGAGACTGAGCAGAATCAAAGCCTGATAGAGCGGGTGTTAAGAGAGACTCAAGAGAATTACGTGTTTATCTAGAAGGCTTTTGTTGTGTAATGGTTATCTTCTTCGTAAATGAAAACGGCGAACCTATTTCTAATCCTGACCGAGGATGTTCGCATTTTCGAATAACACTAATACCCTAATACCGAAAATGTTCTTGTTTCTTTTGTAGAAATAGGTAGTAAACTAGAGTTAAATAACATCTCACTTTACTGGCTGAACTGGTTTAAGAATTTTTAAGGATTGTTACTTTCCCCCCTTGACATACAGAAAAGCCTCAAAGATGAAGGATCAAAAGTACTCGAGTCCTTTCATACAAATCGTTGGTTATAAATAGCACATGCTTACAAAGGATGAACGTTTATCGTTCAAACAACCGATTTCCCATGAAGCAACTCAGTTCAGCCGGAAGTTTCGGGAGTCCTAAGTACAACCAATCACTTCCTGATTACACCGGATGTCATTCTTTGTTCACGAAGTCGAGCACTGTGGATAACAGCTCGCTTTCTATCTGTTCATGTGTATATGTGTCATCATTACGTGTTATTCCATCCTATGACCACCTTTAAAACCGACATGTTCCTTTGAAGTAGTCTACAGTAGAAACGGAATAGATGTATTGCAGTATACTTAGAGGCATCTCTAAAATAACAACACACCAACAATTTATATGTAAATTTGATCTCATACACCGATGATGCTAGAATGTTATTCTTTCTAATGGAAACTTATACAACCAATAAGATTAGTTATTATTTATTACCAAAATAAACAAAATTCCGTCAATGTTAGTCATTTTCATATTTTTCATTTTGATATTTGTTTTCTTACAACAACTGTTTCTCCCACATATCCACTATTTCTACATTGTGTGCAGTATATATAGTATATTATGTTAGCGCTATCGCATGTTAGGTGTGGCGGATGGATTGTTATGTTTGTGTAGGGTATTTTTTTATTTCAATATTTTTTGAAATAAAAATACCCTACACAAACATAACAATCCATCCGCCACACCTAACATGCGATAGCGCTAACATTATATACTATATATACTGCACACAATGTAGAAATAGTGGATATGTGGGAGAAACATCAACACCCTTTAGACTAAGACTAAATAACCACAAATCCACTATAAATCTCAAATCCCCGCATAGTACAATAGCACTTCATTTTAACACCTTATCACACAACCTTACACACCTCAAATGCATCTTATTAGAATGCTTCATAATAACGCCCAATTTAAAAAAAATTTTTTTTTAAATATATATACCGAGAGAAGCATACGGAGACCACCTAAAATACAACATATATATATTATATAATATATATATATATATATATATATATATATAAGTAAATATTAAACGGGATACTTGCTCCATAAATTCGGGTAACTTGTGGGAACAGCTGATTACATAATGACTTGACCGTGAGCCTTGTGGTAATATTATATACCCACATTGATATCGGGTACATAATTGGTAAGAGTGAGACTTTCAATTTAAATATGGGAGGTTTTTACCTTATTCGCACTTTTAATGGATTTTAAAATCCAAGGAAAGTAAATTGGTTAGCAATTTTTTTCAGTTAATTATAAATCGCAAAACAATTTTTTCATACTAATTTCCATTACTGTGATAGTCCTTTACTTTGTAAAAAAAAAGAAAAACAATCGCTGACAATCTGGATTTAGGTTGAATAAAAAATCATAAATGTCTAAGAGAGATCCTCTAAAATAAATAAATAAAATAAGAATTATATCTATTTTACGGCCAGAAATTTTCTTCCAATCAAAACATAAACAAACCGCCCTGTCGGCTGGGGCGTTAGATATGCACATCTGCAGAGGGGTAAGACTTCCCAATCGGGCCACATGTTGGCCGTGGGTGGCGAACCCGTGGTGCTTAAGGAGAGAGTTCAGGTGGATGAACAGTTCATGGTTACTTTATTTCTGCTTCTTCTTTTAATTAAATGAACTAACAAGACATTTTGTTGGGCTTGCTCAAGCTTTTTATTTTATCTAGCCCATATCACCACATGGATGAGAGATCAACATCGGCAGCGGTACGCCTGTTCTGCTCCAAAGTCCGGTCGAATCTAAAAAAAACTAAAACTAATCATGTCCTTCACATGATGCGCGAGATTCGCGCCTCCAGATATCAAGGGGTCACCAACAGTCACTGGTAAATTTCCACTGGCTCCCCTGAATTCGAAGTTGACGGCCCTTATTCTCACTACAGGGTCGGTCAACACTTTATAACACCCATACATTTCTACAGCCTATTACCTGGTGAATATACTCAATTTATATTACAAACAAAACATTTCGGGGATGAATATCTAAATAAACTAGAAAAAATGGTTATTTACTACTCGGAACCATAATATTTAGCGATTTGAATAATTAAATAAAGTATGGAATACATTAAAACCTTAATCTACACATCGAGTACAAAGTTGTGCAAATATAAACTAATTGTCAAATAACAAAAGTAAATATCCAATTTTCGTTTGAATGCACAAAATTATGGTTCTATCTTGAGAAATAATAGTACTCTAAAGTTAAATGAGTTGTCTCGTCGGTAGCAATAAATTGATTTCTTCTTAAAATGTATTAAACGTTACTGTGTCAGGCCTCAGCACTTGCTGTTTTTATTTACTAAGCTTTTTTTTTTCTTGTCTGGAATACAGCCGTTTTATTTCTTATTGTATCTGCTCAAGGAGGTTTGTTCAGCGGTAGTTGATTATATTTTACGGCATTTCAACCCTTGGGTTATTTTATGCCGAATAATCTTTTGTTTGGTATTCAATTTTTGAAAAGTCTATCTAAACATGTTTTAATCTCTCTTCTTTTTTATCTATTTATTTCATTTATCTATCTTTTATCTATTTATCTATTTTTTATCTATTTATATTATTTATCTATTTTTAACTATTTTATCATTTATCTATTTAACACCAAAGTTAGGTCCCTAACAGTCCTGGGTGTATCTGGGATTAATAGCGATGGAGATGTACCCCACACTCCATAGAGCTCCGGAATTGGAACATTGTGAACTTGTGTTACATTCTACCGCGGGTGAACGGGTTGGGTAAATACCTACATAAGAGGCACACCCAACGGAAATCTCTTGATGATATTATATATATCCTGTTGGTAAATCAAAAGATGCTTTTAGAAAAATCCCTAATAGTATCTTAATCGAAAGATACATCTTTTCAATGCATACAGGCTGATCGTCAGTAATGCACATCTTCATCGCCAATTACGGGTTCTTGTCCATCATATCGGCTCCGATAGCACCCCAACTTTGAATCCGGCATCTTCAAGTAGCTACCCTGAAAGCTACGTGCTGCTAGTATTGACATTTTGCTACAATGAAACTACAAAAACTCGACCTCTTGAAATCAGAAGAAACACTGTCAGTGTGAGCCCATCCCACTACTACTACTACTACTACTACTACTACTACTACTATACTAATAATGGAATAATGTTTCCTCCCGGTTTCAGTCTAATCTCCCACGGGTTCTGCTAACGGTAAGTTCGCCCCTTATGAACTTTATTGATTTTATCTATTCGAACCTACCACCTTCTGTGCTCTTACTAACCTGATAACCAACCATTAAACAGTGAACCAGTTTTATTTCCCCCTCTAAAAAATCTGGAGGAAAGAGATAGGTCTAAACCCAAACCGTTCTTCAAGGGTAGGATGTGACAAAGGGGCACAAGTATAGGGGCAAGCAGCGAGAATCAAACTCGCTTTTTAGATGAAAGAGCTATATCATAGATGAGACATTAACAGGTACTACACCTCAGGTTTAGAGTTGATCTGAGAGTAATGACAATAAAGGGGCACTTCATCCTATACATATACGTAGAATAGGATCATCACCATCAGATTATGTTCCGTATCATATTCAGCCCACTCCATTTTGGTAGGTATTATATACGTGCTGCAATACATTCAGCGTATTTTAATCACCGTTGACGTTGTTTTGGGAGGCTAGAGTTCTAAGTGTTACAACATGACAAGATACACACATTTAATGTTTCACGCAGGTAATAATGCAGAACTATCAAAATGCATTCCATACACATTGTGATTCTCTAAGTGTCTACTTGTCAAAGTGCTTGTAAAAGACGAATTTCAAAATAAATGAATTGAGCGGTGACAAAATTTGTATAAAGACGTTTTATTTTTAAAACATGAAAGCCACATAATTGCTTTGACACAGCAAAACTTTACGTCGCAACTGTTCGATGCTCGTATGTGGAGTAGTGCTACAAAGTTTTCCAAATATAATACAGAAGATTAACAAGAAATATCATTAGTCAATAATTGAATTTTCCATTTGTTTTAGAGAATGGAGCTGGTGTTAGTTGATTCGTTTCGTTTAACCTGAGGCCTGAAATTAATCAGTAGTTTATGTAGAAATTCTTCAGGAAGGCGTAATGTCCAGACAGTCGCTAGGTGTAATTGACTCCAATTAGAACGTTGCTAATAACTGTGTTTTCCTTATTTTATTGGAGCGAGAAATTTAGAAAAAAATGTATCGTTCATAATCAAGCGTTTCCCATTGAGCATATAGCCACATAGGAATGACTGAATATAAATTTATGTCCAAATTTACACATATTCATAGATATGTACAAACACTTTATATATTTATATGTATATATATATATATATATATATATATATATATATATATATGTAATATATATACATACATATATATATATGTATATATATATATAACGTGTTTATACACACATAAGCATATATATATAATATATATATATATATTATATATATATATATATATATATATATATATATTGGTAAAGTACCAACTAGATGAACTCTAAAAGGTAAGAAAAGAACTTAAACAGTTGTAAAACCCAAATTAAAATTCAGTGCAATTACGAATGTGAAAGTGAAAAATAAATACCAAACTATTATAATAATAAAATAGTTATATATACATACATATATATATATATATATATATATATATATATATATATATAATATATATGTGTGTGTGTGTGTGTTGTGTGTATATATATACATATATATATATTTTATATATATATATATATATATATATATATATATATATATAATATATATATATAGTGGGGAAAATAAGTATTCACCATAAGGTTAATTACGTAAAACTCAAAGTCGATGGTCGTTTATTATATATATATATATATATATATATATATATATATATATATAAGTGTGTGTGTGTGTGTGTGTGTGTGTGTGTGTGTGTTTAGGATGCTGTAGACATAGGGCTCTATTCAAACGTTACGCTTTGCGAAAGTGAATTATTTTGCCTCTAAGTGTTTTGGGGGTTTGAATTTGGGCTCTGTAGCTGAATTTTTAAACATTGCCGACAGTGCTACACGGTCAGCATTACACGCCCCTTATTGATCCATGTGATGTAGTTTGACGTTTGGTTTGATTTCAAGCCATGATAATATTTCAGTGGGTATTTTTACTGTCTTGTCAATTGACGCCACCCTATGAGATGAGTAACATAGTTTCCTGACTGAACTGTTTGATAACTGGTGTAGCCTGATTGAATTTGGCAAGGACTATTAATGGAAGAAAGAAATAAGTGAGAGAGTAAAGGTTTTAAAAAGAGTAATGAACAAAAAACAATTTGATCGGAGCGTGACCACCGAATGGAGACTTGAGTGTCAACCGGAAGTTTCGGGTGTTGACCGGAACCGGAAGTCACGTGGTGACGTGGAACAACGAAAAAGGTTCCGGTTTCTTTTTGCTTTCGGACGCGTAGGGGAACGGACGGGCCTTTGGTGCCTAGTATGCTGTCACAGTAATTTAACAGTGTCCTCTCTCGCTTTCTCTCTGCCTTTCCTCCTCTCTGATACGAACCCACGAGACGAGCACGATAATAAAGGCTAGCAGTTGTGACTTCATATTACTCGCGTTGTAATTTTTATCAACAAGATGACCGCCACGTGCAGAATGCCTTTTTAGTACGGTGAATATATCGCCACCACCGCTGCGTTACTTATATCATTTTTGGCACTGTGAAAATACGACAACGTTACACTGGGGTTTATCCGAAGTGTCTTCCATGCGTTGGTTCCTCCACCTTGTTTTATATACCAAATGCTGTATATCAAGTTTTCTGATGCTGCACAATTGTATGTGACGTATAATACTGTTTTCTTTCATAATCTGGCAAAAAAAACCGAAGCAAGATTACCGAAAGATCATAGATTTTTATCTATGGGTTGAATACACCAAATAATAGGTTAAAAATTGAATACCCAACGAGAACGAATAATAAAATTGCCTTCGGCACAAAATAACTGAACGGTTAATACGCCTACGAATCCAACCGAAGAACCAACCAACCAACCATCCAACCAACAAACCAAAATAATAAATTCCACTTTCCAGTATTCCATGGATTTCGTGATGAAGTTTATGAATTTTTCAGATATTTTGATCATTTTAGACATTATTATTATTATTATTTATTATTATTATTATTATTATTATTATTATTGACCCAAACTCTTTTCCAAACGATTGTGGATCGTTCTAAGGCACAAATTCAAACAGAAAAGGACACACACACACACACACACACACACACACACACACACACACACACACACACACATATATATATATATATATATATATATATATGTGTGAGATGGTCACTGTTTCAGCTTTTGCTAGAATGCGTACCAAAGGCAGTATTATTGGTAGAGTGTTCAATATAAAATAGAGCTGTTATATAATATATAAAATAAATATATAAAGGTTTTACATACCTATTTATTAGGTGACAAAGGAACATTCACGACCATATTGGTTTTAGGCGAGGCAATCAGCAGGTGAAGATATTTCAAATGGGCATATATATATATATATATATATATATATATATATATATATAATAAGTCATCCACAGACATCGTGTTTCGGCGTTTCACGCCTTTTCAGTGTGGCTAGACACAACTACCTATCACCAGTCGTAATCCGACTGACTTCTTGGCTGCCCGACTTTTTAATCTGTCGGCCACTTGGCAGCTGCCGTAACGGGGTGGTGTTTAAATTATTAAATACATGCGTTTGTTTATATATTTTACAATCACCAGAGAGATCCAGTCTATTTACAGACGATCATTGCTTTATATATATTGTTACTAACCCCTCCGCACGAGCAGGATGCGATACAAGGTCAATTTCTTAAGCGGAGTTTAACAGGTTTGAATTCAGAGTTTTCCTTCTCCTAGACTGATTACCTAACCATGGTTAAAGAGTCCAGTCTGCCCTTCTATTTACCCATAGAGGGAGAATTGGATTTATACCTTTCCCAAGGTATTAGCGCCATGTGAAATTCCAACAGCTTCGTCAAGGAATTGAACTCGCGTTGACGAGTCCATTTCCTACGACTCTAACGATTAGACCATGCGCCTCCATATATCATTGCTTTATATATGCTGGCATTGAAAGTTAATTCAAGTCATCCCTAAAGAGATATACCGAGTTTGGGAGATTGTGATATATACAGACACATATATTTACAGATAGATAGATAGATAGATAGGTATGCATGTGCCCACTATTTGACTCTGTGTGTGCATATGTGTAGATTATTGTAGAATTACCGACACACTTCTAGGCTTTTCTCCCTGAGTTGTTTTAATTGCGATAAGGGAAAGCACAAATCAGACATTATAAATATGAAAATGAGTAGACCAAACAATTCCAACAGTCCATTAATTTTCTTAAATGTTCGTGAAAATACATTATCTATTAGTAGATATTGGTTTGCCTACTTAGACTTGCAATCTAATCAATATCTACAATTTCTTTGTTCTTTCCCACTAACGAAAATATCTCGCAAGACTCCAGTTAATATTCCGTCTACTTCCATTCACGTACCGTAGCACAGCGCAGATATAAATCGGTTAAACATTCTACAATTTGTTTCTGTCTATCTCGGTGTCGACAAGATTGGGTAACGAAGTGCATGTGTATTATTTTTGCCTGCCTCAGCATTGGCCACAAAATAGTAAATATTCATATTGACTGATTTGACAAGAGAATCTTAGTGACTAAGATGCAATTCTACAAAACTTCACTATTTTACTTATATTGCTTCATTATCTTGTAATGTAAGGATAATCCCGCTTTGGTCGAGCACTTTAAATAGGGATTTAATTGCGGATTCACCGTATCTGGCGTGCAGCTAAACCTCGCTTTGTTTACAAATGTTTGAGGCCTCTACTGATGAGAAGTGATACTTCGAATACGTGTGTGGATTACTTATTATATATATATATATATATATATATATATATATATATATATATATATATAATATATATATATATATATATATCCAGTTTAATTATTGGATATATGTATCATCAGAATGAGTAAAAAAAAGTTAAATATTTGGTTGGACTATAGAAATTTTCAAAATTAGGCTATTATTAACCACGCCATGCACAAGAAATCTTATATATCTTAACATTACCGTATTATAGATAAAATCAATACACACACACACACACACACACACACACACACATATATATATATATATAATCCAAAAGTCTAGAGAAGAAATCTCCCTTACGACACAAGAGTTTTATTTATAAAACCTGTTGCAGTTTGAGAGCTCAATGTGTGCTCTTAATATTAGTCACAGAGCAAATATATAAGTAAAGAAATAACAAAAGACTTAGAGATTTAGCTTTATAGTCTATTTCAGGGAGCTTAGACAAAGTGTCTAACTCTCCCGATTCATCAGATGCGGCCCTGGATCTTTACAAGTTAATAGCGTCGATCCCAGGGGGCTATCCCCCCAGGCAATACCTGCCCCCTCGATTTAAAGGGGCAGGGCTGGGTTTATTGCCCCGTGCCTGAGGCGCCCCCCTTGAGGGGGAATGCAGACGGGATCGACGCAATTTTCACCCGCCACCCATGAGCTTCGGTTTATGGGTGGTCCCACGTTAAAAGGGCCTTTGTGTCTAACCCGTACAAATTGGGTACGAGGTAAATACAAGGTATGACTAGAACAGCCTGTATAAGATATTGTAACCGCAGCAGAGTACTGCCAGTGATTGGCCAATAGGTTGCTCACATGATTATCGCCGAGTTTATAAGTAAGAGTGGGCTTTTAGCACACGCCTTGTATCACAAAATTCTCATTAAATTAGGGTACCTCATGTGGTGTGATGGTTAGCAAGTTAAATTCGCAGACCATTGTTAGTGAGTTCGATTGTTACTGGGCGCTCCATAATCTGGCCTTGTGCCATATCTAAGCTAAGCTTAGTAAATAAGTATATCACAAAATTCTCAACAGAATCAATAAGCAAAAAATACACCAAATGTGTTGTCAAAATTATGCTAAAATGAAAATAACATTACGTCTCAATTTATCACTTATATTTACTAAAATTTCAAAAATTCTTTTTTTTAAATGCTATAGAATAAATTCATTGACGTGGGCCTCCGATGTGAGTAAGTAGCAATGTGGAAGGATCACGATCGGTACTTTTTTGTGGGTACAGAGCAACCCAACGATTGTTCTGTGAGTTCACCGTCTAATTCTGGCCGAATTCTTTCTCGGATGAGAAAAAACATAAGACTAATTTGCAACAGAAATATAAATGATTATTAAACAACTCCATCTTGTATCGGGAATTCTCACAACACAATTACGACTAAATTCTAAATGTTGCTTCGTATTGTACAATGCATCATATAATTATATCTATTTACATTTTTGAATTGATATTAGACTAATAGTGAAATTGAAAATATTCATGAAGGTATATATTTGCTAATGTTTTTCTTTTCTCTTCTCTATCCTTCATTATTCCCATATTTTTTCTTTCTTTCTTATCTTTCTTTTCTTCCGTTTCCCTCGTTCTTTCTTTCTATGATTTCTTATTTCTCTCTTTTTTTTGGCAATATTTTCTTTTTTCCATAATTTCTTTTTTCACTCTTATTTTTAAAAATATTTTTTCTTTTTTTTTCTTTCTTTTCTTGTTGCCATAATTCTTCTTAATGGTATAATAGTTTAATTTTCTTTTTCTTTCTTTCGTTCTTTCTTTCTTTCTACTCACAATTTATCACTTTTATTTTATCTATAGTGTTATTTTAGTTATTTTTCTTTCTTTTCATTTCTTTTTCTTTCTTTTCTTATTTTGGTTTTGTTTTGGTTTTGTTTTTGTTTTGTTTTGCGGCATATCAACCTCAGTGGGTCATTTAATGCGATAAAGTTGTGAAATAAATCAATTCTTAATGGATAATACAATTGTTTATAAACTCATGTTTTTCTATTTAACCCATAGATTGGACCCTAACAGGTACTACCACTCCGGGTCAGAGTGGACCAGGGAGCAATGGTGATGAAGGGGTGCTCCACATTCCCCAAACCTCCAAAACTTGAACCTCACCATTAGATAGAGTTTAACGTCATTCCCAGGACATGTAGACCCTCAGCCACCGCCTTCTAGCACCCATATGATAAAAAGAGATTGGGGCTTACCATAACAGCAATAGGGTCGGGAAAAATCATATAGGTGCTAGGGCTTGACATGACCAGCCGATTGATCGGAGGTGGTCTCTCCGACCGCCCGTCTAGCCCAAGATAGGGCCAAAGTGGAGTATTGCAAGTCATGGACTGCTCATCCACCTGGGTTCTATCCTTAAGCATCACGGGTCGCCACCCACGGCCAACAGGTGGCCCCATTGGGGGAGTCTTACCCCTCTGCAGAGGTGCAGTCGGTGCATTCTAACGCCATAGCTGACAGGGCGGTTTCTTATTTTGGTTATTTTTACTGTTTACTTTGTTTCTTTCTCTTTACGCTTTATTTTGTTTATTTTATATTATTATTCATAATATTATTTTAGTTATTTTTTCTTTATTTTCCTTCTTTCTTACTTTTGTCATTTTCGTCATTGTCTTCCTTCCTTCCTTTCTTTCTTTCTTTCTTTGCTTCCAATGATTAACAGAATAATATTTCCTAAATTTCTCTCGTTGTAGAACAGAATCAGTACATACAATATACAGAAATGATTTTTAATGATCGAATGTGTATTTACAAAAGGGTTAATTCACAACAGAATTAGAGATAATTAATAAACTAGATGAATTATATATTATTTTCTTTTCTTTCTTAGTTTTCTTAATTTGTTCTTTGTGTTTTTTGTCTTTCCGAATTTTTTTACTGAATTTTATTGTTAACAAAAAAATCAAAATATATGTTTTCCAGAAAAAGGTTCAAATTTGAAAGGCTCTTGTTCTGGTGGGGACCAACGAAAAGTCCCGGTAAAGATTCTCTGTTGAGGGTGAACGCAGTGTAATAAAGGGTATCGCGAGTGAGTTCTCAATGGTGGGCGTATGTGCAATTCAATTTGAGCAATGCAGAGAAAGGTGAATAAAAAAAGGTTATGATGGTTTGAAACCGCTGCAGGCTTCTAGTTGCTGACTTACGAGTCAACTGCTGAGATCTTTGTGAAGTCTCTTGTTGCGTGATTAATGCTTTGGCTTGAAGCATTCAAAATAGTCAGTCCCGATGTTCAGTTTTGATATTTCACTGGCAACTGGTTGAGTCAATTGAGAAAAGGGCAGGCGCGTGCGTGATGGGTTTTTTTTTTCTAACAGAAAATCATTGGCGAGGTTTCTCAGTGCACGTCGCGCAGATAGCTTTTCTAATGTGCACGTGTCTTGCAGCAAGGGATTGTGCAACTTGGTTTGGCTTCTGTAATTGACTGTCGGAGAACCATTGAAGAATTTTTTTATAGCTATATAATGTCTATAATTGGCTCTATGGAATATTTGGTAGGGGGTCTCAAATTTCGTATTGGCGTAAAAAGAATTTAATTTAATTACACGTGGTGTTGCGGAGTCTCGAAAAAATTAGCAAACAAAAATCAGATAAAGAGTAGATGACGAATTTACGCTAGGAAAATATAATATCAGATACGTGGTCACAAAAATTCCACTCGCTTTATGATTAATCTTCCGACTTCCCTCTGGGCCAGTCTTTAAAAGAGGAAAATTCTAAGTGCTATTCTCGATTCGATGGAGGGATTATATCTTGTTTGTTAAATCGCGACCCGCCCTATGGATTGAGGGGTGGGTTACTTAATTTAAAGGTCGTTCAATGTCACTCTGCCAATTACTAACTAAATGAAACTCATCAAAAATATGCATCTCTCACGCGTAACCAGTTCTCTTGATTGACCCTTTTTTCTCAGTTATATAAACGGTCACCAGGTTCGCGGGTGTTGGAAGAAAGCCATTTCATTGATAATGTCTAGGTAAAAAAAATAGGCGATGGAGTCGTAATATTGCATACGTGTGTAGGATATTGAAAAAAAAACAACACTTTTATGAATCCAGAAAAAAAAATTTTTTTTCGTACAACTTGTTACCAGTGTTACTTTCTCTGCTTAATATATCCTTGAACAAAAACGGCTTTTTGCTTATTTGGACTGACGAGTTCTTATGAAAATAATTTCTCTATTGCAGAGCAGCTACGATTTTCTCGTAATCCGGATGTTGCGGTTTCGAATTTCAGTCTAGCTTTTTTTTTTTCTTTTCTTTTTTTTTTTTTTTTTTTTTTCTTTTTTAGGTTCGATTACTTCACGAAGTTCTTTTTAGAGTCTTTTGGGAGATCCTTACTCGTCTCTTCCAAGTTTTGTGTCGTTAAAAAACGATAGTTGTGCGTGAAGTCTTTTGAATCCTGTTTCGGTGGTGTTGTTGTTGTAAACGATAAATCTGCGTAAGTTACTTCGAATTCTCGATCGCCAGTTGTTGTGGGGTTTTAAGGGGTCAAATAAGGACAAAACGATGGGTAACAAATGTAGGAAAATGTATTAACAAAAGAGTAGACAATTACAGTACAGAGACGTGGGAATTACGTCCGACAAATAGAGTTATGAGCTGACTCGCATTGGCTTACTCTCAAGACATAATTTTCCCTGTTACTTATAGTAATCGTCGGCGCATTCCATTAGTCTATAGTGTATATCACCTATAACAGATATAAACTTGCAAATTATGTTTTGTCATATCTAACCAGATAAAAAAATCAGGAAAAGAATTTGATAATAAAAAGACAAACATATCTATCTCAGTGGAATATATGTATTGGTTGGCATCCTTCCCTCTACAAGAGACGATGGAGTAGTGTCTAGGTTTTTTATTCATTTTTTGTTAACTTGAACTACATAGCCTGGGCGGGTTCATATTGAGGATGAGCTGTTGCCCATGCAGCAAATCCTCCCTGTCCACACTGCCGCTGTGATCCAAAGGAAAGGTAAGGAACCAATGCAGTTTGGCAACGGTAGTGTCGCAGGAGTTGATGAGTAATACTGGATTGCAGCATCACACCACCTTAGGGACTCCGGCTCCTGATTTATTTTCGGGGTTTACTCCCCTAGCCTTTCCTTTAAAGGCAGCAAAGGTTTAGTGTCAGACTTCTCCTTGAATATATATATATATATATATATATATATATATATATATGCGGGCGTGGGCTAGTGGTTAGAGTCATGTATATATATATATATATATATATATATATATATATATATATATATACATGACTCTAACCACTAGCCCACGCCCGCATATATATATATATATATATATATATTATATATATAGATATATATCATGGGAAATGGACTCGTCGATTCGAGTTCAATTTCTAGACTAAGCTGTTTGCATTTCACATAGCGCTAATACCCTTGGGAAAGGTATGAATCCATATATTCTTCCTCCAGCTATGGGTTAAATAGTAGGGCAGACTGGGCTCTTCAACCTTGGGTAGGTAACCAGTCTAGGAGAGGGATAACTCTGAATTCAAAACTCCTGAGGTCGGTCGTTGATTCGGTTTGTGGCAACCCTTGATGTACCAATTCTTTCCTATCGACTGTGCCAAAAAGTGTGGATGGTCCAACACAAGCCTTCACCACTATAAACAAATCACTGTGTGGGTGTTCATAGTGTGTGTGAATCCTCATGTGTCGAAAATTGACGAGAGAGTCCATAATATATATATATATATATATATATATATATATATATATGTGTGTGTGTGTGTGTGTGTGTGTGTGTGTGTGTGTGTGCACGCATGTGTGTGTATGTATGTGTATGTGTGTGTGTGTGTTGTGACTGTCTCGGTGTCCCGGCATCTTGGTGTGTATTGTGAATGATTCATATGTGTATCGTTATTGAATTACTTCTGTATATCTCTACACACACATCTCCACTCACACAAACACACACACACACACACACATATGTACAGTGAGTAAGTGAGTGAGTGTGTGTGTGTGTATGTATGTATGTATGTGTGTGTATGTAATCAGATGCACAATAACGATAACATAGTAATCTTTCCAATTTCCTTATTCTTAAACATAATTGAATACATAATCGATATACTATTTACACGAGCATATAAGATATGTATATTATAAGACCACATGAAAAAAAATATATATATCGTTACATAATTACTTTTATATTTGTAGTGTAAATTGCGTCTATGCAATGCATAATCTGTCCTCTTTGATTAAGAAGAATCAAGATAAAATGTACATAACTTTTTCTGTACATGTATATTGCTTCTTAATTAATATATACTGATACTATTTTATTATGACACATTCAATTGTATTGAACAATAAATGTCTGTCAGACTTTAACATTGTTTGCTCGGGTATATATTGCAATTCAGAATATCATCTTTCTATTATTTCTTTTCTGTTTTCGTTATACTGAATGGTTTCAGCAACTTGAGTTCAATTCCTGGACGAAGCTTCATCCAGGCCATGTCATCCACCCGCTTCAATTTTTCTGAAATTTTGTCCAGGTGTGGATTATGATAACGTCAGA
>CM042146.1:8651259-8656259 GCA_023376005.1 Doryteuthis pealeii
ATAACAAATATCCTATAATAAAACGTGTGTGTGTACGTTCGTGTGTGCGCGTGCATGTTTATGTATGCATGTGTCTGTGCGAATTTATATGAGGCTATTTACGGGTAGACATTTCCTTAGTAATCTATGTTTACGTACACAATAATTCCATCTGTTTTAACATTATTGTTTATGCGTTTCAAAAAAACCTACGCATTTAATTTAGCGTATATTATTACAGTCGTTTTTTTTTTTCGTGTCAATATCTTCCTAATTATTTAGCACTTTCTAATCAAATCATAAAACGCGTTTGAAAACCTATTTCATTTGAGATCTCAGCGCCCAATATTTCAATTACATTGCATTTGTGTCGAGCCAAACTCAACGAAAGATGCAAGGTATACGCCTAAATGTCGATTTCAAATTCCCTTTCACTCTCCATCAAAATGTGCCGTTGTAATCGACGTCATTGCCATAACTTTATTCTGCTCTACTCGGGCAAATTGTCCCATTATTCGTAATTGCGTACACAAACCTGCCCCATAGAGACTGCCAATAAATGTTCCATTACGCCACAAACGAAGAAGCAAGATATAAGCAAAGAAAAATATATAAATAAATAGAATGATAAAATAATAATAAATAAAATGAAATATTTAAAAAAAATAAACATGGGAGGAACATATGGGAGAATCAGAAAAAAGAATTTGAAAAAAAAAAAAAAAAAAAGAACACGAGATAAAATCATGTATAACTGAAAGTAAGATTGAATGAAACCTGTGCGTTATATAAATTGTATATCAATATGAAACTTGTGAAATATATCAACGTCGTTTTTAGCATATTTTGAAATATGTAATGCTACCCAATGCAGTGGCATTAAATCAAGTGAAAATTAGGGGAGAAAATAGAAAAAGAGAAAAAGACGCACGTATAACAAGTTGGAAAATATATACAGGATCGTGGCGCAAGGTCGTATAAAATGGACACGACGAGACGAGTTCATATCTTGGTCGAGGCTGTTTGCATTTCACATAGAGCTCTATATATATTTACCGACCCCTCCGCGCGAGCAGGATGTGACACAAGGTCAGTTTCTTAAGCGGAGTTCAACAGGTTTGAATTCAGAGTTTTCCTTCTCCTAGACCGATTGCCTAACCAAGGTTAAAGAGCCCAGTCTGCCCTACTATTTACCCATAGCTGGAGAGAGAGTAGAATTCATACCTTTCCCAAGGGTATTAGCGCTAAGTGAAATGCAATTACCACGTCCAGGATTTGAACTCGGGGCGACGAGTCCATTTCCTATGACTTTAACCATTACACCACGCGCTTGCTACATAGAGCTCTATATCATTGCAAAAAGTATGAATCCAAGTATTCTCCATCTAGCTATGAAAAAATAGTAAGGCAGACTGGTTAGTTATGAATCAGATTAAAAAAGAATAGGCATTTGTAATTTGATGAATCGAGTAAGGAATAATGAAAATGAGGAGGTAACTTCGTTCTCCCTAGTGATTCATAAGTAAATACTCTCTATTATATGAAGAATATAAAGAAAGAGTGGCATTCAAGCCAGTACAGACACAGTCAAAATTATTGTCTCAAGTTTGACAGAGATTTGTTCATTCACTATCTTAGAGCAACTTAGAGCATTTCAATTGTAATGTTCCAATAAGTCGTCGGAGTGGACTAAAGTCGGTAACAGCCAGTCAGCGAGAGAGTCTATCCCCTTTTCACTAGCGCTAGATCGAGGAGATTGTTTTTTAGCGTCTGGGGTGGAGCGCCACACCTACCATCAGCTCCTCACTTCAACTCACAGATTCCTATGCAACTCATACGCTGAGTTGGCGAGGGGCTGTATCGAACCAGGAAAGTTGCGGTTCTTAGGTGATCGCTCTATTAACTGAACTATAAGTAAATTAAAGTCGTCGAGGCGGCCTAAAGTCGGTATTAGCCAGTCGGCGAGGGAGTCTATCCCCTTTTCAATAACGCTATACCAAGGAGATTGTTTTTAGCATCTGAGGTGGTGCGCCACACCTACCATCAGCTCCTTACTTTACCGTACAGATCTCTGTGCTACTCATACGCTGAGATGGCGAGGACCGGTATCGAACTAGGAACCTTGTGGTTTCTAGCCGAACGCTCTACCGACTGAGCTAACCCGGCTCTATATCGGCCCAAAAATGTCGTTAAGAAAGGGCGTATTTATTGGACTACCGTAAAAGTTTTACAAAAATGATGAAAATGTTGTCAATACATGGTTATTATTAATGTTATAACTGCCAACCTCCCTTGCTTCCTTGGGATTTGTGTCAAGCTAAAGGAAAAGGAATACATAGAAAACTAAGTGAAATATAATATTAAAATGTAATTGATTGTATATTTTGCATCGTGCCTGATTTCCGGAATGTAATGCACTTAAAAATATGACTTACGGCAAACACTTGCTTCAAACATTTAAGGTAGCAAACTGTCACATAAGGAATACAATAGTAGACACGACTGGGTGGGAAATGATATCAACCGAGAACTGCATAAAAGACTAAAATTTGGTCGTATTATACAAGTTATACAAGTCGATACCAATTTCTACGACGATAACTAAAGTCTCAAATCTTACCAGTACATTTAATCAACTTCATTACCGAGTGAACAGAATATTAATGCATAACACTCTACTTAACTATTGCAGTGAAAAGGTATTTAATTGTGCGTAATAATGTGATTAAATGTAAAGCGAATAATTAGTTTCACATTCGACTGTAAAACATTAAATCATATACGATGCCTGTTTAAGATTGAATTTGTTAGTATCAATACTGACTTCCAAGTTTATTCAACATTTCTCTACTTAACCGATAGATAATTAATGTGCAACAGCCTTCACGTGCTTGTTGCAGTGGAAATGTGTTTAATTGTCATCTGAAAGCGGCCAGCTGTCAAACACGTAATCAGTGTCATATTTCACAATATTTTTTTTTAAATAGGAAACATATACAGGTGTATGTAGTATAATGAAAAATTGAAAAAAAAAAAACAGGTTTAAAAGAGTTAAGTGGTGAGTTTATTGGCCGACGCTGCAGTGTTTCGATCTATTAATTAGATCATCTTCAGCGCTTTTGTTGGTATGTGGAAGGTGATAAAAAAGGTTTTAAAAATCTCAGAATAAAGAGAAAGATGAGTAATAGTCCTTGTTTATCGGTCTGTTTAAAATTTGAAGTCTGAGAAAAAAGAACGTTGAAAAAATGAACAGTTTGAAATATGACGTCAAATATTATTTTTTGCGGTGGGAGTATTAGAATGTGTAAGTGTTTGCATCGAAGAAAGCATTGTGCATTTTTTTATGTGTTTATGAATGTGTGGTTGCGCGTGTGTGTATAAATCTTTTGCGATAAATGGAATCGAAACAAACCTCAAGGTTGTATATGTGTGTGTGTGTTTGTATGTGTGTGTGTGTGTGTGTGTATGTGTGTGTGAGCATGATTTTCATTGATAAAAGAGGCAAGAGAATATTCTTTTAACATTCGAGTTGCTGTGTACGTTTATTATGTAAGGGGGTGGGGAGAGAGACATCTACGCGTGTCAGATGAAAATTCTTTTTATAGTAAGTGAAGGGTGTATGTATAAAAAAAATGTTTATCCCCCACACCACCCGGTCCTCCATAATAAATCTCACCTCATATGTATCATAAAATGTACATGGTTACTCGTGAATGTGGATTTTTATGTAAATACATACCGGACTATTAATATATGCACAATTGCAATATAACTACAAATAAAAATAGTAATCAAAAACATACATCTTTATTAATCAATAATCATTTTCACATAATTATAACCACACTGACATTATTTGCATAAATAATCACTAGTACACAATTGCAATAATAAAAATAATAATAATAATAATAATAATAATAATAATTATAATAACAAGAATAATAAAAATTACAATAAAAATAATAATAATAATGATAATAATAATAATAATAATAATAATAATAATAATAATAATAATAATAAATATAATAATACAACAATAATAATAATAAAATTATAATAATAACAATATAAAAATAAATATAGAAATTATAACAATAATGATAATATAAAAATAAATATAATAATAATAATAATAATAATAATAATAATAATAATAATAATAATAATAATAATAATAATATCCCAGTAAGAAGACCAGACCTAGTGTTGATTAACAAAAAAGAAAGAACTTGTCAACTGGTGGATTTTGCAGTGCCAGCGGATCACAGGGTGAAATTAAAGGAAAATGAAAAAATGGACAAATATCTGGACCTTGCCAGAGAACTGAAAAAGTTATGGAATATGAAAGTGAAAGTGACACCAATTGTAGTTGGTGCACTTGGAACAGACCCAAAAGGATTAGAAAAGGGTTTGGAAAGTTTAGATATCAGAGGAAGGATTGAAACCATTCAGAACACTGCACTGCTGCAATCTGCCAGAATACTCAGAAGAGTCCTGGAGACCTGAGGAGACTTGCTGTCACTCAGACTCCAGTGAAAGACCATCAGCTAACACTGATGTGAAAACTCAAAAGGAATAATAATAATAATAATAGTAAATCAATTACTTATACTTAATTGTAATATTAATAAATATTAATTGTCACATAGTCAGTTCCAACAATAAAACAACAATATTTAAAACTTTAAATACACAACTCTTAATATAATTTTTTTTATCCCCCACACACACCCGGACCTCCATAATACATCTCACCCCATATGTATCATATATGCACAGGTGTATGTATATTATGCAAACCAAGACGAACAAATATAGTTATTTACTAAGCATAGCTTAGATGCGGCACAAGGCCAGAAGTATGGAGCACACAATGACGATAGAACTTACTAACAATGGTCTGCTACTCTAGCATGTGAAATATTACATCACATGATGTGGACACGACGAACAAATATGCGTAAAAAACAAGATATATATATATATATATATATATATTTACACTTGTCAAGTTC
>CM042146.1:8661259-8663759 GCA_023376005.1 Doryteuthis pealeii
TTTGGTTTGGTTCCTTTGTTTAATTGCGTATAATGTTTAGAGGGTTATTTAATGCCAAAGCCATTATTGTAGCAGAGGGGACAAGGAGGTTCATACATTCCTCATGAATATTAGTTTGAAATTGAACATAAGAGCAAGACTCACTTACTACGATATTGCAGTCGAGCACGTTAACCATTGTGCCACCTGGACTATACCAAATTAACAGGGTAAAGTTGATCATCCAAATTGTGGTAGAAATACCTTTCAGATTTTAAACTGTAACCTGTGTGGTGTAAGGGAACATAGGTAATTGGTAATGGTAGCTCCACCTAGCTAATGTCTTAACCATTGGGCTTTAAGATAGTATCAGGTACGGTCTGACCGGTGCACACAGTGCCTTTGCTTTTGAAACATATTTTTTAAGACGAGGGAGCTTTTCGATCTAATTTCCTGTTTCGTCAAAACGATCCTGTTGCTGATAGATTTTTTTTAACCAATAGCAACATCGATTTTCTCTCTTAGAACATCATAATTACATGATAACATGAAAAGAGCACGGGGTTCTCTTAGGAAATTAGGAGAATATATAGGAATGAACAAACAACATATCTACAGCAAGCTCACAGTGTGCCTCAGTGTAAGCCTCGATTGTAACGGATCGTATATGAAAGGAAAATGTTTTGTTTGTTTTGTTTTGTTTTACGGCATATTAACCTCGGTGGGTCATTTAATGCCGATAAAGTTTTGAAATAAATCAATTCTTAATGGATAATACAATTTTTTTTATAATAAATTTTTCTATTTAACCCATAGATGGGACCCTAACAGGTACTACCAATCCGGGTCAGAGTGGACCAGGGAGCAATGGTGATGAAGCGGTGCTCCACATTCCCCAAACCTCCAAAACTGGATCCTCACCATCAGATAGAGTTTAACGTCATTCCCAGGACATGTAGACCCGCAGCCACCGCCTTCTAGCACCCATATGATAAAAAGGCGTTGGGGCTTGCCATAAGGACAATAGGGTTGGGAAAATCATATAGGTTCTAGGGCTTGACGTGACCAGCCGATTGATCGGAGGGGGCCTCTCCGACCGCCCGTCTAGCCCAAGATAGGGCCAAAGTGGAGTATTGCATGTCATGAACTGCTCATCCACCTGTGCTCTATCCTTAAGCATCACGGGTCGCCACCCACGGCTAACAGGTGGCCCCATTGGGGGAAGTCTTACCCGTCTGCAGAGGTGCAGTCGGTGCATTCTAACGCCCCAGCCGACAGGGTGGAAAGGAAAATGATAGCACATTAGCTAGATGGAGCTACCATTACCTCTTGCCTCATTTTCATTGCACAACGCAAGTGAGTGTTTAAAATGGGGCAGGTATTTTTGCTGCATGCTGTATCATATTCCTAACCCTTCTACCTATGTTCTTGTTTATTTCATAATATCCCATTGTGAGTTATAAATAATTTGGCTTTTCTAACTTGTACGATATCCACAGTCGGTGTCTACAATATGTTCTACCGTTGCCAAAAAAAAAATGATGTTCTATAGATAATATCTATGAAACATAGATTTTCCACGGTTCACGACGATTGTCTCATGAGAAAGAACTAAAAACAGTGTACGTGAAACGCCATTCGTGTTAAACTAAACAAGAAGTAAAATAAAGTAATCTGAAAAAAAAAAAACTATTGAAATATAAATGATCAATTTTATGAAACTTATGTACCTAAAGACAACCTTCAAGCATCCGTAGAGAGATTGCAGCTAAGCCATGCTATATTTGGATTGGGAGAAAGAGAGGTGGGAGAGAAAGAGAAAGAGAATTAGAGAGAGGGGGAGAGGAAGAGGGAGAGATAGAAAGATAGAGAGGGGAGAGAGAGAGAGAGGAGGAAAGGGATAAAAATTGTTCACTTCTTGGTGGTAAACATTCAAGGAAGTTTATTTCCAAGTCTCAGACTGTACATACAGCGTGCGACAAAAATATCTACTACAAACTATTGCCCTTTTAATGAACGACACCCCTGTCCAAATTATTTTAAAAAACCGCTTTAGTTTCCTTTCTTTCAACATACGCTTAGTTTTAGACCCACTGGAGTGACAGGGTGTACTCAAATTCTATTTTCCCCCTGATTAGGTAATTTACAATAGTCTGCAATAATATGAATCTACTTTCTGGATATATATATATTTACCAACCCCTCCGCACGAGCAGCATGCGACACAAGGTCAATTTCTTAAGCGGAGTTCAGCAGGTTTGAATTCAGAGTTTTCCTTCTCCTAGACTGGTTGCCTAACCAAGGTTAAAGAGCCCAGTCTGCCCTACTATTTACCCATAGCTGGAGAGAGAGTAGCAGTCATACTTTTCCCAAGGATATTACCGCTAAATGAATTGCAATTACCACGTCCAGGATTTGAACTCGGGGCAACGAGTTCATTTCCCATGACTTTAACCATTACACCACGCGCTTCCTACTTTATGGATATATGACGAAATTGTTTGGCCTTGAAATATATTGC
>CM042146.1:8668759-8671259 GCA_023376005.1 Doryteuthis pealeii
CAGCTGCTTTCTTGTGGTTTGCTGCTTCCAAGATTTGATCAAGACAGAATCCTAGTGCTGCTCCCCTCTCTCTTTTTCTTTCTGCGCTTCGTTAGGGTCCAAGTGTTGCATCCATACAGTAGCATTAACTGATGGAATATTTTTCTATATAAATTGTGCTACAATACACCACTTAAATTTATAGACTAAAGCGAGGTCACATTGTTTAAACCTCAGCCTATCAAAAGCACGAATATCTGGCTGATTAACTACTTAATTGCTGATCCTGGAAGACGTCAATTTGCAATAATTGGCGAAGGACTTGCAAGACTGGGGAGCACAAAGGAACAACTAAAGTTCATATCTATCTATCCATCAGAGGCTGTTCAACTCTCTCTCTCTCTCTCTCTCTCTCTCTATATATATATATATATATATATATATATATATATATATATACAGAGAGAGAGAGAGATAGAAAGAGAAAGAGAAAGAGTGAGAGACAGAGAGATAGAAAGAGTGAGATGAACAGCCTATGATAGATATGAACTATATATATATATATATATATATATATATATATATATATATATATATATATATATATATATGTATGTGTGTGTGTGTGTTAAATACCTTAATTCTGCAATGTTTATTAATTGGGTAGATCGACTAATATACAGGAAAAATCCAGATCAAACTTCTGCTAATGATTGTAAACTTATCAATACATCCACACACACACACACACACACACACACATACACACACACACACACACACACATATATATATATATATATATTTACCAACCCCTCCGCACGAGATGGATGCGACACAAGGTCAATTTATCAAGCGGATTTTATTAGGTTTGAATACAGAGTTTTCCTTCTGCTAGACCGGTTGCCTAACCATGGTTAAAGAGCCCAATCTGCCCTACTATTTACCCATAGCTGGTGGGAGAGTAGGATTCATACCTTCCCCAAGGGTATTAGCGCTAAGTGAAATGCTATTACCACGTCCAGGATTTGAACTCGGGGCGACGAGTCCATTTCCCAAGACTTTAACCATAACCATTACACCTCGCACTTCCTCTATATATATTCTCTCTCTCTCTCTCTCTCTCTCTCTCTCTCTCTCTATATATATATATATATATATATATATATATATATTTTCAAATTGTCCTTGAATTTGTCCTTGTAGCGTAAGAGAGGACGTCCAATTGAACGCTTAGCATTTGGTAGTTGCCCGTATAAAAACTTCTTTGGAAGCCTGTTCTCATTCATCCGGACAACGTGAGCAGCCCACCTAAGTTGAATCTTGGCTAGTAGGGTTTCGATGCCAGCAATATCTCATCTTTTTAAAATTGTGCTGTTTTTTACTTTGTCATCATATTTTATACTGCAAATGACACGAAGACAACGCATGTGAAATGCGTCAAGTTGGTTTATGTGCTTGCGGTAAAATATCCAAGTTTCAGCACCATATAGTAGAATAGAAAGCACGATATATATATATATATATATATATATATATATATGGGTGTGTGTGGTTAGATAGATTATATTTCAGATCTTATACTAGGAAAACGAAACCCCTTAACACAAAGGATCTCCGCTGAACAAGCGCTCTTGATTGAAGCCTAAAATTACTAAAAGTTAAAGTTACTAAAATCGTAACACTAACCGACTGCAGGTTGTAAGAATTTTCCCCTTTATCATATCAGTTACATCTGATTTCGATATGATTGAAAATCTGTCCACTGCAGTCCATGCCTTTCTTATGTATATATTGACTTCAGTTTCTGTAGATGAAATATTACTACCTTGATTAGTACATTAATAGAGTCCGTGCTCTGTGTATATAATGAAGTTAGAAACTAATGGCCGATTGTACATTTAAATGGGTAATTGAACATTTTCCTCAAAACTCGTGATGTGAACATACAAAAATTATTTTTCCTCAACGTTGGTGTAAGTAGGTATGTTAGTAAAGAACTATTAAAGTCTTATATTCTGACAATGGAAAGTCGATAAGGATATGTGACTGTAGATATCTCAAATCAAAGTATTTGTCAATATAATCTATATATTTATCTCTGTCTGTTTCTCTCTCTTTACACACACACACACACACACACACACACACACACACACACACACATATATATATATTATATATATATATATATATATATATATTCCATTTGTATATAGCTGCCTACCTATTTCAGTATTCTCGTCTCTCATTTTTCATATTTTTTATATAAAGACACAGACACAGACACGCTCACACACATACACTTCTCCACCCCTCTCCCTCTGTCTGTCTGTCTGTCTGTCTGTCTCTCTATCTATCTATCTATCTAACTGTCTATCCGTTGGTATATATTTCCCTGCTCATCCGGTCCTCTTTCTCCCTCCTTGTCTCTCTCTACCACCTCTCTCTCTCTCTTTCCCTGCCTACCTATTTCATGGTCAAATCATGCAGATAACACTGTTTCCCACTAGATCATCGA
>CM042146.1:8676259-8683759 GCA_023376005.1 Doryteuthis pealeii
TTATTGGATTATGACTGGTTGGTTTTAACGGCACATCAACCTGTTAGAGTAAAAAAAGTTTATTAAACATTTATATTTACGAGAGTTTTATCATTTGCTTGAAGAATTGTGTATATATTGGTTAGGAGGTTAATTTAGAAGGCTATCACAATGCAAGTGTAAAGAAAAAAATAATAATAGGGTAACAATGATGTTGTGTGTTAACTTGTATTTAATTCTTGAATTTTCGAGATAATATCTCTTTTTCAAAAGATCACTGGAACTGAAGCAGTCTAGTTATGGCATTTCCTTTTAAATGAATGTTTTTTTTTGTTTTGTTTTGTTTTGTTTTTTGAAAATTATGGTATTTTTATATAACTGTATTCTCGTGTGGTATGTTTACGTGAATGTGGGCTTTTTTTGTACTTGCGCGTATGTTGTCAATAAAAAAAAACATTAAACACTATCCAAAAATTGAGCTTCCAATTGCAAAAATTTGCGGAATTTTGTCGATTTTTAGCTCTCCAGATTTGGTGAAGTTCGTGAGAAATGGCGACTTTTTGTAATATATTCTTGTCTGTAAAATGAGTTCTAGAGCTTCCCTACTACTAAAAATTGGTTTATAAAAGCATTTTTGCACGAGAAATCCATAAATGATATTATAAACATCTTTAAGTTAACCAGTTTTAAGTTATTGATGATTTCTGATTTTTTTCATAGCAAGTTGAATATTCCAATGTGGCACAACACCTATGACAAAAAATGTTCTACTCTTATTTCACATATATTGAACATTAAAAGATGATCAAACAATTGGTTGGATTGTGCTCAGAACCGAAGCTACAACATCAGTTTAAATTTTGCAAATCAGAAAATCATTAATAAGTTAAAATTGGTTCAATTTCAGACATTTTAATAGGAAAAATGCTTTTATAAGCCAATTCTTAGAAGTCGGGAAGCTCTAGAACTTATTTTAGAGACAAAAATAGATTACAATAAGTCGCCATTTTTTGCGATCGACTACCCAAAATAAAATAAGCAAAAAATCGTCATCTGTGCTAATTATTAAGATTGGAAGGTAAAATTTTACTCCAACATAGTCTACACCTGGACAAAATGTCAGAAAAATTGAGTGCAAAATCTTAACAAAATGTTGTAGCAAAACCGAAACTATCTCTTTGGTACAAATAATGTTCTATATAAGGGGAATGATTATGGAAAATATCATTGTCATAGAGGTAGTGCCACAAATAAAAAAAATCATCTATAACTTAAAATTGGTTAACTTTAAGACTTGATCGTTAGTATTTCTGGATTTCCCGATCAAAAATGCTTTTATAAACCAATTTTTAGGAGTAGGAAAGTTCTAGAACTCATTTACAAAAACATATTACAAAATGGTGCCATTTTTGCGAACCCCGTTAAATTTGGAGAGCTACAAATCGACATAATTCCGCCAATTCTTGAAATTGGAAGCGCAAATTTTGGGGTGTGTCTAACCTTAACATAGTCTTCACATTGAAAAAAATCAGAAAAATTGAAGGGAGTGGGTGACATGGCCTGGATGATTTGACATGGAATTACACATATCTATTTAATCTTCGTTTTGAAGTATTCAGCTTGTCAAAACAGATTTAGTATGTACTTATATTTTTAAGTAGAATTATATCTTGCCCTACCTTCTTGTCTTGCGCAGGGGCTTTGTTTCATAGAATTATTTGTCTAACTACATCAAAATACAGTAGTAATGTTGTAAACTATACGGTTTCATCATTACTATATTTTCTCAAGAAACTGTAAATTATGCTTTACGTTAAACTAACTGTAATTTACCGAAGTAATTCATATCGTGAAATCATTTATTTTAGAAAGAAGAATGATAAAAAAATATCTTCTTACTTGGAAAGAATGAATTCCTGAGACATTGCGTTTTGTTAGTTTTCTTAAACCAGGAACGTATTCGCTATAGAATAAAAAAAAAAAAGAAAAGCAAATTTTTGAAAAAAAAATGTATTTGTAAAAAAAAACAGAGAGAAGATGGGTGCTGTAGGGAATTCCATGTGGATCACATTTATTACTAAGTTTTAACTCATAACTAACTTCCTAAAATTGAATACTGAATTGGTATAGTAGTTTGGTTTGGTTTGGTTTGGTTTACGGCATATCAACCTCAGTGGGTCATTAATGCCGATAAAGTTTTGAAATAAATCAATTCTTAATGGATAATACTTTTTTTTATAAATACATTTTTCTATTTAACCCATAGATGGGACCCTAACAGGTACTACCACTCCGGGTCAGAGTGGACCAGAGAGCAATGGTGATCAAGGGGTGCTCCACATTCCCCAAACCTCCAAAACTCGAACCTCACCATCAGATAGAGTTTAACGTCATTCCCAGGACACGTAGACCCGCAGCCACCGCCTTCTAGCACCCATACGATAAAAAGGGGTTGGGGCTTACCATGAGGGCAATAGGGTTGGGAAAATCATATAGGTGCTAGGGCTTGACATGACCAGCCGATTGATCGGAGGGGGCCTCTCCGACCGCCCGTCTAGCCCAAGATAGGGCCAAAGTGGAGTATTGCATGTCAGGAACTGCTCATCCGCCTGGGCTCTATCCTTAAGCATCACGGGTCGCCACCCACGGCCAACAGGTGGCCCCATTGGGGGAGTTTTACCCCTCTGTATAGGTGCAGTCGGTGCATTCTAACGCCCCAGTCGACAGGGCGGTGGTATAGTAGTATTAAAGTTGTAAATAAGTGAAATAGTTAAGTAAATGTTGGGGCACTACTTAGTTTTAACTAATGTGTGACTCTAGCTTGCTATTAATTGCATCACGCGAGTTCCCGCTTAAAAAAACGTTGATTATAATTAACCCGTTAGCAAGTTTAGGATTATCTGATGAATTAAAACAGGAACTACTCTAAGCTCTAGCTGTGTAAGTAGTACTGTATATCTGCACCACACCGATCCTAATCAAATTCCGACATAAAAAAAGTAGGTTGCTATTAGATTAAGATGATGATTGCTTATTTGAAAAATCCTGTATGCAAGACAACAGTTGTACGGTTGCTTACCCCTCTTACATCTAAAAAAAACATCCAAATAGGACAAGCACTGCTGGGGAAATAAGGAGGAATGCATATGCGACGTTGACTATAGATATCCTCACATAAACACAACAGTGTTACACGACCAGTAAATACTTATATTCATTAGGTTATGAGCGGAAACCGGATACCGCCAAGAGGACTTCGCAAGTATGGTGTCCAATAGAGAAATCTGGTGAGAGTCAAGGGGTAATTGTGTCTTCGGCACAACAGGATTTTGATGATGATTATGATTATGATGATTGCAGTAGTGTTAGAATTGTAAATTATAATTTATTTTTAATTCCATAAGTATCGATCGAACTCACATCTCAGTAATAACTGATCTATTTACGCCACGATTAATTACCGTTAAAAACTAAGCCTAGCTAATATCTTTAAATCCGTGTGATTCAATATATATCTCTCATATATATATATGCATATAAATTGTTTTTTCTTTTGGCCAAAATATTGTACCAATAGATTATTTTTTTGTTGGTACGATTATCTTGGTCTTTTCTTTTTTCCAAAAATGTTTTTCTCCCCAGTTGATGTTTGGTAGTATATTTTTACAATCAAACTATTTGCTGTGTTTTTTCTCACCGCGAGGATTTACCAATAAGTTTAGTATATATATATATATATATATATATATATATATATATATATATATATATATATATATACTAACTTCCCGTCTCGTCTGTCTAACCTCTATTTATCAGACAGGCGCCACCATTATTTTATGGTATAGAGGGGAATAGCTAATCGTATACAACACTATCAAATGAACTACCGCTAGGTGACCCTCACAGAAAAAATGTTGTCTGCGCAGGTGATATCCACAATTTAAGATCGAAAATGCTAAATCGATGAAAACCATGTTGAGTAGGTAAAGATTCTGAAGAGTATCTTCTGGCTTTACCATATTACAATGCTCTTGATGTTTTTATGGTTTGCTTTTTTTTTTCTTTTTTTTTTTGTGGGGGTCTTTTTTATTTTGTTGCACTGACTGACTTTTTTTCAGCATTATTACATTAATGAATTATGCCACTATTCAGACCGCTGGTTCTCTGTGTGTGATACTTACTCAAATTCGGGGATGAAGTATCTTCCTTATTTTATTATTTTGAATCTATCTTTCATATTTGTTATTATTCAAATGATATATCGACACAAACAGTCTTTGATCTTTTTTCAGATGTATGTGGTGTCATGTCTCCACTGAGAAATCTTTTTTTTTCTTTTTTCTTCTATTTACAGATATTTAATGTCTGTACAATTAAGTTCAAAATTATGAAGAAAGTATAGGAAAGAACATAAAGTACATATAAACTACAAGGAATTTGGTACATTAAGCAGTTGACGAAGGCTAAAAATATATCAGCCGGAAGATATTATTCATAAGATCAATGATGAAGTTTCAAACACGAAATATGTATATATTGATGCTCGTGTACCTTATTTGTAGCACCGTTATCACCTTGCAACACCCTGTGGTTAAAAATGAGACCGTCCAAATGGTCCAAGAGGAAAAGCAAAAATGTAACTCCGGATTATCTGGTGTTACTTATCCACCGAATTATTATTTCTTATGAGTGTCGTCATTTCCAAAAATCTCTGTTGTTTTTTACCAACGAATTTTTTCATTCAAAATAAATGTTCACTCTGATGAAGGTCGATTCTTCTATGTGTGTGAAATATTTTCACACACATAAACTGACCGAAACACATGTGTAAGTGATATCGATTAATGTGATATCGATTAAATTCATTTTATCCATTTACATTTCTTTTCTTTACTCATTTTTCCTCATATTGTCGGATTCAATTCCTTTTCCATTTTTACATATATATATATATATATATATATAATATATATATATATATATATATAGTATTAGCGGTGTCCAAATAGAGGATATTAAATATGAAATTAGTTAGGTGTTAAATGATACATGAGAAATTTATTAATATCTCTACACTTTGATATCAATTCGCTTCTTTTGTTCAGCAATTTGTTTTCAGAATGTTCAAGGATGCATAATCCGCAGCTATTGTTACCTCCTTTGTAAGCTTGTGATTTTTATACAATATCCCATTCTATTAGAGAAGATTTTAGCCGTTTCATCTTTTATCAGCCATACATAGGTTGACATTGTTGTACTGTTGGCAATAGTTTCTGTTGTTAAACGAGAGTTCATTGTTATAGCATTTCTTTTGAAAAACCAGTTCAATTGCACCGTCTAACTTCTCATCATTAGTGTTATCTTCTTCCTTTTTGAAAACATCAAGCAACTTTTTTTTATTGCAAACTTTTCTCATTTGAATTTATCTGATCTAAAATATAAGGTGCTAACCTACAGTCATGGCTTTATCAATGTCATTTTCTAAGATTCATATATTTCTAAAAATATTCAAATATTACATTCTTAAAAAAGAAACTATATTAAATAATATAGAATTAATTGGTAATTTGCTTGAAGCATTGTTAATAATGTTATCATATATTAATGATTTGAAGGCCAATACAATGCACATAAAAAATAAAAACCAAAAAGATCTTTTTTTGTCTTATCGATTTCAAAGTAAAACTTTATCTAAAAATTTATCTGATAAAGTTTTACTTTGAAATCGATAAGACAAAAACAGATCTTCTTGTTTTTATTTTTTATGTGCATTGTGTTGGCCTTCAAATCATTTATATATAATAAATAATATAGATTTTATGTCGTTTGTAAAAACAGGTGTATCATTCATACCGTATGGTACCGTTAATACCGGGTTGTATCGATGTTGATGCTTGTTTTTGTACCCGAAAAATACATGAAAAAAGATATATATATATATATATATATATATATATATATATACAATGTCCAGAGAATAATAACCTCAATTATAAAATAGAGTATGCATCATAATAGAATGAAAATATGTTTAAAAAGATAAGCTTTGAAAGTTAGATATCTATACTAATAAAAATCGGAATAATTTAAAAACTTTAACGAAAACTCCAATAGTTGACCTAGTTAGCTAACAAAACATTTCTAGGCTAGGCTACCGATAGGCTTTATAATTTACCGAAGTTTACCGATTAGGTAGGCTAACATAAAAAGTAGGCTATTCTAGGCGTAGGTCGGATAGTTGGATCTAAATAATGGCTATTTTGATGAAGTTGTATTTCAACTTTAAGTTATCTATCTTTTTCTTTGTACTCCGATTCCGGGAACTCGCTCTACCATATCTAACCAATAGCAAAAGAACGGATTTTTGTTTTAAAATAACCGCAAAGAATTATCAGCAACATGTTCATGTGAATAGAACATAGTGTTACGTAGACGTCTTCTTTACCGGCACTAAATATCTATATGTTGTATACTGGAATCAAACTCACGACCCTACTTCGTGTATGAGCATACGTAGCGGGTACCGTCACTAACCCTAGACGATATATATAATAGTCAGCTAGTACCGACTACTGGACTTCAATAAACAACAGATACGTATGTACAAAGAGAGGACCCTTCTTTATTTTCTTCAGTGTGTGGGTGGTGAAGGCGCAGGGCTTACAGTGGTTGACGATGACTACTACTACCGCTGGATGGCTGGCGATGTTGGGGTAAAGAGGGCTATGACCGTGAGTGCGGTCACTCACTTGTTCTCCGTTTGCTGTCTCCTGTCTGACTGTCTAACTGACTCGACCCTCTGGCTCTTGTATTGACGACACGCCTACGCATCTTCATCTTTTTGATATGATAACGGACCTTTGTTATATATTTCTTTATCTTCTACCTGCTGCTTTGACCGGAAAGCCTCGCTTCCGTTTCTTAACTTCTTTGTTCGTTTTACCGGAAAAAAGTCCTTTGTAATTTTTGTCGTCTTTTCTTTGTTTCGCTCGTACAATATACAACAATAGGGACTAACAAATGAAACACTATAAAATTCGATTATACTTATTACTGGTCGGTAGGGGCGTTAGAATGCACCGACTGCACGTCTGCAGAGGGGTAAGACTCCCCTAATGGGGCCACCTGTTGGCCGTGGGTAGCGACCGTGATGTTTAAGGATAGAGCCCAGGTGGATGAGCAGTTCATGACATGCAATACTCCACTTTTGGCCCTATCTTGGGCTAGACGGGCGGTCAGAGAGTGCCCCTCCGATCAATCGGCTGGTCACGTAAAGCCCTAGCACCTATATGATTGCCCCAACCCTATTGCATGGCAAGCCCCAACCCTTTTATCATATGGGTGCTAGAAGGCGGTGGCTGCGGTCTACATGTCCTGGGAATGACGTTAAACTCTATCTGATGGTGAGGTTCCAATTTTGGAGTTTGGGGAATGTGGAGCACCCCATTCATCACCATTGCTCCCTGGTCCACTCTGACCCGGAGTGGTAGTACCTGTTAGGGTCCCATCTATGGGTTA
>CM042146.1:8688759-8703759 GCA_023376005.1 Doryteuthis pealeii
AGTGAAAGTTATACCAATTGTAGTTGGTGCACTTGGAACAGTCCCAAAAGCATTAGAAAAGGGTTTGGAAAGTTTGGATATCAGAGGAAGGATTGAAACCATTCAGAACACTGCACTGCTGCAATCTGCCAGAATACTCAGAAGAGTCCTGGATACTTGAGGAGACTTGCTGTCACTCAGACTCCAGTGAAAGACCATCAGCTAATGCTGATGTGAAAACTCAAATAATCAATGGAATCAATACCTGGTCTGTCCCCATTATAAGATACTCAGGACCATTCTTAAAACTGACAAAGGAAGAACTCAGACAGATTGACCATAGGACGAGAAAATTAATGACAATGCACAAGGCTCTCCACCCTAGAGATGATAGAGATAGATTATATGTGTCAAGAAAGAAGGGTGAAGAGGTCTTGCCGACATAGAGGACTGCGTAGAAACCACAATCCAACAACTCGAAGACTATACAAAAAAGAGTAAAGACAACTTAATTATGGTGGCCAATAATAGTAGATGTGACATATGGACAAAAAGAAAAAAACAACAAAGACTAAAAACAAAAATGGGAAGAAAAACAATTATATGGACACTTCAAACGACAAATCGGAGAGGTTGCACACGAAAAGACCTGGACGTGGTTAAGAAAAGGAAACCTTAAAAGAGAAACTGAATCACTAATAATTGCTGCACAGAATAATGCCATAAGAACAAACTATATCAAAGCGAAAATTGATAAGACCCAACAAAATAGTAAATGTAGACTTTGCGGTAATAGAGATGAGACTGTTAACCATATACTCTGCGAATGTAGCAAACTAGCACAACGAGAATACAAAACTAGACACGACTGGGTTGGGAAGGTGATCCACTGGGAATTATGCAAGAAATTAAATTTTGACCACACAACAAAATGGTATATGCATAAACCAGAATCTGTTCTTGAGAACGAAACGCACAAAATTCTCTGGGACTTTGAAATTAAAACGGATCACCTTATCCCAGCAAGAAGACCAGACCTAGTGTTGATTAACAAAAAAGAAAGAACTTGTCAACTGGTGGATTTTGCAGTGCCAGCGGATCACAGGGTGAAGTTAAAGGAAAATGAAAAAATTGACAAATATCTGGGCCTTGCCAGAGAACTGAAAAAGTTATGGAATATGAAAGTGAAAGTTATACCAATTGTAGTTGGTGCACTTGGAACAGTCCCAAAAGCATTAGAAAAGGGTTTGGAAAGTTTGGATATCAGAGGAAGGATTGAAACCATTCAGAACACTGCACTGCTGCAATCTGCCAGAATACTCAGAAGAGTCCTGGAGACCTGAGGAGACTTGCTGTCACTCAGACTCCAGTGAAAGACCATCAGCTAACACTGATGTGAAAACTCAAATAATCAATGGAATTAATACCTGGGCTGTCCCCATTATAAGATACTCAGGACCATTCTTAAAATGGACAAAAGAAGAACTCAGACAGATTGACCATAGGACGAGAAAATTAATGACAATGCACAAAGCTCTCCACCCTAGAGATGATAGAGATAGATTATATGTGTCAAGAAAGGAAGGGGGTAGAGGTCTTGCCAACATAGAGGACTGCGTAGAAACCACAATCCAACAACTCGAAGACTATACAAAAAAGAGTAAAGACAACTTACTTATGGTGGCCAATAATAGTAGATGTGACATATGGACAAACAGAAAAACAACAAAGACTAGAAACAAAAATGAGAAGAAAAAGAATTATATGGACACTTCAAACGACAAATCGGAGAGGTTGCACACGAAAAGACCTGGACGTGGTTAAGAAAAGGAAACCTTAAAAGAGAAACTGAATCACTAATAATTGCTGCACAGAATAATGCCATAAGAACAAACTATATCAAAGCAAAAATTGATAAGACCCAACAGAATAGTAAATGTAGGTAATACGGTAATAGAGATGAGACTGTAAACCATGTACTATGCGAATGTAGCAAACTAGCACAACGGGAGTACAAAACTTGACACGATTGGGTTGGGAAGGTGGTCCACTGGGAATTATGCAAAAAAATTAATTTTACCATACAACAAAATGGTATATGCATAAACCAGGATCTGTTCTTGAGCGAAACACATAAAATTCTCTGGGACTTTGAAATAAAAACGGATCACCTTATCCCAGCAAGAAGACCAGACATAGTGTTGATTAACAAAAAAGAAAGAACTTGTCAACTGGTTGAATTTGCAGTGCCAGCAGATCACAGGGTGAAGCTAAAGGAAAATGAAAAAATGGACGAATATCTGGACCTTGCCAGAGAACTGAAAAAGTTATGGAATATGAAAATGAAAGTTATACCAATTGTAGTTGGTGCACTTGGAACGGTCCCAAAAGGATTGGAAAAGGGTCTGGAAAGTTTGGAAATCAGAGGAAGAATTGAAACCATTCAGAACACTGCACTGCTGCAATCTGCCAGAATACTCAGAAGAGTCCTGGAGACCCGAGAAGATTTGCAGTCACTCAGACTCCAGTGGAAGACCATAAGCTAACACTGATGTGAAAACTCAAAAGGAGTAAATAATAAATAATAATAATAATAATAATAATAACAATAATAATAAAGCGAACCCAGCAATGTAGCACAACGAGAATACAAGGCTAGACATGACTGAGTGGGAAAGGTTATCCATTGAAATTATGCAAGAAACTAAATGTTAGCCATACAACAAAATGGTGTATGCCCAAAATAGAATCCATTCTTGAGGTTGAAATCTATACAATTCTCTTGGACTTTCAAATAGAGATGGATAGATCTATCACGAGAAGTACCACGATGATAAAAAAAAATGTTTTATTGTCGTTTCTAGGAAACACCTAAGCGTCAAATCTAGTGGCATGACTTATTTTCCGATATTTTGTATTTTTATTTCTGTGAGATGTCTTCGTTTCAAATTTCCTTCTGTATTTATCATTTAAACTTTATCCACAAGGGTTGATGGTTTACTTTTTTTTTCCATACATGATCAGGCATATCCGACTTTGTCTCCCCTCGTACCACTGCTTTCTGATGTTCTTCTAGTCTTACTTTTATTAGACGGCACGTGTCGCTTTTCTCAACTTGTAAACAAATATTTAGATAAACAATTCATGGATGATATCAACATTTTTACCAAAAATGAAAAAGAACAGGAAACCTCATATAAGCCATGAGAATATACAACTGGGATATAGGAAAAGAATTCGGCATCGAAATGCTATGCTCGTGATTAAGAAATGAAAATTATGAAAAACTGGACGGAATAGAACTACTGAATCAAGAAAACATAGTACGTTCGGAGAAAAAAAGAATTACCTATATTGGAAGCTGACAACCTCGAACAGAAATGAAAAAAAATGAGAAAATACTACCTCAGCAGAAGAAAACTTCTAGATACCAAGCTCTGCAGCACAAATCTACTTAACACCTGGACTGTCCCCCTTGTAAGATACTCTGTTCTAAGCATTTCACCTAAGAAACGACATAGAAAATTATAAGCACCAAAGAAAAAAACGGTGGAATTGATTGCGCCAACATTGAACATTGAAATACCACAGTACCAACCACGGTATTACGGTCAAGCAGCGGTTTCCGCTAGATCAGCAATGGTAAGCTGCAATGAGCCGGTCAAAAGTTAATTTCGTGGCCACTTAAGCAACAGCAGGTACAGTAAGCAACCTGCTTCGTCTATTTTTCAGAAATAACAAGATTTGGCATTAAATGTGACTGGAAAGGGCTGGTAGTCCATAAAAAAGAAAACAACCAAACACAGTGGATACTTTACGAAATTTGTTTATTGAATTAATGAAATTTATCTCTAAGCCTATTCTAGTTGTGACCACACCAAACGGGTTTTTGAACAGGTTGGAATTCGGAATTGTCCTTCTCCTAGACTGGTTGCCTAGCCAAAGTTAGAGCTCAGTCTGACCTATTATTTACCCATAGCTAGAGGGAGAGTAGTTGGATTCATACCTTTCACTAGGGTATTGGCGCTATGTGAAATGTAACTTCGTCCAGGATTTGAACTCGCGTCGATGAGTTCATTTCCTACGACTCTAACGTACCGCTTCAAACTTTCTACTTATTGAACTCCTTCTGCACTATAATATATGCGCACGTACAAAAGTTATTGCAAGACATTTGACTCGTCGTTGGACATTCACAAATTATATAATCATTAATAAATCTTATCGTCTTAAAGTTACAGAAAATTGTTTAAATCATTTCAATTTTAGCCAGTCATTAAATGCAGAGATTTTTGAAAAAAAATTATTTATTCCATATCTTTAATAACAATTATGTACGCAAATGTAAAATCTATTTCCTTTTTACTGTTAGTTCTGTAATATCCGGAAACTGCAAAAAGCAACAGGAATATTTTAAACGCGAGTTACCGCTTGTAATTATAGCGTTGCGTGACTTATTTGGCCCGTCCAGTTATTGATTAATTATGCAATTAGGGAAATAAATTTAAAATACATCAAAGGAGTTTCACGATGCATGTCACTTTAATTGAACAGACGCCAGCAAGATATGCAACGCGATAAATTTGCTCCGGGCTTAATTGGCTCGGATTTGTTTGTTTTGTTTTGTTATGTTTTTTTTTTGTTTTTTTTTCTATTTTAGTGAAATTCATCAATGAATATTTTCCGATACATTTAAGTTTATGGAGATTTCTTTCTAAAAATTTCCTTTTCTTTTACTCATTCATTATTTGTGGAGTGATTTTTCTATAAGTTTAAATCTTGCTGTGCACTTTAAAAGTTGATAGATAATTGGGGGGTTTAAAAAGATTTATGATCCTATTTGATAACTCAACCAATATGACCATTTATTAACCGCCCTTTTCAACACACACATGCGCTTATACACATGCGCATACCTACACACAAATTATTATTATTATTATTATTATTATTATTATTATTATTATTATTATTATTATTATTTACTCCTTTTGAGATTTTACATCAGTGTTAGCTGATGATCTTTCACTGGAGTTTGAGTGACAGCAAGTCTCCTCAGGTCTCCAGGACTCTTCTGAGTATTCTGGCAGATTGCAGCAGTGCAGTGTTCTGAATGGTTTCAATTCTTCCTCTGGTTTCCAAACTTTCCAGACCCTTTTCCAATCCTTTTGGGACTCTTCCCATTGCAACAACTACAATTGGTATCACTTTCATTTTCATATTCCAAAACTTTTTTCAGTTCTCTGGCAAGGTCCAGATATTTGTCCATTTTTTCATTTTTCCTTTAGCTTTACCCTGTGATGTGATGGAACTGCAAAATCCACCAGTTGACAAGTTCTTTCTTTTTTGTTTATCAACACTCTGTCTGGTCTTCTTGCTGGGATAAGGTGATCCGTTTTTATTTCAAATTCCCAGAGAATTTTATGTGTTTCGTTCTCAAGAACAGATTCTGGTGTATGCATATACCATTTTGTTATTATTATTATTATTATTATTATTATTATTATTATTATTATTATTATTATTATTTTCACTCCTTTTGAGTTTTTCACGTCAGCGTTAGATGATGGTATTTCACTGGAGTCTGAGTGACAACAAGTCTTCTCAGGTCTCCAGGATTTTCTGAATATTCTAGCCTATTACAACAGTGCAGTAGTCTGGATGGTCTCAATTATTCCTCTGATTTCTAGATCCCTCTGTCTTTTTTCCAGGTTTATTGGTACCGTTCCAAGTGCACCAACTACAATTGGTATCACTTTCACTCTCAAATTCCACAGCTTTTTCAATTCTCTGGAAAGGTCCATAATATTATTATTATTATTATTATTATTATTATTATTATTATTATTATTATTTGCTTCTTTTGAGTTTTCACATCAGCATTAGCTGATGGTCTTTCACTGAACCTGAGTGACAGCAATATTATTATTATTATTATTATTATTATTATTATTATTATTATTATTATTATTTATGGAGGCGTGTGGTCTAATGGTTAGAGTCGTAGAAAATGGACTCATCGACCCGAGTTCAAATCCTTGATGAAGCTGTTTGCATTTCACATGGCGCTAATATCTTTGAGAAAGGTATGAATCCAATTCTCCCTCCAGCTATGGGCAAATAGCAGGGCAGTCTGGGATCTTTAACCATGGTTAGGTAACCAGTCTAGGAGAGAGAAAATCTGAAATATTTAAGGCATGCCCACACAAGAAAAAATACTTTCTAAATGCATGGATAAGTGAAACTCACCATCCACCCTAAAATATAAGATTACAAAACTTTACAGGATTTTACCATCAGAAAATTTGAATGTGCATAAGTTTCTTCAAATATGACTTTTTGATTAGATAATTTTCTGTAAAAGAATACATTTTGGTGAACAGTTAAAGGGAGATAACTTTGTGAGCATTTAAATATGTTTAAATTTATTTGTATAATTTTCGAATTCATCAGCGTCCAAAAAAAAACAAAAAACAACCGAAATAATTGAAGTCCTCAACAAAAATATAACCACAAAAAATGTTTTTGCTGAAACACTAGAGAAATTAAAGGTATCCTGACGAAAGCAAAAAGCTTGAAACGTTGGGTAGATGCCTACAAAAAAACAGTTATATTTAATACTTAAATATATATATATATATATATATATATATATATATATATATATATATATATTTAATTATTTAATATAACTGTTTTTTGTAGGGATCTACCCATATATATATATATATATATATATATATATATAGAGAGAGAGAGAGAGAGAGAGAGAGAGGGGTGAAGAGAGAGAGAGAGAGTGAGTGAGAGAGAGAGAGAGAGAGAGAGCAAAAGGAGAGAGAAATTGTCTGTTCTAAAAATAATGCCTTTCATTGTAGATCTCCTTTTAAAATTAGATATATGCAACTGCAGAGAATCTAATTGTTTACAACGTTCAACTATTCATAATAGTCTACGCAAGTGTCATGTATTTGTATGAACTTGTAACCCAGTGCCATATTAACTTTAAATACACATATTAATACATTCTATTGTCCGTCTTTAGATAGTGTTTTCCGCTTGGCTGGTGTAATCAAAACACAATCGCCGACGGCTTTTCATCGCACAACCAAAAGAATGAAAGTCTGCAGGCGCCAAACCATAGTTGTCAGGCCAATGTGGAACCACTGATCATACTATTTATGATGCAACCTGTCATGTTGGCAAAGAAGTATAATGTCGTTGGGTAATTTTATGGTATTAGTCTGTAACTGTGTTCATCTCTTAGAGATGCCTTCTCAAGTTTCCGCCCTGTCGACTGGGGCGTTAGAATGCACCGACTGCACCTCTGCAGAGGGGTAAGACTCCCTTAATGGGACCACCTGTTGGCCGTGGGTGGCGACCCGTGATACTTAAGGATGGAGCCCGGTTGGATGAGCAGTTCATGACATGCAATACTCCACTTTGGCCCTATCTTGGGCTAGACGGGCGGTCGGAGAGGCCCCCTCCGATCAATCGGCTAGTCACGCCAAGCCCTAGCACCTATATGATTTTCCCAACCCTATTGCCCTTATGGCAAGCCGCAACCTCTTTTTATCATATGGGTGCTAGAAGGCGGTGGCTGCGGGTCTACATGTCCTGGGAATGACGTTAAACTCTATCTGAATCTGATGGTGAGGTTCCAGTTTTGGCGGTTTGGGGAATGTGGAGCACCCCTTCATCACCGTTGCTCCCTGGTCCACTGAGTCGGAGTGGTAGTACCTGGTAGGGTCCCATATATGGGTTAAATAGAAAAACGTCTTCATACAAAATTGTATTATCCATTAAGAATTGATTTATTTCAAAACTTTATCGGTATTAAATGACCCATTGAGGTTGATATGCCGTAAAACAAAACAAACCAAACCAAACTTCTCAAGTTTCCTATAATGTTGCAAAGTAAATGTTGCTTTACTTTATAGTCGCATGTTCGTGGTCAAAATAAATAACATGCTATTATCACGTAGATCATACATTGTTACTAGCAGGGCCATTGGATTATATCACGGCTTAATTATTACATCATTTGATATATTAACAGCTGAGGGTGCGGATTAGCTCAGTCGGTTGGGCGTTCGGCTAGAAACGACAAGGTTCCTAGTTCGATTCCGACCCTCGCCAACTCAGTGTATGAGCAACACAGTTATCTGTGCGGTAAAGGAAAGAGCTGATTGTAAGTGTCGCGCCCTACCTCAGACGCCAAACAATCTCCTTGGTCTAAGCGCTAGGGAAAAAGAGGATAGACTCCCTATCTGATTGGCTGATACCGGACTTTCGGCCCCCTGACGACTTTATACTTACTTACAAAAATCAGCGTACGAGTAGCACAGGGATCTGTGCGGTAAAGTGTAGGAGCTGATGGTAGGTGTGGCTCTCCACTCAGACACAAAATAATCTCCTTTTTGTCTAGGCGCTATTGAAAAGAGGTATAGACTCCCTGCGCTGACTGGCTGATAACCCCGAACGTTTTAGGCCGCCCCGCAACAGATTTACTTTTACAAATATTTAAATATCTAATAAGCATGATAATTTTCTATTTTAAATCTCTCTTCTCTCTCTCTCTCCTTCTCGTCTCTCTCTCGCTTTTTCTTTTTCTTTCTTATTTTCATCTTTTCGTTATGTTCGATGAAACAAATTTAGCGTTATCGATTCCGCGTGGCTACACTCTCCTTTTATCTTTCCCTACTTTATTATTTTTCTCTCTCTTCTTTCTTATTATACTTTTATGTGTAGCTTTTCTTTTTCTTCCCTTTCTTTAATTTATATAAAGACGAAATAGTTCAATTATTTATCTGAGGTGACTAGTCAACTAATAAGAAATATCGTGCATAAACAACACCATATAACCAATGATTTACATTTTGTTCCATTTCATATTGGGTGATTTAATCATATGGTATTGAAGATCATTAAGGAACAAGATGTGGTGAGTGCTGAGCAATGGAGATTCCATGTTTTTTTTTCCTCTGGAAGTAGTGAAATCCTTTAGTGATACCATTAAAATCCATTTCCTCCTCAACCATCGTACCACAGTCACGGGGCTTAAAAATACGATGTCTCCCAATACAGACCGGTAAGCCCCCCTCCCTCATTAAAATATGTTTTGGGGTATTACGGTAAACAGCATCCAGTTCTGGAGATTGGAGTGCGAAGAACTTTCTCATTTACACTAATACCCAGGTCTAATTTGATCTGGATTGGTGGCATCTGTTATGGTGCCACGTATTGGTCAAAAAGAATTTGTAGAAAACTTCGGACCGTCTGCCAAATTAAACGCTCTTAAGACCACAAATCAACAAATAAAATAAATATTGACTATATGCAATGAACGTGAACAAAAACCATTGAAATAGCCATGAAACAATAAATAGGCGGAGGATGTCATGTATAATCATTTGAATCAATCAGTCCGTCACCATAGACTGTCTTCAGGAAACAGCATCTTCTCTTTTAAATCAACTTGTTGATATACGTTAATCTAACTATTGTAAGCCGGTATATAGTAAACTGATTTACTTTAGTTGGGGGGGGGGAGGGCAGATTGAATCATTACATTTGCTAAAGTCACACATAGAAACTGGAAAATCTAATGATTCGATCCTTGCGAAGCAGTTTCTATTTTCTACGACGATAACGTTCTGTTTATAATACGTCGACCCCAGTCAAAATAAATAAATAAAAAGAAATTGGTGTATATATATATTAATATATATTATATAATAGAGAGAGAGAGAGAGAGAGAGGGGGGGGGGCGGGAGGAGAGAGAGTAGATTATTGCTTTACATTGATGACAATATATATATATATATATATATATTATTATATATTATATTATATATAAAAAATTACTTTGAAGGGCACTTACAACGCATGTATCGCATAAAATTCGAATTTTTTCTTATAGAAAAATGAACTTGACAAGTGTAATCCCAGCAAAAGTATGGCTCGATGTGTAGAATACCGTACGACTGTTTTCGACTTTATTAAGTCTCATCAGCGGTATATACTAACGACTTCCTCCGACAGAAATCGAAACCGGGACTTCAGCAGACACAGTGAAACACTAGTGAACACTTTTATCGCCTCGGCCACAGTACACAGCTGACCATCCTAGCGAAATTAAGCTTGTCAAGATGATACTATCTACACGCCTTTACATAATAGGTAAGGGGGCGTTATTGAGAGAATAATAACAACAAACAGATCCGTATGCCCTTCGGCGAAGTGAATAAGATTTTTGGATGTTTGTTTATTAGAAACGTTGCTGAATAAAGTATATATTAAATTTTTACTTATATATATATAATTTTATACTCTTGAAATATAGTGAAAAGCTGTGTTATTCTTCGAACACGATGCACTTAAAAGAAGTATCCTTGACTGGATTTTGGTCTCAACATATCAAATAGGATTCCCAATGAAATATATATCTATAATGCCCCCTTTGATCTCAAAAACAAGAAAAAATACGTAACCTAATCACAAGGACGTTTTTTTCATGTTAACAAAATTCTTTATAGACCTATTTCTCCGTATTGGTAAGATAGGTAGTGCTTAATACGTTCGCAAACCATCTATATCACTAGCATTTTTTTTACAAAGCTCAAAATTCAGTGAAGGTTTTTTATGATATAAAATAAATCCAGGAAAAAACAGATCTGTTTGGAGGACAATATGTAGCTCTTGCTTGAAATTTCTACTAACATACAACACACACACACACACACACACAGCACACACACACAACACACACACCATATATATAATTATATATTATAATATATATATATATATATATATATATATATGCTGGTTTCTCATTTCATAAAAGGAATATCGTTTTGACATGCCTCTTTTGCCTGATGACTGGTAATATCCTCAAGAATATATAACATACAACACAAATATATAATATATATATATATATATAATATTATATATATATATATATATATATATATATATATATTATATATATACATATATTCTTTCTGAAAAATATACTCTGATGATAAAGCTTTGCTTTCAAATCGATTAGACATATAAAACATCTTTTTGTCTTTATTTTTTATGTAATTGTATTGCCTTCGAATTTTATTATTTAATAACATACTTAACAATGCTTCAAGCAAATTACCAATTACTTATATATATATATATATATATATATATATATTAATATATATATATATATATATATATATATATATATATTTAAAACTCACGAATATAATATATATATATATAATATATATATATATATATATATATATAACACAAACATGAACCCCATATTATATATATATATAATATATATATAATATATATATATATATATATATATATATATTCGTAGGGTTTTAGACCGCATAGACATAGAACTGGTGGCTTTGTGTTTACACTATTGAACAATGGATATATTAGCTCTAATACCCATGGAAATTGTATCTATCTATTCCATGTATTGATTAGGCAACCAATTTATGAGAAGGAAAATTCAGATTAAGATTGTAAACTCACCTTAAGAGAAGAGTCTTTGTGCTACATTTCTACTCATCGAAAGATTTTGTTAAACACATGCATACATAACATATATACTATATATATATATATATATATATATAATATATACATATCTATCTATCTATCTATCTATCTATCTCTCTCTCTCTCTCTCTCTATATATATATATATATATATAATATATAAGATTTTTTTTAGATGTTTGTTTTTTAGAAGCATTGTTGAATATATTATTATTTATATTTTTTGGCTTGAAGGCAATTACAATGCGTATATCGCATAAAATTCTAGTAAATAAACATGATAAGGGAATTTCGGCAAAAGAATCGTTCGGTCTGTAGAACATCGTCCAGACTGTTTCGACTTTATTAAGTCTTATCAGCGATGTATACTAATGATTTCCCCCCGACAGAAATCGAAACCCGGACCTCAACAGAATCGTCAGAAACCATACTGTCTCGGCCACGGTACAGACCGAGCAATCCCTGCGAAATTAACATTAATGAAACTTATACGCCTCTACCCTAATAGGTACGGAGACGTCGAGGGAATAATAACAAACAAGGTATTTAGCTCTTCGGCGAAGGGAAATAAGATTTTATTAGATGTTTGCTTTTAGCCGTGGTTGGTATTATTTATTAATTAGTTTGTGGATTGTTTTGAAATTAAATCGGTAGCGAAGGGTTTGGGTAAATCCCTAGCTTTCCAAATGTATCACCGCTATATGAAATACACAGTAGTAAATCCTGGATTTGAACTCACTTCAATGTGTGTCCATTTCCTCCGACAATATACATTAGTCAATGAGCATCTCTATACATATGTATGTATATGCACAAAAAGTGTATAACCTGAGTGGATACACCTTGTAACCAAACCCTGATGCTTAAAATACACACTTAATTTTCCAATTCTTAATGCTGACGCGACTTTTATTTGTCCAGTAATTTTTTTAAAAAGTAAAGTCGTCGGTGTCCTGAAATCGTTATCAGTCGGACAGTGAAGCGAGTCTATCCACTTTTCACCAGTGCTAGACCAAGGAGATTGTTTTCTTAGCGTCATAGACGGAGTGCCACACCTACTATCGGCTGATCACGTTTACTACACAAGATCCCTGAGATACACATATGCTGAGTTGTGAGGGCCAGGAACTGTGGCCGCCTAGCCGAATATTCTAAACCGTAGTCTGCTGTAAATAAATGCGAAACAACCGTTTGTAAAAAATTAAAAAGTAATATATATATATATATATATTATATATATATATAATATATATATATATATATATATATATATAATGTAGTAAATGTAAATACCTTAACCCTTCTCCTTTGAAATATTATAAAGGTGGGGGTTTATTTACAAAATTTTACATTTACTTGTCGATAAAAAACTTGGCTTACTTTTAGACGCTTAAAACCACTAAAAGTTGTCCGACCCATCTTCATCGTGTAGGTTGGCGTAAACGTGGTAGTGTCTGATCAATTATGCCATCGGAACTTAAAATCCAGATAGGGCTATTCAAGACTAAAGCTCTGACACCCAATGGTTTTTGTTTTCACAAACTGACAAAAGGGATCTGGGGGAAAATTCCAAGAGGTATTGTTGCAGATTGACTGTTTGTTTTGCGGCGGGAAGTCGAAAAGACAAAGAAGAAATTGACTGGAAGAAGACAAAGATAGGCCGAGACAGAAATCTTAGTTTAACAAAAAGAGGTGTGACAAAGGACTCATCTGGACAAACGCTAATTTGAACAAAGAGAGAAAGGACTTCCGGTCAAGGAAACAAAAGAATTGTGTGGGCGGTCGTCGGTACTTAAGCAGACCGGAGAGACCCCAGAAGAGAGACCGAGGAGACGGCGCAGAGAAGCACAAGGTGTCTGACCGTCGATACGGTCAGGCGCTGCTAGCGAGCAGTGAGGCTCGCCCACCACCTTCCACCACATAAGTAGTCGTAGTGTCATTTTCCATGCCGCCACTCACCTACACACACCGAAGAAAATAAAGAAGAGTCATCTTTTGTATACGCGTATCTGTTGTTATTGAAGTAACTGACTACTAGATACATCATCTAGGGGTCAGGAACGATGTCCGCTGTATACCGCAACGTATACGAGTCAGAGTAGCGTGAGTTTGAAGAAACCAGTATGCAACAGTATCTGCGCCGGAAAACTGCGGTTACATTTTGTCCTCTAGTCCTGCCTCGGCTAGAAATTATGCAGCAAAAGTTCTGCATGTAAATTTTTTGGACCGCAATGAGTACTTCTGTTTCCATGATACTCCATCTTTGGATTGAGCCGCTCAACCCACCTCTGCTGAAAGCTACCACAAGACAAGAAACTGTATGAAAATAAACCAATGTTCGTTGAAGTGTGCCGCAATTAAATATGTCTGAAATGTTATTACATTAAGTTTGTAATTCATCTCCACCATTTCACACTTTGACGCGTTATTATTTCCGAAGCCATTATATTTTTTCAAAAAACTTTTCACGAGCGATAAAATATACAGCTAGTCAAACAAAACTATATACCGAATGATGGCTTAAAAGCTTTCACTTTTATCGAATATTTCAAAACAAAATACATAAGGCGTTATAAACACGAGATGAATTTAATGTTTTCTGTACTCGGAAGAAAGTCACTGAACTTAAACGTAATAAAATGCTTACTGGCTTTAATTTCAGTTCAACTAGGACACATCAGGATCTGTTTTCCGTCGGTTGACCGTAAATATATGTACGTATATTTAGAGGGATATACATGAATATGAAGTAGACTGTTTAATCGTCTATGAAATACTCAAGTATATAAAACTAGATAAGAATTATTTATCTTTTCTAATAACAATCTTTGAAGGTATAAAATATTCCTTCAGAATAATGTTATATTCTGTTGGAAGTTGTACGTTACCGGATATCTATCCATATCTATCCATATCTATCTCTCTAACACACTAACTAACAGAGAGATCCAGTCTGTAAACAGACGACCATTGCTTTATGCTGGCAGGGAAAGTTAATTTAAATCGCCCCTAGAGAGCTTTCCCAGCTGTTGGGAGCATATAATTAGTCATCCACAGACACTGTGTTTCGACGTTTTACGTCTCCTCAGTATATATAATATATATATATATATATTATTATATATATTATATATATATTATATATAATATTTTTGTGTGTGTGTGTATGTGTGTGCATGTGTGTGTGTGTCTGTGTCTGTGTGTGTCTGTGAATATATGTATATACTGCTAATAAAGCTGACTGTATCTGTAAGTAAGAGTGCTAAATACAATGGAAGGAATCCGTATTGTTTAACCAGATAGATTTAAAATGGCATATCCGAGAAACTGTCTGTAACCAAGCGCCATTGACTTCATATCTACACTGCCTAACTTTGAATAAATGAATATCCATAATATATTTATATATATAATATTTATATATATATATATATATAATATATTATATATAATATATTTA
>CM042146.1:8708759-8736259 GCA_023376005.1 Doryteuthis pealeii
GCCGAACAAACCTAATTCTATGTAAGTTTTTGTTAAGTTGAAGCTATTGCGGACATTAACACGATATTTAATATACTTTGTCGTTCCAGATTGTTTCTTCCCGCGCGGGTTTTCAATTCGAAGACAGCAAATACATCTGGGGCTATTCACAGGCCAAGGCATAAGAAACTGTATCTACAGGCCACTTAGAAGTTGGCCTAAGCCACAAAGCTACAAGGAAAAAAAGTCTCTGCAAGGGTTTGAACAAATCTGATTATTACTAATCTTGCGCCGTTAACCACGACGCCACAAGGAACATTTTTCGTTCAGCTCAATACAAATTTAATTTGATACTCTGAAGATGGCGGTTTCCACTGAAAATATTAAGTATTTAACACCAAAGAATTTAATAAATATGTTTTCTCAACATATATTTTGCATTACTTCGCTTTCAAAAAATGTATTATTACGTTTAAGATTAATGCTTCTAATGCTATAAGAACAAACAGAAATCTTTGATTCAATATGCCTAAGCGAGGCTTTATTTATAGCAAAAAAAAAAAAAAAAAAAAAAAAGAAAGAAAATATATCTGAAATTTCAAAAGTTCCCACAGAACGCCATAACACGGGAATTAACGGAATATGACGGAATCAATCGCGTTCTATATTTACATAAGAAAATCGCATTCACCGGATTATAACACCACGGTCGATTTCAACAAGCAAGGATATAAACTTTCAAAACATTGGATACTCTGAAGATGGCGGTTTCCGCTGAAAATATTAAGTATTTAACACCAAAGAATTTAATAAATATATTTTCTCAACATATATTTTGCATCACTTCGCTTTCAAAAAATGTATTATTAAATTTAGTTTGTTTTTCTTTTATATTCTTTATATTCTTGTATGTATGGACAGCTTGTTCACCCATCTAGCTTACTCTCCAAGCGCCTCGTTAGGGTCCAAGTGGTGCTGCCATACAGCAGCGCTGACACAACCACATCTTGAAAGAATTGTCGTTTTAACTTGTCAGTGAAATCGGATTTCCATGCACAAGAATTCTGTGTGCGATCTTGAACAAATCGTGGAAACAACGATCCACAAGGAATCCGCTGTACGGCCATTTGCCCCCGTATCTCACAAACCATCCAAGTGAGATGGACAAGACATGTTGGGCACTGCTGGAGAAGCCGGGACGACCTCATAAGCAACGTTCTCCTGTGGGATCCAACACATGGACATACTAATGTGGGCTCAGCAGTAGGAGTCTACATTGACCAGCTCTTTGCATATACTGGATGCGGCGCAGAAGACATCCCGTGGGCAATTAATGATAGGGAAGGTTGGCAAGAGATTGTCATGGGTATCCATGCTAATTGCGAGACATGATGAATATGCTGCTGCCGCTGCTGCTGCTGCTGCTGCTGATGATGATGATGAGGAGGAGGAGGAGGAGGAGGGGGATGCAAAGCTTTCAACTTGGTCTTTTATTCTTGTCTGAGTTCTCAATAATAGAAATACAAATACCAGCGATGTCAATGAATTAATTTGGGTGTAATTAATTCACTTAAAGGGAGGGAAAGTTTTCCTTTTCAAAATCATTGATTGGTAATAATTAAGTGTAAATCATCAGAAAAAAGAGGTCGATCATCAAATTGTATGAATGCGATGAAAAATTATTCCAAAACCTCTGTCAGTGAACATAGAAAAACCTACAATAAAAATGCAATTAATGTCAGTTTGTATGTGTGTGTTGTTTTGTACTATGTCTTTATGTTTGAATGTGTCTGTGTATGTGTTTATACATTCGAATCCATTACCCCCAAAATTTAAGCTGATGTCATTTACTTGAGGTCGCTCGGGAAATCTATCATACAGGTAAGACAGATAGCACCCACGTTCATGATTTCAAACACCGCCAATATATATATATATATATATATATATATATATATATATATATATAATATATATATATATATAAAATAAAAGATAATCTACTGAGTCAGACGAACCTACTATTAGTTTCGCATAAAGCTCTTCAGGGCTAAAATCTGACTATAAGAGTCAGATTTTAGCCCTGAAGAGCTTTATGCGAAACTAATAGTAGGTTCGTCTGACTCATTAGATTATCTTTATTACTTGGCTCTACTTAGGTATCGAGCACTTTTTACATATTAGCTTCTCCTAGCGGTTTTATGAATATATATATATATATCTTATATACATATATATACATATAAATTGTTTTTTCTTTTGGCCAAATACTGTACCAATAGATTATTTTTTGTTGGTACGAATATCTTGGTCCTTTCTTTTTTTCAAAATTTTTTTTCTTCCTGGTTGATGTTTGGTAGTATATTTTTACAATCAAACTCTCTGCTGGGTTTTTTCTCTCCGCAAGGATCTACCAACACGCTTGGTATATATATATATATATATATTATATATATATATATATATATATATATATATATATATTAGTAATTGGTAATTTGCTTGAAGCATTGTTAAATATGTTATTATATATTAATGATTGGAAGGCAATTACAAGGCATATAAAATAAAAACAAAAATATGTTTTTAGTCTTATCGATTTCAAAGTGAATTTTATCTTCAGAGACGGTTTTCAGAAATGGACGCGTTTTTTGTGTCCTTATTTTATTTATCTTTTTTTAGTGTTATAAACACGCGTCTCGTGGCGTTCTTCGCGGAAGGTCGTGATAGTCGTAATAGCCGTTGTTCATTCAATTTCAATTTTGTTATTTTCATCTATTTATGTATTTATGTATTTATTTATTTGTTATATGTATATATATATGTGTAAAATATTCATACTATATATACTCTATTTGGAACGTGTATTTTAATTAATTATACTAGCAAATATATGCACCTTCCGGGTGAAAGTATTTAAGTTTTGATATAATAAAATGTTAAATTTGAAAGGCTAATGAAACTGAATAAGAATGCAGATTAGAAGATTTGGAACAGAGTGGGTATGATTGAAAAATAGAACAATTTTGGGACTAACTCTTTCATCATTTTCCCTTACTCCCGTCTTTCATTGGTAAATTTTCCTAATTTAACTATTTAGTTAAAATGGGAAGTAAAGAATAATATTACAGTTATTTCTTCTTATTAATGGATTTCTTTTAAGATTTATCCCCGAGATTTTTGCTCATATTCATTAATATAAAACCAAACAATTAGAAATCAATAATACTAAGCATATATTTATTAAAATCAAATTTTTAATATCAATATGCAAATTAGCTTTCCAATTCACACTGTAAACCGCTATTTTGTTGTATATATAAATACAATTGCATTTTATAAGTATGCATATATGGGTAACGGTATTAATGATGTAAAACAATTTTATTATTAATTGAGGTTTAAATAAAAATGAAATGTGATGTAAATAACAAAGGGAATTGTGACTTGAATAGTTATATAGTTACGGTTACAGACATACAAACCCACAATCTCCATTATAATAAGATATTCAGTGTTTAATTCTAATTTAGCTATTAAATGAAATGCCATTAAACACCCTACATTTTTGTTATTTTTTTCATGAGAAAAATAGCACTATTCTATAAAAATATTCAAAAATACGATGAACTTTACCCTCCTCCCTCGACCTACCCCTTTGCCCATCTAGCCCCTGTCTCCACTCTGCTTCCTATAAACTTTCCCTACACTTCATTCATGTTATCATCATCCCTTATTCCGCCCATAATCTCCCAACCCTTCATTTCCGCTACTAACTCACTCCCTCATCAAATCACATGTACGTAATTTTTGCTTTGAATAAAAATCATTTGACTGAGGATGTCCTTATGAATTGGACGAAATATTTCAACTCTTAGATTTGTTTTGAGTTATTATTTTTTGTTCACTATCCTTTTACATACCATATTATATATATATATATATATATATATATGTGTGTGTGTGTGTGTGTGTGTGTGTGTGAAACACAACCTTACGCAGACTGGTGAAACGCACACCAGGTGTACCAAGTCAGCTACAAGAATAAGGATGAGCCATGGCCTCTTGTGTTGGCTTTAAGAAATTTTGGATTGCTTTCTGCACGATTAAGCAAGCAAGAAACCATGGTAATCTGAATTTATATCTACTTGGGCTTTACTCGTCTTGCCCCCAACCTCCCAACCCTCTATAAGAATGGATTGATATGACCCAAAGGAAATGCCCAACTCATTGAAAAACGATGATAGTTAATGTTTTACTATTCTCCAACAGACAGCAAACCTTCTCAACTGTTTCAGAATTTCTGTTTGCGGAAAGCATTCCGAGTGGCTCAATGATTATCCTGGCGCTCGGCCCTCATTGGAGCCACGATGCCAGTCAAATACTGTGGCATCTCTTCATACACTTTGTCTATGAATGTATTTGCGTTTTCAAAAGTTTATCAGTAATCTTTGGCGAATCGAACTCAATGTTCTCATTCATGGTTTTCTAAAATCACTAAATGAAACATGTTCTAACAGACGAATCAGGCATAATTTCAAAGAAGATTTTATTAGGCCATTCTCAGTATATTTCAAGTGCACAAATATATATATATATATATATATATATATATATTATAATATATTAATAATTTGAAGGCAAATACAATGCGTATGAAAAGTAAAAACAAAAAGATGTTATTTTTGTCTTATCGATTTCGAAGCATGAACTTCATCATAAGAGATTCGTATCAGAAATGGACGTGCTTACGTTTTTCTTTGTGTGGTTAGAATTTCTCTTCTTATTTTTTTCCTCTTCTTTTTTCTTTCTTTCTTCTTCTCCTCATGTTATGAATGAAATGTAATTTCTTTTCTTTTTTAATGTATGTTGAGAACGAATGCTTGAACCCTGTATCCAATATTGTCTGTTTGCCATCCGGTGAATGTTGTAAGATTGTAGCGATGTCACATTCAAAATAAAACCGTCAATAGAAAAATGTATATAGTTAGCTTTTGTTTTGCTTTCTTTTTTCTTTTCTTTTTTCTTTCTTTTTTTTGTTGTTTTTTTTCTCTAATTTAATTTTTTTAAATTTAAAATTTAAAATTTTTTTTTTCAGTTGTAAAAAATAAAATCTATTAAATTAAATATACATTAATTAAATATATTTAATTAATTAAATTTTATTTTTACAACTGAAAACAAATTTAATTTTTTTTTTATTCAGTGTGTAGAACATCGTACCGACTGTTTGAACTTTATTAAGTCTCATCAACGATTTCCCTCCGACAGAAATCGAAACCGGAACTTCAGGGGGATAGTCAGAATCCATACTGCCTCGGCCACGATACAGCACGGGAAATCCTTGCGAAATTAATCTGTCAATGATACTGATACGTCTCTACCATATGAGGTAAGGGGACGTTGAGTGAATAATAACAAACCCGGGCCTTATGCTCTGCGCCGAAGGAAATAAGATTTTTGGTTGTCATTATTATCTTCTATAATTATCAAATTTTATGTGATATACGCATTGTAATTGCCTTCAAGCAAAAATATAAATAATAATATATACTTTTTCAACAATGCTTCTAAAAAATAAACAAACATCCAAAAATCGTCTATATATATATATATATATATATATATATATATATATATATATATATATATATACGTATTTTATGTGTGTGTGTGTCTGTATGTGTGTGTATGTGTGTGTACTCTTATTTTCTTATTGATATCGTATTACATGAATACCATATCAATTAGAGACTTTATATGTTTTATTTTAGTAACAATCACAATTTAGACAAAGCCTATAGAATCCTACGGACAAGGTCATTCTCTATCAAATTATTTGTCACGTTTCCATAGTTCTAGTAATGCCATCCGGTATTGATGGGATGAATGATGTATCTGGTTAACCTTTGCACAAGAAAATAAAACTGAAATAAACCAGGAACATACAAAATTTAGACGTGATCTTCCAACTCATAACACGTTGTTTATGCTTTATATAACGCATCCCGAAGCCATATATACTCCACGCCAAGATAATAATTTTCAAGTCTCTTATATCCTTTCACGCTCGTATATGATATGATCAATCTTTAATATGTACAATCTGATGGACGAGTACAAGAGATTAATAAAAGTCAGTGCCACTTTTTTATTAGATTACTTCTGAAATTTAAAAAAAACGTAATCTATGACACTATAATCTCCTCCGACTCTAGGTGCATATATTTATCTGTCATAATGTTTATGTGTATATGTGAGAGCGTGTCTGTATCCATGTATAGTCGTATATGGGTATATTATTGTATTTGGAAGTGGCGGGAAGAAAATATGTCAGTGTATGTTTGAGTATGCGTAGCGTAAATGTATATATGCACATAGATGTGTGTGTATGTATGTGTGTAGCATTATCAAAAAGATAACTACACAAGTTAGAGGAGTTGGAAAATTCTAATATATACTAAAATAAAAAATAAAATAATATCTCGATGGGAATTAAAGATTTTTTTAATACCCATTATATAGAAGCATTTCAGCCCTATTACGTTTAGGGGTTCAGTAAACATGGGATATCATTTTTAATGGATTTTAGTTCTGAAGGAACAAGGTGAGAGGGGCGGATTTCCACTTCGGGAAGTGGAGACCCCGTATATTAAAGGGAGGTTATTGAGACAGTAGTGTGGTGATCAGAAAAAGGCGAGGTTAGGTTAATAACTAGTCCAACGAGTCTGGCTGGGTATCCATATCCCGCACGCCATCCTTTATACGGTCGCGGACAAAGGAAATTGGCCAGAGAAGTAGGCAGTAGCCGATCTGTAGCAGTCCAAGAAGGCAGTTTGCAGTTATTCGTTAGACATAGAGCGAGAGAAAAAAAAAAAAGAGTCCGACGCTCAAGCGTTCGTCTGTCATCAATATCGCGATGGTGAGGTTTGATTCACTTAGGTTGAAGAAACAGAGTCTCACTTAATAAGTTTCTTCTCCTATACCGGTTACCTAGCGAAGGTTAAAGAGCCCAGTCTGCTCTACTATTTACTCATAGCTGGAGGAAGAATAGTTGGATGCATACCTTTCCCAACGGTGTTAGCGCTATATGAAATGCAAACAGCGTCGCCCAGGATTTGAACTTGCGTAGACGAGTCCATTTATCACGACTCTAGCCATTACACCCCTTGCCTCCATTGGTAACTACCAGTAATCCAGTAAATAAAACAATGTTATGCCCAACCAGGAATAGGTATGTATAGATATACATATAAAATAATTAAAAGAAAGCTAGTAGACTATATACCCTGGTGTCTGGTTGATATTTGTTTTCCTATAAGCGAATTTCATTTTTCACTAACAAATATATGCACCCTCCAGGTGCAAGTATTTAAGTTTTAATATAATAAAATGTTATATTAAATTAGAAAGGCTATTGAAACTAAATAAGAATGCAGATAAAAAATATTTTAGACGGGGGGTGGGGTATAATCGAAAAATAGAACAACTGAAGCTTACTCTTTCATTACTCCCGTCTTTCATTGCTCGATTTTCCTAATTTAACTATTTAGTTAAAATAGGAAGTAAAGAATAAAATTACAATTATGTCTTCTTGTCAATGAATTTCTTTTAAGATGTATCCACAAGGCTTTTGCTCATGTTCATTAAGTTAAAACTAAATAATTATAAATCAATAATACTCAACACATATTTATTAAATTCAAATTTTTAATATCAATATGCAAATTATCCTTCCCGTTCACACTGTAAACCGCTATTTTGTTGTATATATAAATACAATTGCATGTTATTCGTATGCAGCCCCGCCCAACGGGTGGGGATTGCTATAATTAACGGCGTCGATCACAGGGGGGCCATCCCCCCAGGCAACACCTGTCCCCTCGATTTAAAGGGGCAGGGCTGAGTTTATTGCCCAGTGCCTGAGGCATCCCCTTGAGGGGGAATCCCGATGGGATCGACGCAATTTTTCCACCCGCCACCCATAAGCTTCGGTTTGTGGGTGGTCCCACGTTAATAGGGCCTTTGTGCCTAACCCGTACAAGTGGGGTACGAGGTAAATACAATGTAGATATGACCAACAGTAATAATAATGCAAAACAATTTCATTAATAATTGAGGTTTAGATAAAAATAAAATCACGGTGAATGTGACGTAAATGACTAAGGAAATTGTGACTTGGGTGCTGGTATAGTTTCGGTTACAGACAGAAAACACTCAATCTCCATTATAATAAGAGATATGAGACGTTCATACTTCATGAATATCCATCAAATGATAACAATTAATTAGTTTTCATTTTTCCTTCGAAATGATAAGTAATTGGTGGCACAGGATCTTGTCGTATAAAACCAACGACAATCATATTTATTCGCAATTTCTCTTCTTAATCTGAAACTGTTGTTATCAGATTTCTTAATCCCTGCGGTCAATTACTTGAGTTTTCTCGTTAGAATTTTCCTGTTCAAGAGAATCACTAGGGTTTCATTTTTCTGATATTTCATTTTTTTTCATTTTTTACTCGTATCTCTTTCCGGTTGGTCTCATCTTTATCTTTTCAATTTTAATCACTCGTACTTCCACAACCTTTTTTAATAATACATCATTTTTTATATTTCTTCCTCTTGTTAAATTCGTTTAGCTTCTGAGCATTTTCAATGTATCCATTATTTTCTATCTTCCAATTCCTGTTTATCGCTCTTCCTTTTTGTAATGCTTATTCCCTTCTGTTTTAATCTTTCCGTTGTTATGAAGTTCGCTGTCGTTCATTCATCGTGTCGTTCATTCATCCCTTCTTTCTTTCTTATATATTTTCTTTCTTTTTTTCATTATCCATAATTTATGTATTAATAAATATTTTGTCATATATATTCATGTTCCTATCCGTTTGCAATCGAATATAATGTCTTCTCTGTCGACTCTTTACCGAGGAAGAACATCTGTTAGTCTATGTTCAAGGAATATTTAAAAAATATGAGACATTTAACTTGGTGGATACCATTTCGTTTTTTTGGTTTGTTTTTTTTTTTTGTTCAATTGCATATCAACCTTCCTTGGTTATTTAATGTCCAAGCCACCCTTGTAAATGAACAGTAATTGTACTATTTAACCCATAGCAGAGAGGATAAGTGTATTCGTCAGAACGAGAACATAATATCATGATTGCTTACTACGATGTTGCAATGCAGCTCGTTACCCACAACGCCATGCCTCTCCCCAGATATTACATTGATTGATTGATATTAAGGGCATTTCAACGGTCTTAGGTTATTTTATTCTTATATATATATTTACCAACCTCTCCGCTGGATGTGACACAAGGTAAATTTCTTAAGCGGAGTTTAACAGGTTTGAATTCTGAGTGTTCCTTCTCCTAGACTGGTTACCTAGCCATGGTTAAAGAGTCCAGTCTGTCCTACTATTTACCCATAGCTGGAGGGAGAGTAGGATTCATACCTTTCCAAGGGTATTAGCGCTAAGTGAAATGTAATTACCACGTCCAGCATTTGAACTCTGGGCGACGAGTCCATTTCCCATGACTTTAACCATTACACCACGCGCTTTTTATTTCATTCTTATAGGGTAAGGAATCGCGTTCATTGTATGTTTGTATTTCCTTTTTGTGTAGTTGTTTCTTTAGAATCTATTATAATATCAAAAAGATATGTAAACAAGATATAAGCAACAAGCAGGGTGCGACTCAAGGTCAGTCTTTAAAGGAATTATAACTGGGTTTTAATGAGTTTTACTCTCCTTATACCTGTCGCTTTACCAATGTTAAAAGTTCAGTCTTACCTACAATTTGACCATAATTATATGTTATCAAATATGTTTAATACATGAAATGTGCTCACATGTGCAGGGTTACAAGTATCATATATAATATTAATGATTATATAGTTCCAGAAGAGGAAGTCGTTCATATGAAAATGTCAAACTGAATAAAATCTGCCTGATGTTATCTCCATTGTTCAGACATAAAGGTAACATAGAATAAAGGCTGTTGTGTTTGTTTAACGGTTATCACCACAGGAAATGGCATCGGTTCCTCGAGTCCACACACTCTACAGGGCGTTATCTCACTTTAGGCTAATACCATTGAGAAAGGTATGAATCCAGTTGTCATCTCTCAACTATGACTGTGCTCAAAGAGAAGGACAATTCTAAATCGAACCTAGCTTAGCTATACTTAAAAATGGCCTTGTGTCACATTCGGTGGCGTATGAATTTAGGGGGGAAGACTAAAATGCTGTAAAAAACATGAAAGGAAAGGAAAAGAAAAAATATAATGGCTTACTGGAAATTGTAATACTCATGAAATACTGGGGTCTTTATTTTATGAAGTAATTTGTGATGAGACTTTCCATAGATATTCTAATATTCATATAATTATTTATTTTATTTATTTAAGATAAATTCTTTTTTCTGTTCCATTTACAATATTTAATGTTTACTCAATATGGAAACATTAATTTATAAAAGCTTTGAAACACTTTGTTTTTGCCGGATACTTTAATAATACGTATCCAGTGAAATCAATATTTCAAACTGATTAAAATATACATCTGAAGTTAACCAACTGGTTCTGATATTTAACATAAAGAGAAATTGTATTACTACCGGGGTTAATGCGGGCACATACATTAAATTATAATTATTAAGTTGCGTATTGAACTTGACATTTCTTTACTTTCTAATTTAATCACGTTTAAGTAGACTGGACTTATATTAATATCACTTCGATTAACCATTCTAGCTGTGTTAATTACAGTATTATTCATCCAAATGTTAGTGTTTCTTAACTGAGGTCCATATGGACCCACGGGGCTCACATATATTTTTGGTCGAGGCATTAAAAAAATTTAATATAAAAAGACAATAGGATTTTTAACATCGTATGATTTTAACGAAACAGGGATCAAAAGGGGTCCATAGGTAAAGGAAAGAGATGAGAGCCTTTGATATTGATGGATTTTCTTTTTAAATTCTTTAATTTTGGAATAATATAAACAACAACGTTTTATAAATCTTTTCAATAATATTATGACATATTTGTAAAGAATAGTTATTGTTAACACCACTTTAAATTGTTACCAGATTTATTGAAGATCTGTCAGACCGAAATATATATATATATATATATATATATATATATATATATATATATATATATATATATATATATATATATATATATATATATATATATATATATATATATATATATATATATATATATATTCGGTTTGACATTTTCATATGAATTAATTCCTCTTCTGGAACTATATAATCATTAATATTATATATGTATTGTATATATATATATATATATATATATATATATATATATATATATATATATATATATATATATATAGATGGATTTTCTTTTTAAATTTTTTACCTTTGCAATGATATCAACAACATCTTTTTATAAATCTTTTCAATAATATTATGACATATTTGTAAAGAATAGTTATTGTTAACACCTTTTAAATTGTTACCAGATTTATTGAAGATCTGTCAGACCGACACACACACACACACACACACACACACACACACACACATATATATATATATATATATATATATATAATATATATATATATATATATATATCAGTTCCAGAGAGAAGAGTGTAAGAGTTTAGTGTCAATCTCCTCATAAAAACGTTTATTCTAAAAACGAACGCACTGTATATTACTTTACTTTCATATAAAAGCAAGTTCGCTTTTCAATATTTAATTATGAAGGAACCAATAAATTATTTCGCTTTTGAACTAACACATCTGAGACAACTTCGAATTTATCTTTCTTTTATTACAGTGAATTATCTTGTGATTAATTCTAAAACTCTGCTCCAACGAAGATCTGAATTGCTTTGATCACGAAATATCTTCTTTTATTATAAAACTTACGCAGCTTTTATAAAATCAAATTATCTTTTTTTTCCCCTCAATTGATGCTCTAAAGAAAGTATGTTGACTTTAGAATACCAAGGAAAAGGCTTGTCGAAACTCTTCTAATATAACGATACACGTTTACATACATGGGGATGTACTACTATATACGTAGATACTGCCACAAAATGAAAATTGAAAAATCTTAGTTATAAAAGCAAAAGGACTTAGGGCACGGTTACGCTGCAAGCAATCTAATTCTTATGTCATGTGGAAGAACAATTTTTGGGAATAATATTTTTCTACGAATTCTTAATTTGTTCCGGCCTCTGACCATTTTACTCTGCATAAAAGTGTAGAATATACTTTAATATTTCAATCACTTTCACTTTAAGATCAAAAGCTGGAAAATCGAAATAATCCAATATTGGTTTGTTACAAATATTTATTGCGGCGGAGATTTAGTTTGGTTTGGTTTGTTTTGTTTTACGGCATATCAACCTCAGTGGGTCATTTAATGTCGATAAAGTTTGAAATAAATAATTCTTAATGGATAATACAATTTAACCCATAGATGGGAAACAGGTACTACCGGGTCAGAGTGGACCAGGGAGAATGGTGATGACTCCATTCCCAAAAAAACTGGAACCTCACCATCAGATAGAGTTTAACGTCATTCCGGACCCGCAGCCACGCATATGATAAAAATATTAGAAATCCTGGGTGACCAGCCGATTGATCGGAGTAGGCATCATGATCATCCACCTCCCTTTCAAACCACGGCCAACAGTTGGGGGAGTCTTACCCTCTGCAGAGCAGTCGGTGCATTCTAATGCCCCCAGGGCTTTAAGAATTTAAGTGATTTAAAAATACTTGAAAGACTAGACACTAAAAAAAAGTAAAAAATATAACTCTTTATCTAACTATGCAAATAAGTAAAATGAATATTTTAAATTGAAGAATGAATGATAAAAAAGATTTGGAACAGATAATTGAAAATATTTCCCCCCTCTTTCATATTTTCCTAATTCAACTATTTAGTTAAAATAGCAGTCATTTCTTCTTGTTAATTTTTTAAACCCCGAGATTTTTGCTCATATTCATTAAAATAAAACCAACCAATTAGAAATCAATAATACTAAGCATATATTTATTAAAATCAAATTTCTAATATCAATATGCAAATTAGCCTTCCCATTCACACTGTAAACCGCTATTTTTTGTATATATAAATACAATTGCATGTTATTAGTATGTATATACGGTCAACAGTCTTAATGATGTAAAACAATTTTATTAATAATTGAGGTTTAAATAAAAATAAAATCATGGAGAATGGATGTAAATAACAAAGGGAATTGTGACTTGAATAGTAATATAGTTTCGGTTACAGACATACAAACCCACAATCTCCATTATAATTCTAAATTTATATATAGATTAATTCAGATCATTTTTATATCCTTTATATATTTTTGTTTTTAAGTTGTTTATTTTCATATTATTAATATTGTCTTCTTATGAGGAATGGCTTTTATTTATTTTATTGATATTCTTTTAAGTCGTCGCAGTGGCCTAAAGTTGGTATCAGCAAGGGTGTCTATCCCATTTTCACTAACGCTAGACCAAGGAGATTATTTTTGCGTCGGAGGTGGAGCGCTACACCTACCAACAACTACTTACTTATACTGCACTGATCCTTGTGCTACTCATACACTGAGTTGGCAAGGGAGGATATCGAACCAGGAACCTTGCGATTCCTAGGAAAGTGCTTTATTGAGTAAGATAAAACGGTATTAATTGTTCTTTATTTTATGTATTGACGATTGGGGTTATGTGACGTAAGCAGTGACGTAGTTTCGATTCGATACGGAATATTACTTGGTTTGGTTTCTTTGTTTAGTTATACTAGCAAATATATGCACCCTTCGGGTGCAAGTATTTAGGTTTTGATGTAATAATATTGTATCAAATTATAGACTCTCCAGCTTTAGATTTAGTCGACGTCTTGTTATGGATTTCTTTTAAGATTTATCCCCGAGATTTTGCTCAGATTCGTTAATTAGAAATCAATAATACTAAGGCAAATTAGCCTTCTCGTTCACACTGTAAACCGCAATTCAATTCCATGTTATTAGTACGTACAACAGTATTAATAAGGTATAACAATTTTATCACCGTAAATAACTAAGTTGTGAAATAGTGATTTAGTTTCAGTTACAGACAGACAAACACACAATCTCCATTATACGTTGTGTTTTTTAAAGCCAAAGCCATCATTGCAGACAAACATTAATTGTACTATTTAACCCATAGTTAGGAGGTTCGTATACTTTTTTTTTTTTGAAAGGGAACGTAATATCGAGACTGGCGTTCGAAGTCGCTTACAATTCCATTCCTGTTTTGAACCACTGACCACATTCCAGCTCGTTAGCCACTACGATACGGAGAATCCCCTCGGGATATTGAATAAAACGTATCATCATTATGATGACCATCAACTTAACTACACGTATTCCTATGGCACTCTCTTTCACCACTTGTCCCTATCGATTATCGCTTCTGGTAGGTCCTCTGCACGTCATCCAGTAAGTTGATTATTTTCCTTTAGCTTCACTCTGTGATCTGCTGGAACTTCAAAATCCACCACTTGACAAGTTCTTTCTTTTTTGTTAATCAAAACTATGTCTGGTCTTCTTGCTGGGATAAGGGGATCCGTTTTTATTTCAAAGTTCCAGAGAATTTCATGCGTTTCGTTATCAAGAACAGATTCTGGTTTATGCATATACCCTTTTGTTGTATGGTAAAATTTTAGTTTTTTGCATAATTCCCCGTGGATCACCTTCCCAACCCAGTCATGTCTAGTTTTGTACTCCCTTGTGCTAGTTTGCTACATTCGCATAGTACATAGTTTACGGCCTCATCTCTATTACCGCATAATCTACATTTACTATTTTGTTGGGTCTTATTAATTTTTGCTTTGATATAGTTTGTCCTTATGGCATTAAATTGTGCAGCAATTATTAGTGATTCAGTTTCTCTTTTAAGGTTTCCTTTTCTTAACCACATCCAAGTTTTTCCATGTGCAACCTCCCCGATTTGTCGTTTGAAGTGTCCATATAGTTGTTTTTCTTCCCATTTTTGTTTTCTAGTCTTTGTTGTTTTTCTGTTTGTCCATATGCCACATCCACTATTGTTTGCCGCCATAAGTAATCTGTCTTTGCTCTTTTTTGTATAGTCTTCGAGTTGTTGGATTGTGGTTTCTATGCAGTGCTCTATGTTGATGAAGAAAGTTGATGAATTTTTTTTTCTGTTCGGCCAACACATGTGTGCGCATGTGTAGATTTCCACAAATTGGTAAATCATATAACTAGTTCTAATCGAGAGGGAGAGAAATACTTAAGTGTATACAAGAAAGAGATAGTGTGTATCCAAGAGAGAGAGAGAGAGAGAGAGAGAGAGAGAGTGTGTGTTTTTTTACAAGAAATAGAAATAGAGAAAGTGTGTGTGTTTCCAAGAGAGATAGAGAGATAGAGAGAGAGAGAGATAGATAGATAGAGAGAGAGAGAGAGTGTGCGTGTGTGTGTGTGTGTGTGTGTTTACAAGAAAGAGAGAGGGAGTGTGTATATGAGAGAGAGAGAGAGAGAGAGAGAGAGAGAGAGAGAGAGAGAGAGAGAGAGAGGATGACGAATGCAATGGAAATTGAAGCAAAATGTATGTTTTTTCTCTCCTGATATTGACTCATACTACACTGAATTTGCCTCTGGAATTTAAAAAACAGTAATAAATTATATGACGTTCTTTTCTTTTAACAAACTATAGAGACAACTGGAAATCGGGGTGACTTTGCTGGCATCCTAATCCTGTTTTTTTACACAAATTGTTGTTGATACCATGTAACCTAGTATTACCTGGTGTAGGGTCGTGTGGTCGTTATCTAAATCGGCTTCCGCACCCATTGGTATTTGTGAGGAACGTAACTACCCGACTAGAACAAACATGAGAACAATTAGAGGCTGGTTGAATATTTCTGTAGGGCCAACGGTCGACTATCACGCACGCGCCGTGAAGCGCGAGAATGGGTTCCTTTGTATTGAATCTTGGTCCGGCAATTCGCTGTAACTGATATTCTACCAATTTCGCCGGATTTGCGTCTACACTTGCTGTTAAAGTTTGAGCACATTTGAACAAAATTAGTCAAGTAATTAGATTACGAGTTTACCGCCCTGTCGGTGGGGCGTTAAATGCACCGACTGCACCTCTGCAGAGGGGTAAGACTCCCCCAATGGGGCCACCTGTTGGCCGTGGGTGGCGACCCGTGATGCTTAAGGATCGAGCCCAGGTGGATGAGCAGTTCATGAAATGCAATACTCCACTTTGGCCCTTACTTAGGCTAGACGGGCGGTCGGAGAGGCCCCCTCCGATCAATCGGCTGGTCATCTGAAGCCCTAGCATCTATATTATTTTCCCAACCCTATTGGCCTTATGGCAAGCCCCAACCCCTTTTTATCATATGGGTGCTAGAAAGCGGTGGCTGCGTGTCTACATATACTGGGAATGACGTTAAACTCTATCTGATGGTGAGGTTCCAGTTTTGGAGGTTTGGGGAATGTGGAGCACCCCATTAATCCCCATTGCTCCCTGGTCCACTCTGACCCGAAGTGGTAGTACCTGTTAGGGTCCCATCTATGGGTTACATAGAAAAATGTATTTATAAAAAAATTGTATTATCCACTATGAATTGATTTATTTCAAAACTTTATCGGCATTAAATGACCCACTGAGGTTGATATGCCGTAAAACAAAACAAACCAAACGAGATTAGATCATGGACGAGGATGTTTGCGTTTTACATAGCGCTAAAACACTTTGAGAAGTTATGAATCCAACTATTGTCTTTCAAGCTATGAATAAGCAGTTGGGTAGCCTGGTCACTTTAACCTTGGTATGCCAACCAGTCTAGGAGAAGAAAGACTCTTAATTCGAAACGTTTTAAAACTCCACTTGAGATATTAACATTGTGTCACATCCTTCTGTGGAGGAGGGTCGGTAAATATGTATAATATAAGTTACTTTTGAATTCTAACCTGATTGCAATTTTATTATCTCCTATCCTGATTTAATGAAAAACAGACTTTTAAGGGCAGTGTTTCTCAAATGGGGGTTATATGCATCATGTGTATCCGTATACATCAAAAATACTGAATTTGGATGGTCTGAAGGAATGTTTTAGTGGTACATAGTGAAATTCTACATCAGAACAATTGTTCTTTCTGAGAATTGAATTTCTACAGTAATCTACGCCATATTAAAATACTAGAAATAGAAATTTTCAAGTAGCTATGGATTTTATTATGGCAAACAATTAGAAGAAAAACTTTACATTTGATAATGTCGTAAATTTAAAGTTACCTATAACAAACCGAGGTGACAGACACCCATTATTCTGTTGTATAGCTTTTCTTTACTTCTATTATTCTTCTGCTCATCTTTGGTATCTTACGTTCATCTTCTAGCGTCAGGACTTCGTCTTGGTGGTTGGTCGTCCTTGATTCATTTCTTCTTCTAGGTCAGTCTTGTTGCCAATACATTCATCAACCACAAAACCATATTATTTATTCAAGCCTTTATTTACTTAACTAAACATATTTCTCTAACTAACATAGCGCGCACGTCCCCGCTAGGGCAGACATATCTTATCTGCCTGACGTCCAAGCTGAAACTGAGAGCCAACCAGGTCCCACGTGACTTCCCGTATTTTGCGGACTTTCTGTAATATTCCATGGAAAGTCCCGCCCGTGATATGAAAAGGGGCTATCCCTACAGAAATACAGGGGGTTGATAATAATTTATGCTTAGATTATGTAACAATTCTAAGTTAGCAGGCAGCGACCTTAGTTGTATAATTTTATGATAAAATACCAATCCCATTTTCTCCGTAGATGAAGGGAGAATAGTTGGGTATTTTCCTTTCCCAAGAATATTAGCTCTATGTGAAATCAAAAACGGCTTCGTCAAGCATTTGAAACGGGTCGTCGTGTTATTTTGGCACGATGATAACCATTACACAACGCAAACTTTCAGGTAATAAAATTGAACAAAACGTTTAACTCACCCTGGTATTTAGTCTGGGAACCTCACGATGGTCTGCAAACTGAATTAGCAGACTATTTTAACAAGTAGGATTCTTATTCCCCCATGTGTCGCATCTATTCTAAGCGTAATACATTATTATCTGTGATCGACATCTTAGTCGCTTAAATCATCATGTCGCGCTGTTGGCACGGATATCCATGACAATCCCTCTCCATCTGTACCTGTCGCTCATCCTTCTCGGGAGGTCCTCTGTGCAGCATCCTGTATCCGCATAGAGCTGATCAATGTACGTCTTTGCTGGTCGACCCACACTGGCGGGCCCATGTGCTGGCTTCCACAGAGGACGTAGCTTATGAGTTCGTCCTTGCTTCTCCAGCAGTGTCCCGCGTGTCTTGTCCGTCTTACTCGGATAGTTTGGGTGATATGTGGCAGGTGGCTGTACAACTGCTTTCTCGTGGTGCTGTTTCCACGTCTTGTTCAGGATCACCCGCAGTATTCTTGTGCAGCTCCTATCTAGTTTATTCTCTAGTCGCTTCGTTAGGGTCCAGGTGGTGCAGCCATATAGCAGCACTGATACGACAACGGCCTGGAAGAAGTGTTCGATTAAAAGGATACTTTAACTATTCAAAAATGACATCTAAATATAAGGTGCGATCAAGCAGAGTACTTAACTGTGTTCTATTCGTTAATACTTTGTGCAAAATTAAACCGAAAGCTCTAACATGAACCTGGATTTGAACTCACGCCTCAAGTTTTGATTTCTGTGGTGATGAGAGTTATGCTGTCTCTTTTTGGGAAGGACCTTTGATCTTTAGAAATTAATATACGTCGAGTGCTTAAAAACATGTCAAGGATTTTGAATATTGCGAATAATTGTGAAAAGTTCAGGTGTCAACAGTAGAACCTTGTCACACGCGTAACATTGTTTGCTTTGTATAATGTAATTAGATTACACACTCACACACACATCTCTCTCTCTCTCTCTCTCTCTCCTCTCTCTCTCACTCTCATTCTCTCTAATCTTCTCTCTCTCATTCTTTCTCATCTTCTCTCTCTCTCTCTCTCTCTCTCTCTCTCTCTCTCTCTCTCTCTCTCTCTCTCTCTCTGTTTCATCTAATTAATGACTTCGCTGTATCCCCCAGGCATGTTTTATTTGAGCTTGCTTCGTTAGTACAAAACAATGACTACACTGACGTCTCTTCGTCTCTTATGTTTTCCTTCATTTTTCTTTTCTTCCGGCTTTTTCAATGCATTTTTGACCAAGGTTCATTCTTTCTACTTTTTTTTTTATTTCTCTGTTCAGAGATTTATTTCACATTAGGATTGTAGATCCTTGAAATTTCATTAACCCTCATCTTTAAAAGCTGAAAAACAACATAGAATTGATATCAGAAATAGCCGATTACTTTAGATGATATTGGCCTCGGGCTATTATGGATTTTTAGAAACAATGGAATGATCTTGAATAAGAGTATGTCTCCAAGTTTTTTTTTTCTTTTTAATATCATGTTGAGTAGGAATTAAAAAAGAGTAACTCTGAATTCACAGGACTTTGAACATTTACTGATCTTTTGACTGTCATCTGATTGGTCAGTTCAGTTAGCGGAAGTGGGAAGTGAACTTAGTATTTCACTATAAGTGAACTAGGAAGTTCTAGCTTATCAACGAGGCAGACGTGTCTCCGACATAGCTATTTCTGATTGGTCAGTTCAGTGAGCGGAAGTGGGTGGCGAACTTGGAATTTAGGAAGTTCTAGCTTATCAACAAGACAGAAGTGTGTCCAACATTTTTAGCACCTCCTACTCTAACTCCTCTTTATGTAATTAAGTGAGTATGGCCAACAAATAAATATGAAACCATGATTTTTTATAATCTATTTATAAGGAGTATGCACTGTACAACTTTACAGACTAAACTAGAGCCATATAAAGTATAAATTAAACTTGAATGATTTAATTTTCATGGAGGTGTTGATGGTGTAATGGTTATTTACAAAACAATCTTCTTGGCGTTATGGTAAATATGGGGATAAGTAAAAGACGTCTGAAAAATACCAAAATTTTTGTGTTAATTACCATAAACAACAAAAATACAGATGAAGGACGAAAACCAGGAGAAATGAGAAACACTCCAAGCCCCGGACCTCTTAAATGCATAGCTGTTTACATTTTACATAGATCTAACATGTTTCGGAAAAGTATGCATCAAATTATTCTGCCCCAAGTATGAGTAAATAATAGGGCAGACTGAGTAGGCCAACCGTCTAGGGAAACTCAGAAATCAAACCAGTTAAACTCTCCTTAAGAAATTGACATTGTGTCGAATCATGTTCGTATGAGGGATTAGTATAAATCTGTAAAAAAATAATCAGTTGTGCTTCACGTGATAGTGGCTCAGACCCAACTTGATAACGTTTTAAAATGATAGAATCATTTAGTAAAAAAAAAAATGCGAAAGTTCAACTCTTGTAGTTTTAATTTTTATGTACATTTTGATTTTTTTAATCTTTTTAACAAGAGTGCCACCTTTTTTTGTTACATTTTAAATCTGTTGTAAGGCTTTATAATCAGCATATGTGTATATACAAGGTGTGTCAAAAACAATCGATATTTTTCTACTTTTTGACACACCTTGTATTCTGAAACATAACGTCCCATTCATTATTTTTTCAGAATACAAGGTGTGTCAAAATGTAACAAGTTGAAAGCTGTATTTACCGAGATAGAAATGAAGAATGAATGTAACTTTTTTTTTTCATAATACATGTCGTGTCAAAAAGTACAAACATATCAATACATTTTCATACAGATTGTATAAATATATATATATATACACTTATACACATTATATATACTAGCAATATATGCACCCTCGGGTGCAAGTATTTAAGTTTTACTCTAATAAAATATTAGATTAAATCTGAAAGGCTAATGAAAGTAAATAAGAATGCAGATAAAAAGATTTGAAACGGAGGGGGTATAATCGGAAAATAGAACAACTGAAACTTACTCTTTCATCACTTCCGTTTTTCAATGCTAAATTTTCCTAATTTAACTATTTAGTTAAAATAGGAAGTAAAGAATAATATTACAGTAATTTCTTCTTGTTAATGAATTTCTTTTAGGATTTATTGAAGAGATTTTTACTCATATTCATTAAGATAAAACCAAATAATTAGAAATCAATAATACCAAGCACATTTTTATTAAAATCGGTTTTTTTAATATCACTATGCAAATTAGCTTTACGTTTACTCTGAAAACTGGTATTTTGTTGTATATATAAATACAATTGCATGTTATTAGTATTTAGGTAAGGCCAACAGTATTAATAATGTCAAACAGTTTTATTATTAATTGAGGTTTAAATACAAATAGAATCATGGAGAATGTGACGTAAATAACTAAGGGAATTGTGACATGAGTAGTAATATAGTTTCGGTTACAGACAGAAAAACACACAATCTCCATTATAATAAGATATATATATAGAGAGAAAGAGAGAGATGTATTTTTTTTAAATTTTTGTTGAAGAAATACTTTAATATGATATCCTAAACAATATTTTCAACTTATTTCTAATCATTTTTGTAGAGATGGCCCCTACATGATCTGCCTACATGTTTCCAAAACATAAACGTTTGTATTACAGTTTTGTTTTCACTATTCTATTCACACCGGATATAAATTTGCCTTTGACTTCTAACTTGTTATTCATCAAACAGTGCCTGTGTAGAAAATTGATTTCTAACAGAGACCAATATTTGAAATTTCTATTTCCTTAATGTGATATCAAAGAGTAGGAGATAGAGAATTGAACTAAGTATTCGCTACGTAATGCACATTTAAATAAAAATTGAAATACAGAAATATAGACCTTAAATAAATTATAGGAAAATGCTAAAAGCATATTAGGAAATAAAAAAGTTGTTGATATTTGCAGTACACACATACAAACACACACATATCCAGACACACGCACTATATAAATTTATGTTCAACTTTATTAAGTCTCATCAGCGATAATAAAGTTGAAACTGCAATACGATGTTCTATGTAGGGCACGATATTTGCCAAGTTCGCTTGTCATGATTATTTTCAATAATTATCGAATTTTATACGATATAAGCATTGTAATTGCCTTCAAGCAAAAAAATATAAATAATAATATACTTTACTCAACAATGCTTCTAAAGCAAATTATCAAATCTCATATATATATATATATATATATATATATAATCAAATAGTATATATTATGGATTTAATATCCCGTTACTAAAGTTTCATGCATAATATATAGATATATATGTAAATATAAAAAAATATATATATCCGTAATATATAATATTTTATTGTAAATCCGATCCGCTATTTTAGCATTGAGCACCTTTATATTCAAATACTTTTTGCATTAATTTTCTATTCCTTCTCTCTCTCTCTCTCTCTCTCTCTCTATATATATATATATATATATATATATATATATATATATATATATATATATATATATATAGTCAGGTCGCCAAAAGCGCTACGGGTACTATGTAATCCAGTACTACCTGTTTCATAGTCGGGTCATCGGCGACTAAACCGGTAACCCCACCAAGCTTGCCTGGTGAGGAGGGTGGCTAGACTCCCAGCAGGACAAAAATCAAGACCTGTCAAAGGGCGGAAGAAGCTTCTTGCTCAACGGCCATCTAGCACATTACTTTACGCGAGGACGTAGAAATACCTGGTTTGGTATCCAGGCGCGTAGCAATGCCACTTGAGGTACCTTTGTCTTGCAGTCTTGTTGAATCTGTTCATCACACTGTCTCTCTGACTCTGATTACCAAGAAGTGGAGCTAGTTCCGTGCACACTATATCCACTAAAAATATTCTCTTCAGCACAGGAATTTCCTGATTTAAAAGATTTTAATATATATATAAAGGGAGAGAGAGAAAGAAATATAAAGGGCGCTAGAGAAAGGTGATGAGGGTCATTCCATAGGAACTCAAAATGTTTTTAGTAAAAGTACCATCACGAATTTGTTTGTTTTTCTTTTTCAAAATTGGCACAATTATAAGAGAAATTAAATGACATCTTCTCAATCTACTTCCAAAGACCAGGGAGATCTGACATTCTGAACTTTGAAAATATATTGAATTTTCGAAGCTAATAATGGTTTTTAAAAAAATCAATGCTCCTGTTGTTTATACACATCACACCTTGAACTCTATACCCTTTTAAAGTAGGTAAATAGATCTAAAACTATAAAACATTTTTTATTCGAGAATATGTGTTTTTTGCGCGGCGGGGGGGGGGAGGATTTCTATTTTTCCTCAAATCAAATCAAATCAAATATTTTCCCTCAAATCAAATAAACAGTTGCTTTTAAACTTGACATTTGACATTTTGCCTAAATTTAACAAAATGGCCTGCTTGAAATCGAACGGCAACTTGGTGAATCAAACTGTAATGTGTAAAATCCTTAGACAATAAAGGAAATATTTAAAAAATATTTTCTTATTATCTCTGGTAGTCTGGTTACTGTATATTTCACATAATAATAATAATAATAATAATAATAATAATAATAATAATAATAATAATAATAATAATAATAATAATAATCTGGGACTTTAAAATAAAAACAGATCACTTTATCCCAGCAAGAAGACCAGACCTAGTGTTGATAAACAAAAAAGAAAGAACTTGTCAACTGGTGGATTTTGCAGTTCCAGCAGACCACAAGATAAAGCTAAAGGAAAAATGAAAAAAATGGACAAATATCTGGACCTTGCCAGAGAACTGAAAAAGTTATGGAATATGAAAGTGAAAGTTATACCAATTGTAGTTGGTGCACTTGGAACAGTCCCAAAAGGATTGGAAAAAGGTTTGGAAAGTTTGGAAATCAGAGGAAGAATTGATACCATCCAGAACACTACACTGCTGCAATCTGCCAGAATGCTCAGAAGAATCCTGGAGACCTGAGGAGACTTGCTGTCATTCAGACTCCAGTGAAAGACCATCAGCTAACACTGATGTGAAAACTCAAATAATAATAATAATAATAATAATAATAATAATAATAATAATAATAATAATGGAATTCGGCAAAGACAAGTGCACCATGGTCGTCATAAAAAAGGGAAAAAAGAAACAACACAAGAAATAGAACTTCTGAATCGGGAAGAAATAAGGACATTTGAAGAAAGGGAACATTAATCGTGAATCATGAAGTGTTTCCCCGAAACTATGACCCCCCAGCAAAATAAGTCCTAGCGACATTTTTCAAGATGATTTTGATATAATCCCTCCCCTTAAATACGCCCTAATTGAGAGCGACAGACAGATGAAAGAAATAAACATTCTTCACAATCACATCATGCAATGCAAGTAATCAACACCCCAGAAAATAAGCCCTAGTGTTAGAGATCGGAATAAAAATTAATATATCCTGTCTTAGATTCGCGGAAATACCTTAAGTGTTGTATATTGTACAAACGGAAATAGAAATTTCCGGTTAAATTAAACAAAGAAAAGTAAAGACGACAAAAATGACAAAGGACTTTTTTTCCGGGTAAAGCGAACAAAAGAAGGATGGGTACAATAAGTTCGGAAATAGATTTACCCGCTATCAGATCAAAGATAAAGATGCGTAGGCGTATCGTCAAAACAAAAGCCAGTGGGCAGACCAGTTAGACGGTCAGATAGGAGACGGCGAACAGAGCACAAGGAGTGACTGTCGACACGGGCAGTGAGGTCGTCCACCCCTTCCACGTCACTAACGCTAGTCATCCCAGCAGCATTAGTAGTCATTGTCACCGCTCGCCACCCACCAGACAGGAGAAGAAATAAACGCAAGTTTTTACTATACAGCATGTGTTGTGATTTCATTAAGCGACCACTACATATATCGTCTAGGGTTAGTGACGATACCCGCTACGATACGTACGCTGATTTAGCAGCATGAGTTTGAAGAAGCCACTATATAACATATATAGAATTTGATGCCTGTGTATAACATATACGATTTAGTGCCGGTAAAGAAGGCGCTATGTAACATAAGGTGCTAAAGCTAAACTAGTGATTGTTCAAATTTAGAATAAACTGATTCGTAGATTAAATGAGCTAGACAATTGTTGTGATGTTAGTCCCAACAGTAAAAAGAAGTCAAGTCGAGATGGGGTAAAATAAGACAAGTGTATTTACAATTAATGGTACATGTACGACTAGCTTGTCGTTAACGGGAACAGTCCTCCCTTTCCACTCGGTGTCTCACTATTTATAGTGAGAACCGGTGCATGTTCTCCACTGTAGGAACGGCCGGTACAACAAAAATAATAAAGGTCAGGGTCAAGATCAACTTTGTCTTTGACATCTGTAGTGAAAGAAATACAGACAAGGAATTTACTTGAGTAATTTAAAATGGTATACAATTAAGGTTTCTGTTTATATACACAAACAATACAGAGATTTGTAAACGGACATTGACTCCAATAATGAATATTGTCTTTTACAAAGTTCATATGTAGAAAGAGAAAACACGATATTCAATTTATCTTACAACGATCTATAATCGTGCCAATTTATAGGAAATCCAAGGTCGTCATAGTTTGACCTTTTGTTGATTTAACATATAAAGAGCCAGATACGAATTTATAGATATAGATATATACTTATATATATGTGGGTGGGTGGGTGTGCGTATGTGTATGTGTGTGTGCGAAACCCTTAATTTATAAGATATGAATATATTTCAACTAGTTCGTATCTTCAACGCATAAATAATGTATATTTTACACATCTGTTTAACTAAGGTTTTGATCGATTTATGTATGTTATACTCCATATACACAGACACATACACAGACACACGCACAGACTCACACACTCACATACACACACAGACACAGGCACAGACACACACACACACACACACACACACACACACACATATATATATATATATATATATATATATATGAAGAGATGGAAGTAAATCCGACGGTATGTAGTATATTAAGAAAATTGAAAAAACACAGGTTTAAATAAGTTGAGCGGTAAGTTTATTAGCCGACGCTGCAGTGTTTCGATCTATCAATTAGATCATCTTCAGGGCATTTGTTGGTATCTGGACGGTGATAAAAAAAAATTATACCAGAATAACGAAAGGACTATCGCTTGCTTTTCTCGTTATTCTGGCATAAAATTTTTTATCACCTTCCTTATACCAACAAATGCCCTGAAGATGATCTAATTAATAGATTGAAACACTGCAGCGTCAGCTTACCACTCAACTTATTTAAACCTGTGTTATTTTATCTTAATATACTGCACACAGACAGACACAACAGACACACACAGACACACACACACACACACACACATATATATATATATATATATATATATATATATATATATATATATGAGGATAGGAGGGTTGGAGTAAATCCGACAAAATGTGGTAAAGAATAAGGGAATAAGTTGGCATATATATATATGTATGTACATGAGTGTTTGTATGTGTGTGCGTGTGAGTATACAGATATTTATAATCAAAATCTTTATAGATACATTTAAATTGCCCAATTTGGTTGAATCCTATCACGTAAATAATTGATAGAATTCACCTTTATATATATATATATATATATATATATATATATATATATATATATATATATATACTATAGTGTGAGATGGTCACTGTTTCAGCTTTTGCTGGAATGGTGTACCAAAGGCAGTATTAATTGGTAGAGTGCTCAATATAAAATAGAGCTGTTATATAATATAATAAGATAAATATATAAAGGTTTTACATATCTATTTATTAGGTGACAAAGTAACATTCACAACCATATTGGTTTCATGCGATGCAATCGTCAGGTGAAGATGTTTCAAATGCAAGGAAAATCGAAAAAATTTCAAAAGATTTCTGAAAATTCAATAGACATGGGATGAGTATGATTCGATAAAATGATGTGCGTATGTATGTGGTGGTAATTTGAATGTATGAGAGTGTTTATGGGCAGTATAAAGGTTGCGTACGCGGGGTAACTGGTCACACACATAATAAATTATTCTGTGAATGTGTGACATTTGATCAATGCTTACGTGCGAGCGTTTGTGTTTGTGTGTGTATGTGTGTGTATGTTTTTTTTTTTGCATGTCAGGATGTGGTCGGCGTGTGTTGTGATGCGGAGGAGGAGGGGATGTATATTGTCGGGTCGAGTTAATTGAGGAGTGGGGTGAATAATATTAACTTTAAGATTACAAATGTTGTATATTATGGGCGGGGTGGGGGGGTTATAGAACGACGGGGCTGGCTAAATGTTGCGAGTAGAACGACGGGGCTGGCTAAATGTTGCGAGTATATATATATATATATATATATATATATATATATATATCGCAACATTTAGCCAGCCCATCGTTCTATAATATAATATACAACATATATATATATATATATATATATATATATATATATAGAGAGAGAGAGAGAGAGAGAGACATTAACTCACTATGACA
>CM042146.1:8743759-8751259 GCA_023376005.1 Doryteuthis pealeii
CGCACGAGCAGGATACGACACAAGGTCAATTTCTTATGCGGAGTTTAACAGGTTTGAATTCAGAGTTTTCCTTCTCCTAGACTGGTTACCTGGCCATGGTTAAAGAGTCCAGTATGTCCTGCTATTTATCCATAACTGGAGGGAGAGTATGATTCATACCTTTTCCAAGGGTTTTAGCGCTAAGTGAAATGCAATTACCACGTCCAGGATTTGAACTCGGAGCGACGAGTCCATTTCCCATGACTTTAACCATTACACCACGCGCATCCTATATATATATATTCACCTTCTGGCCTGTATCTAAATGTAACTGTTTGATGCACAAAGATATGAATAAATACTTCATAACTTTATAAGCAAATGTAACATCTCTTTTGGGAGATGAATGATATTTTTTTATCTAGACTTAAAAAATCAAAGATATGTACAGTGTTTCAATTTATTTATTTTTTCATTATATTTTTTCAGAAAAGAAAGTGGTTAATTTACAGTAGTTGATTCTGGTTTATAATCTCGGTCAAAACAAAATTGGTTGACTAAAAGCATAACAAAGGAAATTCTCCGAATTATATAATGTTTATATTTCATGTTCTGTTTTATTTTACAGAAACGTTTTCCTATTTTATTTACTTATTTTGAATATAATATCTTATTATAATGGAGATTGTGGGTTTGTCTGTCTGTAACCGAAACTATATTACTAATCAAGTCACAATTCCTTTTGTTATTTATACCACATTCTCAATGATATTATTTTTAATTTAAACTTCAATTATTAATAAAATTATTTTACATCATTAAGACTGTTGACCATATCTACAAACTATTAACATGCAATTGTATTTATATATACAATAAAATAGTGGTTTACAGTGTGAATGGGAAGGCTAATTTGCATATTGATCTTAAAAATGTGATTTTAATAAATATATGCTTAGTATTATGGATTTCTAATGGTTTGGTTTTATCTTAATGAATATGAGCAAAAATCTTGGGATGAATCTTAAAAGAAATCTATTAAAAGAAGAAATAATTGTAAATTTATTCCTTACTTCCTATTTTAACTAAATAGTTAAATTAGGAAAATTTACCAATGATAGACGGGAGTAATGGTAAATGATGGAAGAGTTAGTTTCAAAGTTGTTCTATTTTTCAATCATACCCCCTCTGTTCCAAATCTTTGTATCTGCATACTTATTCAGTTTCATTAGCCTTTCTAATTTAATATGATATTTTATTATATTAAAACTTAAATACTTGCAGCCGGAGGGTGCATATATTTGCTAGTATATATAATATTAAGTGGTTAATTTACAGTAGTTGATTCTGGTTTATAATCTCGGTCAAAACAAAATTGGTTGACTAAAAGAATAACAAAGGAAATTCTCCGAATTATATAATGTTTATATTTCATGTTCTGTTTTATTTTACAGAAACGTTTTCCTATTTTATTTACTTATTTTGAATATAATATATATATAACATTTGATATATTAATGACAACTCAAAGGGGATTATGATATATCGGAAGGTTAATAAAGTAACCAGCACCCAAAAATTATTCAGATGAATGGCTTATCTAATATAGCACGATCGATCCACAGGTTTCTGATCAGTGAACCAGTAACGTGAGTCCAGTCTTTCCATTTTTTTTTCGATATTGACATGTTCGTAGCCTTTATATGGACTGTTGAATCTCTCTCTCTCTCTCTCTCTCTCTCTCTCTATATATATATATATATATATATATATATATATATATATATATATGTGTGTGTGTGTGTGTGTGTGTGTGTGTGTGTGTATATATATGTAGGGGTTGGGGAATTGGTTAGATGAAGGGGGAAAAGAGAAAGCACGGAAGTGTGAGGAAATGAGGAGACAATTTAGGTTGGGATGAGGGGATAAATTTTGATACATAGGCAAAAAAGGGGGGTAGATGCGTTAAGATTCGGTCAGTGACGGAGGTGAAAGTCAAATTCATGGGCGAAAAATGTTTGTATCCGTGTGTGCATATCTATCTAACTATATATATATATATAGCAATTATATATATATTATATATATTATATATTATATATATATATATATATATATATATATTTAAATAAATAACAAAAGACTTATAGATCTTGCATTATAGACTATTTCAGGGAGCTTAGACAAAAATGTCTAATTCTCCCGACTCATCAGATGCGCTACCTCTTACCAATATACACACACACACGTCACACATACACACACACACACAACACACACACAACCTTGAGGTTTCACTTCCGCTGTCATTTATCGCTACAGAAAATTTATACACACACACAACTACCACATACCTAAAAAATGCACAATGTTTCCTTCATACACAACTAAGCGCTACATACTCACTCCTTAAAATAGAATATTTGATGTCATATTTCAAACCGTCTCCTTTTAAAACTTCAGAAATTTTTTTTAAACAGACTGAATGAGAAGGACTACCACTCACTTTTTCTCATCATTCTGTGATATATAATTTCTTATCTTTAAAAAAAAAAAAAAAAAATCTGTTTTCAAAATGCCTTAAAAATAAAGAATTCATCATTCGCATCTGATGAGTCGGAGAATTAGACATTTTTGTCTAAGCTCCCTGAAATAGTCTTATAATGCAAGATCTATAAGTCTTTTGTTATTTATTTTTAAATATAAATTTGCTCTGTGACTCTAACAATAAGAGCACACATTGAGCTCTCAAACTGCGACAAGTTGTTTTTTAAAAAAAACCTATGTCGTAAGGAAGATTTCTTCTATTTTTGGATTACATTTTATTTTATATTATATATATATATATATATATATATATATGTGTGTGTGTGTGTGTGTGTGTGTGTGTGTGAAATAAATGACGGTGTCTTATTTTTTCTTTCTTTGAAAGGTAAACATTACTTTGTATATAATTGGTTTATTAGTTACTATACATGGAGCTCTCTTTGGGATTTATAAATTCCTTGTATGAATCTATATGAGTGCACCAACATGAGCATCCACTATGCAAGTACAGTGAGATTTTAATGATCTCAAATAAAATCATCCCTTACTTACCAGTCAATTAGATTATTTTACACACACACATATATATGTATTTTGGAGGATATGTGCTTAACTGAAGTCATACCTAATTTTGAAAATGAATTAGTTAATAATTAATGGATTTAGGCGGGCATATATGTTCAAATGTGAGGCTAAAAAAATCGAGAAAATGTCAATCCCTGAATGTACATTTCGACCTATTCAGGGATTAACATTTTCTCGATTTGTTTAGCTTACATGTATGCCCGCCTAAATTTATTAATTATTAACTAATTATTTTTCAAAGTTAGTTATGACTCTAATTAAGCACATATCCTCCAGAACGTGTCGGCTAAAAGCCATATAAAAAATAAACACCTTTGTTTCTTTACTTAACCTCATATATATATATATATATATATATATATATATATATATATATATATATATATATATATGTTTGTGTGTGTATATATATATATATATATATATATGTGTGTGTGGTGTGTGTGTGTGTGTGTGTGTGTGTGCAGATATTTGTAAATACTAACATTTAATGACAAAACAAAAAACAGGGAAATAAAATCATATAGCCTAAAGCCAAAACACATTTAACCTTAAATAAGTTTCATGGAATAGTTTTTTACTATGTTTGAAAATAAATTAAAGGGGGTAATAATCTGTGCCTTCTCATACATACATATCACTCGCAGATTTTGTCTTGCGTCTACTGAAACCTGTATCATGTTTTCTAACTAGATGAGTTAAATGTCACTAATATCCTCATCTGCATCATGATCAGCATCATCAAGGCATGCTGGTAGCAGCGTTTCCTTTGATCCTCTCTCACCATCTGTCTCTCTCTCTGTCATCGCTCCTGGCAAGCCCTCTAGACATCTCCAGTGTCCGTACAGAACAGCTGAGTGAATGATTTTGCTGGTTGGTAAACCGTGTGTAGGTGTCTGTATGAGAACCAACCCAGGGTGTCTTGCTGCTGTTTTCTATGTTTATGTTACCATGGTTTGTTCATAGCAACATACATCATTATTGTAGTTGCCAAATTCCGTTTTCTCCAAGCGTTTTGTTCAAGCCCAAGTGGTGCAAAATATACAATACTGCTGACACGGCTACAACTTGGAAGAATTCCCGTATTGTTTTATCAGAAAAATCAGACTTCCATATATGGTCATTAACCTGTCAACAGAAGTCCATGATTTTCCTATGCTTATGTTAACATGGCTTTCAGTAGATGATATATTGCTACCGAGGTATGTCAAATCGTCTTCTAATTCCAGAGTCTATCCATTTAATGAGGAGATGACAACATCTTATTTCATTCAAACTCTGTATTATCTAATTTCACGTATAAAGATACGTATATTTCCGATGCAAACCAGATGTTGCTAATATGGTAAATCCAAGCTTTTGTTTTTACGTATTTGACTGAAAACCCGTCGGATATATCAAGTTTTGTCATCTAATTAAAAACAAATAATAATCCTCAACAGTTTAAATTAGAACTAGTTCTAACATAGTTCTTATTGAAAACTCCTATTAATCAAATACAAGTTAATCTTGAACTTATTTAACTAACCAATACATTAACCAATGTTTTATTTGCTGCAAGGCTTCACCTTATTGACTCTTATGACTTCATCAGAAGTAAGTTGATCTATGATTGAGGAATTTCACACGGATTTCTTCAGATGAATACCGTCTCATATTTGAACTGCGAAGATGCTATAGTAACATGCTCGGAAGCTAGGCCCTCATATTTTATCAAATATCCACATCATTCAAAAGTATGGACTTTTAAGTTAGAAAACAGTTTAGTTTGGTAGATACGGCACTTTAAAGATTACTGCTCACCTCTTCCCATAAACACAAAAGTGCACACACACACACACACACACACACACATATATATATATATATATATATATATATATATATATATATATATATATAATATATATATCTTATTATAATGGAGATTGTGTGTTTTTCTGTCTGTAACCGAAACTATATTACTACTCAAGACACAATTCCCTTAGTTATTTACGTCATATTCTCCATAATTTTATTTTTATTTAAACCTCAATTATTAATAAAATTGTCTTACATTATTAATACTGTTAACTATGTCTACATACTGACAACATGCAATTATATTTATATATACAACAAAATAGCGGTTTACAGTGAGAACGGAAAGGCTAATTTGCATATTGATATATAAAATGTGATTTTAATAAATATGTGCTTAGTATTATTGATTTCTAACTGTTTGGTTTTATTTTCATGAATATAAACAAAAATCTCTTCAGTGAATCTTAAATGAAATCCATTAACAAGAAAAAATAACCGTCATTTTATTCTTTACTTCCTCTTATAACTGAATACTTAAATTAGAAAAATAACAATGAAAGACGAGAGTGATGGAAGAGTAAGTTTCAGTTGTTCTATTTTTCGATTATACTCCCTCTGTTTCAAATCTTTTTATCTGCATTTCCCATTTAGTTTCATTAGCCTTTCTAAAAGTTTAATACGATATTTTATTACATTAAAATTTAAATACTTGCACCCGGAGGGTGCATATATTTACTAGTATATATAATATACAAAACTTATTGGTAAATCCTCGCGGTGAGAAAAAAAACAGCTAATAGTTTGATTGTAAAAATATACTACTAAACATCAACCGGGGGAAAAAAATTGGAAAAAAGAAAAGACCAAGATAATCGTACCAACAAAAAATAATCTATTGGTACAATATTTTGGCCAAAAGAAAAAACCAATTTATATGCATATATATATATATATATATATATATATATATATATATATATATATATATAAGATACATATATATTATATAAAACCACCAGCAGACTAAAGCTAATAAGTAAAAGTGCTCAATACCTAAGTAGAGCAAATAATAAAGATAAATCTAATGAGTAAGACGAACCTACTAAAAGTTTCGCTTAATGCTCTTCAGGACTGAGATCAGATCTCAGCCCTGAAGAGCATTAAGCGAAACTTTTAGTAGGTTCGTCTGACATTAGATTTTATCTTATATTATATATATATATATATATATATATATAAATATATATATATATAATATATAATCCTGTGTATGCTTCTGTTAATTATCTCTCTTTCACCGACTGAAATAGAGATGCTGGTTGTTTTTTGAAAATGCATGAGTATTCAGAGGGATATAGTCAGGGCTTTAAATTTGACTATAATAGTCAGCAAGTTAAACTAATAGTGAGTGTTATTCTGACTTGATGCCCATACTTGCGAATTTATGTCGCATCCTACGCATGCCGAATATAACAATTATAAGTTACTGAGTTCGAAAAGAAGTTTCCCGAGTTCGAGAAGGTTCCTGAGTCGACAAGAAATACCTGAAGAACACCAGAGTGCACATCAGCCGAATGTTGTACAGATAACAATAAAGATGAGGACAATAGTCCAAATAGGAGAAATAGTGTAGATAACACAATAGTCCGAATAATCCAAATATACTAATTATCAAGCCCATCCACCGAATAATCAAATAATACTAATATCAAGCTTCATCTAAAAAATTAATAATTATAATAAAAAAAATAATTATAAACAAATATAGTTGAATTAAATGGTATGGCACCAAAAACAACAAATAATGGAGGGTTTCTTTTGTTTTTTTTTTGTTTGTGTTGATGGGTGTCTTTCGCTTTTGGAATTTACTTAGTCTCTTCTGGTGATAGGCAAACAACATTGAATTTGATTTTTTCGTTCCCTAAAATTTCCACAGGTCCTGCATATTGGTATTGAACCGGAACCTATCAATTCCTAGAGGGCTGCTCTGCGACTGAGATAAAAAAAAATACATAAACTTACGGAATCTTTGTGTAAATATCTACAAAAAGTGTTAATATTGTGCAAAGCTAAAAATTATATATTTAAATAAAATTATTACACTCAAGGTTAATGAAAGAGAACGGCAAATAATGATGTCCAGATACACAATGAACAACATTATATTATATATATATATATATATATATATATATATATATATATATATATATAATATACAGGAACTACTCACACATAAACCACACCAAACTAATGACCTAATCCCCATGGTATTTCACCACGGTCGACACATGCACAAACTAACAAAGCTACTCACCAAACAATATAAAACCCTACAAACCGAACCCACAACACAGTCCATCTTCAAAACCCCGCCTATCAACGGGAAAAAAACCAAACACCCAACCTACGTAACATCCTCACTGCATCCAGAAAACATTTACATAACACCGTACAGAAAGGTAACAAAAGATGCAACAGACATAGATGTCAAATTTGCAGCCACATACACACGGAAACCGAAATAAAAATACCCCACACGAACATAACAATCCATCCGCCACACCAAACATGCGATAGCGTTAA
>CM042146.1:8756259-8763759 GCA_023376005.1 Doryteuthis pealeii
TATATATAATGTGTATGGTTGGCACTAGTATACTAGAAAAAGTAATAGTAATCCAACGTACAGTGTTTTAGAAGAGTGCTCAATATCAATACACACGCGCGTGGAGACAATTATATCATCACAGCCTTCATACATTCCCACGCGCACACGCACGACATCACATACATACGCACAAACAAAAATACGCACACACGCGCGTGGACACAATCATATCATCACAGCCATCACGCATTTCCACGCGCACGCACATGACATCATACACATAAGCACAAACAAAAATACGCACACGTAAAAGCAAAAAAAACAAAACATTCCACATCACGCAAACACGCAAACACGTGAATACAGTTAAAAAAAAAACGCACACATTTGACCATTTACACCATTTCTGTCATTTTCAAAGGAACCGTTTCGTCTTACCTGATGAATGCTTTCAGCAAGAAACCGCTGGTTGTAATACCGTTCCAAAATAAATAAATAAAAGCAAAATCTTTTATTTGTTACTTCATTGTACTATATATATATATATATATATATATATATATATATATATATCTTATTATAATGGAGATTGTGTGTTTTTCTGTCTGTAACCGAAACTATATTACTATTCAAGTAACAATTCCCTTACTTATTTACGTCACATTCTACAGGATTTTATTTTTATTTAAACCTCAATTATTAATAAAATTGTTTTACATTATTAATACTGTTGGTCTTATCTTCATACTAATAACATAGAATTGTATTTATATATACAACAAAATAGCAGTTTAAAGTGTAAATGGGAAGGCTAATTTGCATATTGATATTAAAAATCTGATTTTAATAAATATGTGCTTAGTATTATTGATTTCTAATTGTTTGGTTTTTATCTCAATGAATATTATCTAAAACCTCAGGGATAAATCTTAAAAGAAATCCATTAAAAAGAAAAAAACTGTAATTTTATTCTTTACTTCCTCATTTTAACTAAATAGTTAAATTAGGAAAATGTAGCAATGAAAGACGGGAGTGATGGAAGAGTAAGTTTCAGTTGTTCTATTTTTTTTTATTATACCCTCCTCTGTTTCAAATATTTTTATCTGCTTTCTTATTTAGTTTTATTAGCATTTCTAATTTGATACAATATTTTATTACATTAAAACTTAAATACTTGCACCCGGAGGGTGCAGATATTTGCTAGTATATATAATAGCTGTGGGGACATGAAGTCCACGATGCTTGTTAATGTTCAGTTTCTTACCTAAGCGATTTAAAAATGGGTTTGAAATGCGAATAGATGAGACATTGTCCTTTACCATCACCACCGATTTTGTATTGCGCTACACTAACCAGGATATGCAAGCTCTATTAATGATATTGAGGACCCTTCACTTATGCATATAGGAAACTTTATGCTCAATATTATATAGACATATTGATATATAGTAAGGTCACGTGAGTATTAGGAGGAGAGTCCGTCGTCTAAGTTCTTCAGGTGAATTCTGCACAGCGTAATCTGTGTGTTCTTAAATAGTGGTTTAGAACCATCACCACTGTTCAGGTACGGGGGAGATGGTCATTCCATTATATCACATATACATCTTTATTTTTTTCCTGGTGGGAATATTACCCAACTGCATGCGACACAATCGAAAGGGATGGCATTTGTTTGGCTAAATACTTATATATATATATATATATATCCAACCCCTCTGCTCGAGCAGGAAAGAGGAAAAGGTCAGTTCCTAAAGAGAAGCTTAAGTTTGAATTATCCTAGATTAATTACCTATCTAATGTTAAATATACCAGTCTGCCCTACTATTTACCTGGAGGGAGAGTAGTCAGATACATACCTTTCTGATGAGTATTACAGTTACGGGAAATGCAAACAGCCTCATGTAGGATTTGTACTCGGGTCGACGAGTCCGTTTCCGACGACTATAATCATTACACCACGCGCCTCCACTTGGTTAAATACGTTTACGCAAATATTCTGTAAAGTAACGTATGTGAGTATTTAAACAAGTACGTACGTATTTGAACAAGCGAAGCATCAGTTTTTTTTTTGGTTAACGAAGATTGCACTGACGATTATGGATATTGAGTTGGATTGGATCCAAATTAACTTACTAGTTTGGCAAACCTCCATATAACAATGTCAGTTGACTTTTGGAATCTACTTGATCGATTCTGAGCTCTATTTTAGAACGAAAGATAGAACGATAGATAGAACGATAGATAAAACGTTTTATTTTTTGACAATTACATCTTTTTTTTTAAAACTAAGTTTCAAAATGAGTGCAATTCAGAACGAAAAAAAAACATGACTAGATGCATATTTTGTCATATTGTTTGTAAAAATGTGTTTTCTGTCATATCCTTGTTCTAAATCTCAATGCACAGAAGCGGAAGGAAAAATATGTTAAAAAAGGCAGATATCATATTAATCTATATCTTTTTCTTGCTAGTATATATATATATATATATATATATATATATATATATATACAACGCAGTCTCGAAAACAAGCAGAAACTAAATGGATTCTAAAATTACAAACTCACGTGAGGGGGATTGAACGCTGACATCGGAATACTCCGTTATTATAATTTTTTTTACAGACGCTGCCGCTGTCAATAACAACAGAGACAAAAGATCCGTTGAACAGGAACAACAATCATTTGATAAAGGTTATCTAATGAACCCGAAAATTTATGATAAAAAATAATAATAAAAAATAAGTGAATCCAATACTCCATAACATCGAGTTCATTCATTTATTTTTAGATGCTTCGTAATAACACTCAATTAATATATATATATATATATATATATATATATATGTGTGTGTGTGTGTGTGTGTGTGTGTGTGTGTGTAACCCGGCAGAGCTCTTTAGGAGCGACTTTAATAAATTTTCAACACCAGCATAACACAATGATCATCTGTTTACAGATTTGAACTCTCTGGTGATCGTAAAGTATATACACATATATACAATATCATATATTTCAAAAACAGTTAAAACACCGCTCCTTGGTATCAGCTGGGGATGGTCTAGAGGGTAACGGATCTGTTTGACGTAAAGTCAGTCGGATTTCGCTCCAGGTCGGAGTTAGTTGCTGTGTCTAACCACATTGATGAGATGCGAAACACGGTGTCTGTGGATGACTCTCTCTCTCTCTCTCTCTCTCTCTCTCTCTCTCTCTCTCTCTCTCTCTGAACTAACGATGGCTACTACTCATATATTATATTGATATATATATATATATATATAATATATATATATATATATTACATACATATATATATATATATTATATATTATATATATATATATATATATATATATATATATACAAACACAAACGCTCGCACGTAAGCATTGTTCAAATGTCGCACATTCACAAAAACAACGTATTATGTGTGTGACTAGTTACCCGCGTACGCAACCTCTATGCTGTCCATAAACACTCTCATACATTCAAATTACCATCACATACATACGCACATCATTTTATCCAATTATCCGCATCCCATGTCTATTGAATTTTCTGAATTTTTTGAAATGTTTTTCGATTTTCCTTGCATTTGAAACATCTTCACCTGATGATTGCATCGCATGAAACCTATATGGTCGTGAATGTTCCTTTGTCACCTAATAAATAGATATGTAAAACCTTTATATATTTATCTTATTATATATATATATATATATATATATATATATATATATATATATAAAGACAGAGAAATGAATAGGAACAAGCACGAGTGCCACAAACTTTATTCAAAACTACCATATTATGCAATAGTTGTGCGACTGTAGGCGTTATTTTCGTATTCGCCTGGGCAGTTGTCTGCCCGTTTAGTTTCTCTGCTTCCCGCTAGGGGCCTTTGATATTTAAGCGGCTGATTTGAACGTATCTTTCTCTTTTCCTGTTGCTCGACCTACGAGACACCTTGGGTTAGACTCTGGTCAACCCCCTATTGTTGGGGCTTTGGCCCCCTTACATTACTGTAAGTGATTCATACCGCATGGACTATTCCTAGTCTCATGTCTGTTGCTTTTATGTTTATCCTTTTCATTTGTATTACTTTTGTATGTATGTTTATGTATACCTCTATGTATTATGTACCCTGTTTATTCTGTGCTGTATATAAAATGTTTTGTCTAGCAACATTTGTCGGAGTTTTATCTTCAAGTATTATCACTTTGAATCTTACACGACAAACAAGAGCGATTCGACACCATGTATACACCTATATATACAGCAAAGCTTTTAATATCTTGTTTTTTTCTACAAACTTTCTACACATATTGTCGGATTCATATCCATTTTACCTTTCATACTGTCTACAGAAAAAATAAAATTTGAATTATCTAAATTATATCACCGGAGGCTCAAATTTCGAATATAATAAGGATACAGACACTACGAATTTGTCATCATTACAGATTCCTGAAATATTCCATCTTCATCTATTGTACTGTTGGACCTATTATATTTTTTTAAAAACTTTCTTTTGTAGCCGGAACATTTTCATGAACTTTTTTTTATATTTATATACACTTTTACTGCAAACTCTTTTGAGCTTTTTTAATGATAAAAATGCTTATAATTTTTTTAAATAAATTTTATTTTATTTTTAACATAAAATACGCATTTTAAAAAAATTGTTTTTGAAAATTCTGTTACTGACCGAGAGCGTTCTGTGCCTCGTGATTAATGATATATTTATTTCGTCTTTCCGTTTACAATGCTGCTTTGATAAAGACCTCTTCATATGGTCGAAACAGATTGTTGTCAGCAAAACTTTTTTTCTACAAACTTTCTACACACCTATATACATAATACATCACTCAGTAAGTCCCGGGCCTGACACATAGCTGGCGCCACTAATAAAAAAACTCATATTATTCAGAAAGCAATGTTTTATCAACTCACGGAATTCAGATTTTTCCATTGTTTTAAAAATGTGCAACAGTGGCTTCACTTAAATAACGGCAATTTGTAAACTAATAATCCGATTGGGCTCAAATTTTGACACGTGCTATTTGAAATTTATACTTTATAAGAATAATCTGTCCCCCAGGTAATAGTGGCTGTCTGCAAACATCAAAAGAATGTTTCGGGGAAAGAGATTTGGCTCCAGTGAAGAAGTGATATCGGGCACAGGGGTATTTGGAGGCTAAAGGCAAATAGTTCTACAAAAAAAAGGCATCAAATTGTTACAGAAGCGTTGGAATCAGTGTATTGCCCTTGAAAGTGATGTTGATGAATAAAGTCGTATTATGCCTAGAAGTTGTGGTTCTATTTGTTAGGCCCGGGACTTATTGACTAATGTGTAATATCACTGACTCAAAATTCAATGTATTTTTTTCACATGCATGTTGTACTCGTGATAGGTGGATATTCACTACTTTGAAACCAATGGTAACAATTGCCTTTTTATTGTATTGCACAATATAACAAATAATAATAATAATAATAATAATAATAATAATATGAAACCATTCAGAACACTGCACTGCTGCAATCTGCCAGAATACTCAGAAGAGTCCTGGAGACCTGAGGAGACTTGCTGTCACTCAGACTCCAGTGAAAGACCATCAGCTAATGCTGATGTGAAAACTCAAAAGGACATAATTGAATAATAATAATAATAATAATAATAATAATAATAATAATAATAATACGGTCCCAAAAAGATGGAAAAGAGTTGGGAAAGTTTGGAAATTAGAGGAAGGATTGAAACCATTCAGAACACTGCACTGCTGCAATCTGCCAGAATACTCAGAAGAGTCCTGGAGACCCGAGGAGACTTGCTGTCACTCAGACTCCAGTGAAAGACCATCAGCTAACACTGATGTGAAAAAAAATACACACACACACATATATATATATATGTGTGTGTGTGTGTGTGTATTATTATTACACACACACACACACACACATATATATATATATATATATGTGTGTGTGTGTGTGTGTGTGTGTGTGCGTGTGTGTGTATAATGACAGAGACAGGCAAAATGAATATTAGGAAATATGAGTGAGAGCACCACAAGCTTTATTCGAAACTATCAGATTATGCAATCGTTGTGTGACAAACAATATTTTGGAGATCCATGATAAATTTGAAAAGAAATCCCATTAAAATAAAAGTCCGAAATACAGACTGCTACACTCAATCTAGGACATTTTCTATTCTCCAGTTAATCCATCAAAATCTGCTTAAACCTGTAGAATCCTGCCTGCGGTCTTCTCCTTTCTGCTCCCTCATTTCCGATCGTATCGACGTTTTTAGTTTAAAACTTGGCGTTAGGATTTACGTTCAACCATCAGATACCATTGCTCACTTCATGCATGATATTTGGCTCCATTATTCATAGCAAATAATTCGCATGCTCCTCGCTATCTTCTGTTTCCGAGCGTGTCAGAGAACAGTCACGTTACCGGAAATCGTTTATTTCCAATTGGCAAATTGTTCCACCGTTCAGTTTTAACAGCAATGTGTCATCCCTATTCACTTTACCGCTAGGCCAATACGAACCGAACCCGCATATGCCAATATTAAAAAAAGAGGGTGAATGGAAAATTATTACATGCGCGCTAACACAATTTAGGCTGACTTTTCCTAGGCAGCAAAAAATAAGGTAAAAAGGTTTCTTGAACATTGTTTATTCATAGAATGTTTATATCCATTATTTCAAAATTAACTTAGTTTCCTTTCCTCCTTTTATTTCCCTCTTCTCACCGTCTGCCTCTCTCTCTCTCTCTCTCTCTCTCTCTCTCTCTCTCTCTCTCTCTCTCTCTCTCTCTCTCTCTCTCTCTCTTTTGTATATATCTCCTCTCTCTCTCTCTCTCTCTCTCTATATATATATATATATATATATATATATATAATCAATTGTAATATTATGGATTTGGATTCATAAGTTTCATGGTTATGCAATCATCAGATGGTCAAATGGTTGACATCTTAAAACCCAGTAGTCAAATGGTTGAGATTTTTTTTTTAAATGGTTGAGATTTTAAAAACCAGTAGTTTTTAGCGTTTATATAAACGTGAAGCGTTTTCACGCGATGGGATAATATAAAGCTAAAAATTGTTTTTTTTAAAACTGTGGCTTGTTTAACGTTTATGTGACGTGGATCATGTTCACGTGATGTGATGTTATAACGTTAAATTTGTGTTTAAAAATGATCATAAAACAAATTTGCTTTGGTTTTGATGCACGCGGTGTTCAGATGATTTTTTTTTAATCAAAGGAGAGCGAAAATTAAGGGATCAATTAGGGTCAGGTGGTAAGTGACACACCCCCCCCCACACACACACATATATATATATATATATATAAGTCATTATTGGTCAACCCCCATGCACGGGCCTCCTGGCGACATCCATAATCCATCCAATGAATAAACAGTTTCTTCTTAAATATTTAAAAGCCCTGGTGGTCGAAGGGGCTTAGATCCTCTGAATGTACCCCACTCGCAAAGGGATGACGC
>CM042146.1:8768759-8773735 GCA_023376005.1 Doryteuthis pealeii
ATTTTTTAATATGTGAGTCATCCAGAGATACAATGTTACGACGTTTCAAGTCTCTTCAGTGTGGCTAGACACAGGAACTACCTCTGACCATGAGCCAAATCCGACTGACTTTCCTCAGCCCGATTCGTTAACTGCTACTACCACAATGGATCAGAGTGTAACTGGGAGTATTTGTTTAATATACACAAGCAATGAAATATGAACTGACAATGAACGCGGTTTCCTTATATCAAGGCATAAAATAAACCTAGACGTGCTGATATGCCGTTAAAATCAATATATCAATCAAAATAATGAAACAAATTATCACTCGCAGCCGTTTAGTAAGATAAGGTGGTTATGACAGTTAAGCTCGCCCAAGTTTTATCTACCCTCATCCCCAGACTTATAATAATCAGGATATGCCGTTGAAGAGACCGATTAAGTTATATAGAACATAACATAAGTAGTAACAACGTAATGGTTTTAATAGGACCATTATTGAAAAGGGACCTCAACCAAAGCTGGTATTCGTAATTTCTTAATCGATTCCCTTTCAATATTAATAACCATGAAATAATCTAAATCTATAATGATTCAGCAGGTTTATGTCTGTTCAATAATATGTAGAGAACAGGGCAGAATAATGGGCCAGTTAAGGATTTATATGTTGTTACTGACTACTTGTTGTTCTCACGCAGTATACGCGTCTATATTACTCAAGAGCTTATATACTTTTATTCTATCCATATATCTAACGATATATCTATCCTTCTATCTAATATCAGGTAAGCTGAACCATATACATAACGGAACTTTTATGAGCGCTTATATATATTCAATTAGGCTCATATATCTATCTATCTATCAATCTCTCTCTCCCTCTATCTATTTTCTATCTAAATACTTACATGCTAGTTACCTAGACAAAATTCGTATATGATACTAGCTGGGTTCTTATATATTATAACTCTATATACCTATCTATCTAAATTAATGGTATTTACCTAATAGATGTACCTATCTGGGATTACTGTATTGTTTGTATATTTTCCATCTATCTATCTATCTATCTATCTATCTGTATGTCTGTCTGTCTGTCTATCTCTCCATCTGTGATAAGAGTTCGCCGAGATATATCTGATATTACGTAGGCATTTGTATATTCAAAGTTTACTTGATATCAAGCCTCTCCTCTCTCTCCTCTCTCTCTCTTTCTCTCTTCTCTCCTCTCTCACTCTCTCTCTTGTTATCACTCTCCTCTCCCCTCTCTCTCTCTTCTCTATAATATATTATATATATATATTAGTATATATATATAATATATTGTCGACAGGGCGCCTAATGTTGGTAATATCCCTTTTCACTAGCGCTAGTCCAAGGATATTTTAGCACAGGGTGGAGCGCTACGCCTACCAACCGTTCCTCACTTTACCGTAAAGATCTCTGTGCTACTCATACGCTGAGTTGGCGAGGACCTGTATCGAATATTCCATACATTCACATTTTTATTTAATTTTCCAATTGACTTTGGTGTTTTCAGTCTTTTTCATTTTATGCAAATGTATCAAATCAAATCCTGTCTGGAATAGAAAGACATCAATATACAAAGGACGTTCTTTGAATGTATAAACGAAAGAATATATTGAGACCATGCTCAAACCAAAATAATTTGTGACTGTTTTTTTGTTAATTTCAAAATTATACTTTGAAAATTGGGAAAAACGTTTTACTAAATTTGAAGAATACTAAATTTTCATGTATAAATATTTTTTTCTTTCCTTTTCAAAATGTTCATTTTCATATTTTTTTATTATTATTTTATTTCTTATCTATTTATTAAACATTCAGAGAAATAAATATTTTTGTTTCCTTTCAAAATTTTCATTTTATATTTTTTTTATTATTATTTTATTTTATTTATTTATTAAACATTCAGAGAATAACTATTTTTGTTCCTTCAAATTTTCATTTTTATATTTTTTTATTATTATTTTATTTTTCATTTATTTATTAAACATTCAGAGAAATAAATATTTTTGTTTCCTTTTGAAAATTTTCATTTTTATATTTTTTTATTATTATTTCATTTTTCATTTATTATTAACATTCAGAGAAATAAAAAAAATTTTTTTCCATTTGAAATTTTTATTTTTTATATTTTTTATTATTATTTTATTTTTTATTTATTTATTAAACATTCAGAGAAATAAATATTTTTTGTTTCCTTTTCAAAATTTACATTTTTCTGTTTCAGTTAATAGAAAATTTGACTTTATCGAACCAATTTATTTGCTCTTTTATATGTTTCTCTTCATCAGTTTAGATAATAAAACAAATTTAAACTCATCAAGAATGGTTAAAACAAAACGCCTTTGTCATAAAACAACCAAACAAGGGTCGATATACGGTAAGAAAACACCCCCAACCAACCAAGCTATTTACATTTTATGTAGAATTCTTTATTTCCTGACTTATTTTTCTACATTTGATATTGTTGTGGGGTTTTAAGGGGTCAAATAAGAACAAAACGACGGGTAACAAATGTAGGAAAATGTATTAACAAAAGAGTAGACAATTACAGTACATAGAAGTGAGAATTACGTCCGACAATAGAGTTATGAGCTGACTCGCATTGGCTTACTCTCAAGCCATAATTGTCCATGTTACTTATAGTAACCGCCGGCGCATTCCATAAGTCTATAGGGTATATCACCTATAACAGATATCAAATCTATTTTTTCTTCTGTCGTATTTTTCTTTAAACATTAATTTCTTACCTCTATATACAATGTTATTTTCTTCTCTCTATCTTTTCCAACTCTTTCTTTCATTTATTTGACTTTTTTTTTTCTTTGCTTTTTCGTTCTTTCTTTATTTTGTTTCCTTTTCTTCCATTCTTTTATTTTTCTTTAATATTTTTTTTCTTTTAGTCGATTTATTTTCCACAAACATTTATTTATTACCTTCATATTCTACTTCATTTGTTGTCTCCTTTTCTTTTTCCTATTCATTCATTTTATGCTACGTCTATCTATCTTTGTTTTCTATTTCTTTCTGTGTCACTTTTTGCTTTTTTATTAAATCGGCATTTAAAAAATCATGACTTTTACCTGAGATCGTACACCGACCTCTGTGAGCTAGTAGAAAAAACATACGCAACTACATCAGCCAACAAACAGATTAGATATGTCATCAAATTAATTTTGTTTTTTTTTACTTGGAAATACGAATTGATTAGAATAAAATTAGTTTTAAAGAATTTACTAGACGATGAGCAAATAAAACACCAACACTTTTTTTCAACCCCCTTTTTTTAGCAATTGTCAAAAAGCTGTAGACTAATTTGTATTTTATTTTATTCTATTTGTATTTGTATTTTATTCTCTCATTCGTTTTTTTTTAATATTCTAATTTTCATTGTTTTCTATTTGTTTTATTTTTTAATCACTTTTTTCTTTAACTATGTATTCATTTCTTAATATATACCATTTAATTCTTATCATTTGTCTCCCTTTATTCACTTATTTATTCATTCATTCATTTGTGTTCTTTATATTTTAGTCTTTCCTTTAAAATTATTCCATGCTCTTTTTTTCCGTTTTTTCTTTTATTCTTTGGATCCACTTTTTAAAACGATTTTTTCTTTCTTCTTTCTTTGATTTTGCGTTTTTAAACATTGAATATTATTTTTTTTCAATATGATCTTTTTTTTCAAATCTTCATATTTTCTTTCTAGTTTTTTTTTTTCAGCCTTTTGTTCCCTCCATCTACATTCTATTTTTTCTTATTTCTTCCATCTCAATTTTTCTTTTTCATTTTTATAATCATTCATTCATTCTTTTAGTCAATTTTCAAACACTTATTTTTAAGATAATCTTTTACTTTCAATTTAAAAAAAATCTACATATCTTCCCTATTCCTTTATTTTTATCTTTTTTTCTTCACAAAATCATTCATTTTTAATTATTTCATTATCTCTTTTAAATCTTTTTTTTTTATGGTCCCGTCATTCAATTCTTCTTATTACATTCTTCTTTATATAAATATTTCATTGTTTAATTCTAAATAGGATATTTACTATTATCATCTCGTTATCTTTCTTTAAACAGTAATTTTATTGTGTTTCTTATTTTTCTTGGTTGTTGTTTAATTCATTCCTCAAAATCAGAGTTTATTTCCTATTCGTGTATTTTTTTTTCCTTTCGTTTACTGTTTTCATCCTCCATTGCTTTTTCTTTCTTTCTTTCTTTCAATCCATTTATTATTAACGTTTTACGATGTCAGTTATTCTATTTTCATCTTACTCTACTTAGTTTACGTTCACACTACGTTACATAAATACATTTCGTTCGAACACGTCTTCATTTCTGTTTCTTTATCTGCTTCCATTTATTTCGGTCTACCACTTTTCCTTGGCTTTTCTTCTCCTGCATAGTTTTATTTTCTTTTGTGAAAAAAGAAAAAAGAAAAGAGGAAAAAAAAAGTTATTCGCTGCAGATAACAACTACGAGTGATTTTGTTAGTTTCCCTTGACTGGCAGCCATGTTTCCATTTTTAATCTCGATAAATTCAATCGACGCGGTTTGAAGGTACTGATACTTATTTCAGGAAAGGTATTTATAATTGTGTAAAAGCCTTACAACGTTTTACCCGTTTTAGTTGTCTGTCATGATGTTTCTTTTTAAAACTATCTGAAATGTTTGTACAATTCTTTACACGTATTATAACACACACACACACACACCACACACACACACACACACACACACACACATAATATAATATATATATATATATATGAGATTTAATACACAAACGTTGTGTTTTTTTAGCCGAAAAATTCTGGGAGAATATGTGCTTAATTGAACTCGTAGCTAATTTTGAAAGTTAATTAATTAAGGATTAATTAATTAGGCGAGTATACCTATTCAAATGTAAGGCTAAACAAATCGAGAAAGATCAATCTCTGTATGTACATTTCGGCCTATTAAAGC
>CM042146.1:8773835-8791335 GCA_023376005.1 Doryteuthis pealeii
TATATAAAAGAAGATTTTCGTGATCAAAGCAATTCAGATCTTCGTTGGAGCAGAGTTTTAGAATTAATCACAAGATAATTCACTGTAATAAAAGAAAGATAAATTCGAAGTTGTCTCAGATGTGGTTAGTTCAAAAGCGAATAATTTATTGGTTCCTTCATAATTAAATATTGAAAAGCGAACTTGCTTTTATATGAAAGTAAAGTAATATACAGTGCGTTCGTTTTTAGAATAAACGTTTTTATGAGGAGATTGACACTAAACTCTTACACTCTTCTCTCTGGAACTGATATATATATATATATATATATATATATATATATATATATATATATATATATATATATATATATATATATATATATATATATATAATATATATGTATATATATATTTCGGTCTGACAGATCTTCAATAATCTGGTAACAATTTTAAAAAGGTGTTAACAATAACTATTCTTTACAAATATGTCATAATATTATTGAAAAGATTTATAAAAAGATGTTGTGATATTATTGCAAAGGTAAAAAATTTAAAATGAAAATCCATCTCTCTCTCTCTCTCTCTATATATATATATATATATATATATATATTATATATATATATATATATATATATATATATATGTAACTATATATATATACAAGTATCATTTATAATATTAATGATTATTAGTTCCAGAAGAGGAATTAATTCATATGAAAATGTCAACCGAATTTATATATATATATATATATATATATATATATATATATATATATATATATATATATATATATATATATATATATATATATATATATATATATATATATATATAATATATATTTCGGTCTGACAGATCTTCAATAACCTGGTATCAATTTAAAGTGGTGTTAACAATAACTATTCTTTGCAAATATGTCATAATATTTTTTAAAGATTTATAAAAAGATGTTGTTGATATTATTCCAAAATTAAAGAATTTAAAAAGAAAATCCATCTATATCAAAGGCTCTCATCTCTTTTCTTTACCTATGGACCGCTTTTGATCCCTGTTTCGTTAAAATCATACGTTAAAAATCCTATTGTCTTTTGATATTCCAATTTTTTTAATGCCTCGACCAAAAATATATGAGAGTCCCGTGTGTCCATATGGACCTCAGTTAAGAAACACTAACATTTGGATGAATAATACTGTAATTAACACAGCTAGAATGGTTAATCGAAGTGATATTAATATAAGTCCAGTCTACTTAAACGTGATTAAATTAGAAAGTAAAGAAATGTCAAGTTCAATACGCAACTTAATAATTATGATTTAATGTATGTGCCCGCATTAACCCCGGTAGTAATACAATTTCTCTTTATGTTAAATATCAGAACCAGTTGGTTAACTTCAGATGTATATTTTAATCAGTTTGAAATATTGATTTCAGTGGATACGTATTATTAAAGTATCCGGCAAAAACAAAGTGTTTCAAAGCTTTTATAAATTAATGTTTCCATATTGAGTAAACATTAAATATTGTAAATGGAACAGAAAAAAGAACTTATCTTAAATAAATAAACTAAATAATTATATGAATATTAGAATATCTATGGAAAGTCTCATCACGAATTACTTCATGAAATAAAGACCCCAGTATTTCATGGGTATTGCAATTTCCAGTATGTCATAATATTTTTTCTTTTCCTTTCCTTTCATATTTTTTCAGCATTTTAGTCTTCTCCCTAAATTCATACGCCACCGGATGTGACACAAGGCCATTTTTTAAGTAGAGCTAAGCTGGGTTCGATTTAGAGTTGTCCTTCACTTTGAGCACAGTCATAGTTGGGAGATGACAGCTGGATTCATACCTTTCTCAATGGTATTAGCCTAAAGTGAGATAACGCCCTGTAGAGTGTGTGGACTCGAGGAACCGATGCCATTTCCTGTGGTGATAACCGTTAAACAAAACACAACAGCTTTTATTCGATGTTACCTTTATATCTGTACAATGGAGATAACATCAGGAAGATTTTATTCAGTTTGACATTTTCATATGAACGACTTCCTCTTCTGGAACTATATAATCATTAATATTATATATGATACTTGTAACCCTGCACATGTGAGCACATTTCATGTATTAAACATATTTGATAACATATAATTATGGTCAAATTGTAGGTAAGACTGAACTTTTAACATTGGTAAAGCGACAGGTATAAGGAGAGTAAAACTCTCATTAAAACCCAGTTATAATTCCTTTAAAAACTGACCTTGAGTCGCACCTTGCTTGTTGCGTATATCTTGTTTACATATCTTCTTGATATTATAATAGATTCTAAAGAAACAATTACACAAAAAGAAATACAAACATACAATGAACGCGATTCCTTACCCTATAAGAATGAAATAAAAAGCGTGTGGTGTAATGGTTAAAGTCATGGGAAATGGACTCGTCGCCCAGAGTTCAAATGCTGGACGTGGTAATTACATTTCACTTAGCGCTAATACCCTTGCGAAAGGTATGAATCCTACTCTCCCTCCAGCTATGGGTAAATAGTAGGGCAGACTGGGCTCTTTAACCATGGCTAGGTAACCAGTCTAGGAGAAGGAACACTCAGAATTAAAACCTGTTAAACTCCGCTTAAGAAATTGACCTTGTGTCACATCAGCAGAGGTTGGTAAATATATATATAAGAATAAAATAACTAAGACCGTTGAAATGCCCTTAATATCAATCAATCAATGTAATATCCGGGGAGAGGCGTGGCGTTGTGGTAACGAGCTGCATTGCAACATCGTAGTAAGCAATCATGATATTATGTTTTCTTTCTGACGAATACACTTATCCTCTCTGCTATGGTTAATAGTACAATTACTGTTCATTTACAAGGGTGGCTTAGACATTAAACAACCAAGGAAGGTTGATATGCAATTGAACAGAAAAAAAAACAAAAAAAAAAACGAAATGATATCTACCTAGTTAAATGTCTCATATTTTTTTAAAATTTCCTTGAACATAGACTAACAGATGTTCTTCCTCGGTAAAGAGTCGACAGAGAAGACATTATATTCGATTGCAAACGGATAGGAACATGAATATATATGACAAAATATTTATTAATACATAAATTATGGATAATGAAAAAAAGAAGAAATAATATATAAGAAAGAAAGAAGGGATGAATGAACGACACGATGAATGAACGACAGCGAACTTCATAACAACGGAAAGATTAAAACAGAAGGGAATAAGCATTACAAAAAGGAGAGCGATAAACAGGAATTGGAAGATAGAAAATAATGGATACATTGAAAATGCTCAGAAGCTAAACGATTTAACAAGAGGAAAGAAAATATAAAAAATGATGTATTATTAAAAAAGGTTGTGGAAGTACGAGTGATTAAAATTGAAAAGATAAAGATGAGACCAACCGGAAAGAGATACGAGTAAAAAATGAAAAAAAATGAAATATCAGAAAAATGAAACCCTAGTGATTCTCTTGAACAGGAAATTCTAACGAGAACTCAAGTAATTGACCGCAGGGATTAAGAAATCTGATAACAACAGTTTCAGATTAAGAAGAGAAATTGCGAATAAATATGATTGTCGTTGGTTTTATACGACAAGATCCTGTGCCACCAATTACTTATCATTTCGAAGGAAAAATGAAAACTAATTAATTGTTATCATTTGATGGATATTCATGAAGTATGAACGTCTCATATCTCTTATTATAATGGAGATTGAGTGTTTTCTGTCTGTAACCGAAACTATACCAGCACCCAAGTCACAATTTCCTTAGTCATTTACATAACATTCACCGTGATTTTATTTTTATCTAAACCTCAATTATTAATGAAATTGTTTTGCATTATTATTACTGTTGGTCATATCTACATTGTATTTACCTCGTACCCCACTTGTACGGGTTAGGCACAAAGGCCCTATTAACTTGGGACCACCCACAAACCGAAGCTTATGGGTGGCGGGTGGAAAAATTGCGTCGATCCCGTCGGGATTCCCCCTCAAGGAGGTGCCTCAGGCACTGGGCAATAAACTCAGGCCTGCCCCTTTAAATCGAGGGGACAGGTGTTGCCTGGGGGGATGGCCCCCTGTGATCGACGCCGTTAATTATAGCAATCCCCAACCCGTTGGGCGGGGCTGCATACGAATAACATGCAATTGTATTTATATATACAACAAAATAGCGGTTTACAGTGTGAACGGGAAGGATAATTTGCATATTGATATTAAAAAATTGAATTTAATAAATATGTGTTGAGTATTATTGATTTCTAATTATTTGGTTTTAACTTAATGAATATGAGCAAAAGCCTTGTGGATACATCTTAAAAGAAATTCATTGACAAGAAGACATAATTGTAATTTTATTCTTTACTTCCTATTTTAACTAAATAGTTAAATTAGGAAAATCTAGCAATGAAAGACGGGAGTAATAAAAGAGTAAGCTTCAGTTGTTCTATTTTTTCGATTATACCCCCCCCCCCGTCTAAAATATTTTTATCTGCATTCTTATTTAGTTTTCGTTAGCCTTTCTAATTTAATATAACATTTTATTACATTAAAACTTAAATACTTGCACCCGGAGGGTGCATATATTTGCTAGTGAAAAATAAAATTCGCTTATAGGAAAACAAATATCAACTAGACACCATGGCATATAGTCTACTAGTTTTCTTTTAATTATTTCAAATGTATATCTATACATACCTATTTCAGGTTGGGCATAACATTGTTTTATTTACTGGATATATGTATTTCCAATGGAGGCAAGTGGTGTAATATTTAGAGTCGTGAGAAATGGACTCATCAACGCAAGTTCAAATCCTGGGCGACGCTGTTTGCATTTCACATAGCGCTAACACCCTTGGGAAAGGTATGCGTCCAACTATTCCCCCCCAAGCTATTAGTAAATAGTAGGGCAGAGTGAGCTCTTTGACCTTCACTAGGTAACCGGTCTATGAGAAGAAACTTATTAAGTGAGACTCCGTTTCTTCAACCTAAGTGAATCAAACCTCACCATCGCGATATTGATGACAGACGAACGCTTGAGCGTCGGACTCTTTTTTTTTTGTTTTCTCTCGCTCTATGTCTAACGAATAACTGCAAACTGCCTTCTTGGACTGCTACAGATCGGCTACTGCTACTTCTCTGGCCAATTTTCCTTTGTCCGCGACCGTATAAAGAATGGCGTGCGGATATGGATACCCAGCCAGACTCGTTGGACTAGTTATTAACCTAACCTCGCTTTTTCTGATCACCACACTACTGTCTCAATAACCTCCTTTTAATATACGGGGTCTCCACTCCCGAAATGGAAATCCGCCTCTCACCTTGTTCCTTCAGAACTAAATCCATTAAAAAATGATATCCCATGTTTACTGAACCCTAAACGTAATAGGCTGAAATGCTTCTATATAATGGGTATTAAACAAATCTTTCATTCCCATCGAGATATTATTTTATTTTTTATTTTAGTATATATTAGAATTTGCCAACTCCTTTAACTTGTGTAGTTATCTTTTTGATAATGCTACACACATACATACATACATACACATCTATGTGCATATATACGTTTACGCTACGCATACTCAAACATACACTGACATATTTTCTTCCCGCCACTTCCAAATACAATAATATACCCATATACGACTATACATGGATACAGACACGCTCTCACATATACACATACACATTATGACAGATAAATATATGCACCTAGAGACGGAAGAGATTATAGTGTCATAGATTACGTTTTTTTTAAATTTCAGAACTAATCTAATAAAAAGTGCACTGACTTTTATTAATCTCTTGTACTCGTCATCAGATTGTACATATTAAGATTGATCATATCATATACGAGCGTGAAAGGATATAAGAGACTTGAAAATTATTATCTTGGCGAGGAGTATATATGGCTTCGGGATGCGTTATATAAAGCATAAACAACGTGTATGAGTTGGAAGATCACGTCTAAATTGTATGTTCCTGTTTATTTCAGTTTTATTTTTCTTGTGCAAAGGTTAACCAGATACATCATTCATCCCATCAATACTGGATGGCAATTACTAGAACTATGGAAACATGACAAATAATTTGATAGAGAATGACCTTGTCCGTAGGATTCTATAGGCTTTGTCTAAATTGTGATTGTTACTAAAATAAAACATATAAAGTCTCTAATTGATATGGTATTCATTTAATACGGTATCAATAAAAAAATAAGAGTACACACACATACACACACATACAAACACACACACACATATGAAATACGTATATATATATATATATATAATATATATATATATACGACTTTTGGGATGTTTGTTTATTTTTAGAAGCATTGTGAATAAGTATAGTATCATTATTTATATTTTTGCTTGAAGGCAATTACAATGCGTATATCACATAAAATTTGATAATTATGAAGATAATATGACAACCAAAATCTATTTCCTTCGGCGGCAGAGCATAAGGCCGGGTTTTGTTATTATTCACTCAACGTCCCCTTACCTCATATGGTAGAGACGTATCAGTATCATTGACAGATTAATTTCGCAAGGATTGTCCTGTGCTGTATCGTGGCCGAGGCAGTATGGATTCTGACTACCCCCTGAAGTCCCGGTTTCGATTTCTGTCGAGGGAATCGTTGATGAGACTTAATAAAGTTCAAACTGTCTGTACGATTCTACACACTGAAAAAAAAAAATTAAATTTGTTTTCAGTTGTAAAAAAAATTTAATTAATTAAATATTTAATTAATGTATATTTAATTTAATAGATTTTATTTTTTACAACTGAAAAAAAAAAATTTAAAATTTAAAATTTAAAAATTAATTAAATTAGAGAAAAAAAACAACAAAAAAAAGAAAGAAAAAAGAAAAGAAAAAAGAAAGCAAAACAAAAGTTAAGTATATAAATTTTTCTATTGACGTTTTTATTTTGAATGTGACATCGCTACAATCTTACAGCATTCACCGGATGGCAAACAGACAATATTGGATACAGGGTTCAAGCATTCGTTCTCAACAGACATTAAAAAGAAAAGAAATTACATTTCATTCATAACATGAGGAAAAAAGAAAGGAGGAGAAGAAGAAAGAAAGAAAAAAGAAGAGGAAAAAAAAAAGAAAAGAAATTCTAACCACACAAAGAAAAACGTAAGCACGTCCATTTCTGATACGAATCTCTTATGATGAAGTTCATGCTTCGAAATCGATAAGACAAAAATAACATCTTTTTGTTTTTACTTTTTCATACGCATTGTATTTGCCTTCAAATTATTATTAATTATAATATATATATATATATATATATATATATATATATATATATATATATATATATTTGTGCACTTGAAATATACTGAGAATGGCCTAATAAAATCTTCTTGAAATTATGCCTGATTCGTCTGTTTAAACATGTTTCATTTAGTGATTTTAGAAAACCATGAATGAGAACATTGAGTTCGATTCGCCAAAGATTACTGATAAACTTTTGAAAACGCAAAATATTCATAGACAAAGTGTATGAAGAGATGCCCCAGTATTTGACTGGCATCGTGGCTCCAATGAGGGCCGAGCGCCAGGATAATTATTGAGCCACTCGGAATGCTTTCCGCTAACAGAAATTCTGAAACAGTTGAGAAGGTTTGCTGTCTGTTGGAGAATAGTAAAACATTAACTATCATCGTTTTTCAATGAGTTGGGCATTTCCTTTGGGTCATATCAATCCATTCTTATAGAGGGTTGGGAGGTTGGGGGCAAGACGAGTAGAGCCCAAGTAGATATAAATTCAGATTACCATGGTTTCTTGCTTGCTTAATCGTGCAGAAAGCAATGCAAAATTTCTTAAAGCCAACACAAGAGGCCAAGGCTCATCCTTATTCTTGTAGCTGACTTGGTACACCTGGTGTGCGTTTCACCAGTCTGCGTAAGGTTGTGTTTCACACACACACACACACACACACATATATATATATATATATATATTATATATATATATATATGAGGTATGTAAAAGGATAGTGAACAAAAAATAATAACTCAAAACAAATCTAAGAGTTGAAATATTTCGTCCTATTCATAAGGACATCTCCAGTCAAATGATTTTTATTCAAAGCAAAAATTACGTACATGTGATTTGATGAGGGAGTGAGTTAGTAGCGGAAATGAAGGGTGGGGAGGTTAGGGGTGGAATAAGGGATGAGGATAACATGAATGAAGTGTAGGGAAAGTTTATAGGAAGCAGGGTGGAGACAGGGGCTAGATGGGCAAAGGGGTAGGTCGAGGGAGGAGGGTAAAGTTCATCGTATTTTTGAATATTTTTATAGAATAGTGCTATTTTTATTATAAAAAAACCTAACAAAAATGTAGGGTGTTTAATGGCATTTCATTTAATAGCTAAATTAGAATTAAACACTGAATATCTTATTATAATGGAGAGTGTGGGTTTGTATGTCTGTAACCGAAACTATATTACTATTCAAGTCACAATTCCCTTTGTTATTTACATCACATTCTCCATGATTTCATTTTTATTTAAACCTCAATTATTAATAAAATTATTTTACATCATTAATACCGTTACCCATATATACATACTTATAACATGCAATTGTATTTATATATACAACAAAATAGCGGTTTACAGTGTGAATTGGAAAGCTAATTTGCATATTGATATTAAAAATTTGATTTTAATAAATATATGCTTAGTATTATTGATTTCTAACTGTTTGGTTTTATATTAATGAATATGAGCAAAAATCTCGGGGATAAATCTTAAAAGAAATCCATTAACAAGAAGAAATAACTGTAATATTATTCTTTACTTCCATTTTAACTAAATAGTAAATTAGGAAAAATTTACCACATGAAAGACGGGAGTAAGGGGAAAATGATGGAAGGTTAGTTTCAAAGTTGTTCTATTTTTCAATCATACCCCTCTGTTCCAAATCTTCTAATCTGCATTCTTATTCAGTTTCATTAGCCTTTCAAATTTAACATATTTTATTATATTAAAACTTAAATACTTGCACCCGGAGGGTGCATATATTTGCTAGTATAATTAATTAAAATACACGCTCCATATATAGTATATATAGTATGAATATTTTACACATACATATATATATACATATAACAAATAAATGAATACATAAATAAATACATAAATACATAAATATATAAATAGATGAAAATAACAAAATTGAAATTGAATGAACAACGACTATCACGACCTTCCGCGAAGAACGCCACCGGACGCGTGTTTATAACACTAAAAAAAAGATAAATAAAATAACGACTCTAAAAACGCGTCCATTTCTGAAAATCGATAAGACTAAAAACATTTTGTTTTTTATTTATATGCATTGTAATTGCCTTCCAATCATTAATATATAATAACATATTTACAATGCTTCAAGCAAATTACCAATTACTATTATATATATATATATATATATATATATATATATATATATATATATTATATATATATATACAAGCGTGTTGGTAGATCTTTGCGGAGAGAAAAAACCAGCAGAGAGTTTGATTGTAAAATATACTACCAAACATCAACCAGGAAGAAAAAATTTTTGAAAAAGAAAGGACCAAGATATTCGTACCAACAAAAAATAATCTATTGGTACAGTATTTGGCCAAAAGAAAACAATTTTATATGTATATATATGTATATAAAGATATATATATGTATTCATAAAACGCTAGGAGAAGCTAATATGTAAAAAGTGCTCGATACCTAAGTAGACAAGTAATAAAGATAATCTAATGAGTCAGACGAAGCTACATTATTTCGCATAAAGCTCTTCAGGGCTAAAATCTGACTCTTGATAGTCAGATTTTAGCCCTGAAGAGCTTTTATGCGAAACTAATAGTAGGTTCGTCTGACTAAGTAGATTATCTTAATTATTTTATATATATATATATATATATATATATATATTATATATATATATAATATATATATATTGCGGTGTTTGAAATCATGTACGTGGGTGTCTCTGTCTTACCTGTATGATAAAGATTTCCCGAGCGACCTCAATAAATGATATCAGATTAAATTTTGGGGTTAATGGATTCGAAATATATAAACACATACACAGACACATTCAAAGATAAAGACATATACAAAACAACACACACACATACAAACTGACATTAATTGCATTTTTATTGTAGGTTTTTCTATGTTCACTGACAGAGGTTTTGGAATGATTTTTCATCGCATTCATACAATTTGATGATCGACCTCTTTTTTCTGATGATTTACACTTAAATTATTCCCAAGCAATGATTTTTGAAAAGGAAAAACTTTCCCTCCCTTTAAGTTAATTAATTACACCCAAATTAATTCATTGACATCGCTGGTATTTGTATTTCTATTTTGAGAACTCAGACAAGAATAAAAGACCAAGTTGAAAGCTTTGCATCCTCCTCCTCCTCCTCTATCATCATCCATCAGCAGCGCAGCAGAATCAGCACATGCAGCAGCAGCAGCATATTCATCATGTCTCGCAATTAGCATGGATACCCATGACAATCTCTTGCCACTTCCCTATCATTAATTGCCCCCGGGATGTCTTCTGCGCCGCATCCAGTATATGCAAAGAGCTGGTCAATGTAGACTCCTGCTGCTGAACCCACATTAGCCATGTCCATGTGTTGGATTCCACAGGAGAACGTTGCTTATGAGGTCGTCCCGGCTTCTCCAGCAGTGCCCAACATGTCTTGTCCATCTCACTTGGATGGTTTGTGAGATACGGGGGCATATGGCCGTACAGCGGCTTCCTTGTGGATCGTTGTTTCCAACAGTTCAAGATCATTCACAGAATTCTTGTGCATGGAAATCCGATTTCACTGACAAGTTAAAACGACAATTCTTCCAAGATGTGGTTGTGTCAGTGCGCTTGGAGAGTAAGCTATATGGGTGAACAAGCTTTCCATACATACAAGAATATAAAGAATATAAAAGAAAACCAAACTAAATTTAATAATACATTTTTTGAAAGCGAAGTGATGCAAAATATATGTTGAGAAAATATATTTATTAAATTCTTTGGTGTTAAATACTTAATATTTTCAGCGGAAACCGCCATCTTCAGAGTATCCAGAGTTTTGAAAGTTTATATCTTTGCTTGTTAAAATCGACCGTGGTGTTATAATCCGGTGAATGCGATTTTCTTATGTAAATATAGAACGCGATTGATTCCGTCATATTCCGTTAATTCCCGTGTTATGGCGTTCTGTGGGAACTTTTAAAATTTTCAGATATATTTCTTTTCTTCTCTTTTTTTTTTTTTGTTTTGTTTTTTTTTTTTGCTATAAATAAAAGCCTCGCTTAGGCATATTGAATCAAAGATTTCTGTTTGTTCTTATAGCATTAGAAGCATTAATTTAAACGTAATAATACATTTTTTGAAGCGAGTAATGCAAAATATATGTTCAGAAAAATATTTATTAAATTCTTTGGTGTTAAAATACTTATATTATTTTCAGTGGAAACCGCATCTTCAGAGTATCAAATTAAATTTGTATTTGAGCTGAACGAAAAATGTTCCTTGTGGCGTCGTGGTTAACGGCGCAAGATTAGTAATAATCAGATTTGTTCAAACCCATGCAGAAACTTTTTTTTTCCTTGTAGCTTTGTGGCTTAGACCAACTTCTAAGTGGCGTGTAGATACATTTTCTTATGCCTTAGCCTGTGAATAGCCCCAGATGTATTTGCTGTCTTCGAATTGAAAACCCACGCGGGAAGAAACAATCTGGGACGACAAAGCATATTAAATATCGTTTTAATGTCCGCAATAGCCCCAATTTAACAAAAACGTAGGTATTATTAGGTTTGTTCGGCGAATTTCTCTCAGCAGGGACCTGGGCTAAACTGAACACTTTTATTGACCGTCTGATTACTGACTGCCAGATGAAAATGTGTGTTGTATTTTATATGTGTTTCGTCCTCTTTGTCTTGTCTGATCGTCAATATACGTATTAATCAAGTGTAGGCTCCGCTGGCTCTGGAGTCAGGAAAGTTCACGCAAGTCATATATTGATACATTCTTCCTTTCATACTGACACTCTATATACCAGTCTATAAAACGGGAAAGTGTTGTAATTTTTTGTATATATATATTTACCAACTCCGCACGAGTAGGATACGACACAAGGTCAATTTCTTAAGCGGAGTTTAACAGGTTTGAATTCAGAGTTTTCCTTCTCCTAGACTGGTTACCTAGCCATGGTTAAAGAGCCCAGTCTGCCCTGCTATTTACCCATAGCTGGAGGAAGAGTAGGATTCATACCTTTCCCAAGGGTATGAGCGCTAAGTGAAATGCATTTTTGTATATATGGTGTGATCCAATTGCCTTCATGAATTTATAGTCTAGCCTAAGTCACATGGTTTATTACTCCGCCAATCACCAACCATACTGCGTGGCTGATACACTACTTAAACCCACCACATTGACCATAATTCTAATTGCACTCATTGAAAAGGGAATTACAATACTCAGGATTACCAGACGATTACCAATACTCAGGACTCTTTACCAAGGATCCAATTCTACTGGACAAGCGCTCTGGCTTAAAGCCCACAGGATGGCCCAACATATTATAACAGAAAGTCTTGTTGGAAAGCGGGAATGGGATCTTATTCGAGATTTGGCTAAAAAAAAGTCAAGTGGTGTATCATATCGAAAGGGGCGTACAAGAATCTACATATTCAATACTCAAATTTATGCAGAGATGGTTACATCATATCAGTGTCGCATCACTGTTTACTGAGACAGGCAATAGATAACAAATAATATTTTGAAAAACAGAATCTATAAATAATGTATCCAAAAATGTATACACACCTCTTGAAGGTTATTTTTTTACAGTGAATATTTAGATAAAAGAAATCTTGATTCATAAATACAGACACACAATATGTTTGAAATACACACGTACACACACACATACGTATGTATGTATGTATATACATATGTATATTTATTCCCAAATATATATTTATTCCCAAATAACTTTGCTCTGTTTACAATAATTAAACATTGAGCTCTCATACAGAACCTGAACTCTACAACAAACTACTGGTAGAGAATTAGGACCCACCTAGAATCACCTTGGTACAAGAAACTTGGTACCACCGCACCAAAGTATATATATATATATATATATATATATATAATATATATTATATTTGTATACGTACACACATAATCATATATCTACTATCTATCTATCTATCTATCTATCTATCTATCTCTCTCTCTCTCTATATATATATATATATATATTTAGGAGCGATGCTTGGACAAGTGCTACTAGGTCGCAAAACGGGTATTGATCATCCCGGTTGGGGCCTCCTGGGCGAGGGTGTATGGTGATTAATGGTCCGAAACACCTGTTGACCTCGGGTTCATCACTGATGACTGCGGCCTAGTTTTCACCCAACGGCGTATTTAGCAAGTATATATATATATATATTATATATATATATATATATATTATATATATATACAGACACTGTGTTTCGAAAGTATCACTTCTCTTGGCTAGACATGTACAGGCTACTTAGTGCAGAGTTCAGGTCCCGTATGAGAGATCAATGTTTAATTTTGATAAACAGAGCAAATTTATTTGTGAATAAAAATGCCTTAAATACCAGGGGTATCGTGATTATGGACCATTTTCCACTCGTGGTTATCTGATGGCCACCGAGTTTCGTCAGATCACTTCTTAATTCAGACTGAATAAAGAGTGGTCTGACGAAACTCTGGCCACGAGTGGAAATGGTCCGTAATCACGAATACCCCTTTTATTCGCAAATAATTTTGCTCTGTTTATCAAATTAAACATTGAGCTCTCATACGGGACATGAATCTGCATGAGTAGGACAAGCTTAGATCACTTAATACAAGAAACTTGGTTCCCCCGAAGAATATATATATAATACACACACATATATAATATACTATATATATATATATATATATATATATACTATATATATATATATATATATATGAAGAGGATATTCGCTAACTACGCCAACTAACTAAAAAAGGAAACGCTCTCAATATGGTATGGATGGAACACACTCTGCCGGCCTTTACATATATATACATGTGTATGTATTTATCAGTTAAAATTATATTTGCAATATGTAGGACCTGATGATAACCAAGCGTTAACGATGCTGACTACCGATAAAGCCATCGGGTTTCCGTCCTGGCATGAAGTAGCCTGTAAATGTCTAGCCAAAATGAATATATATTATATATATATATATATATATATATATATATATATATATTATATATAATATATCACAATACCCCTGGTATTTGAGGCCTTTTTATTCCAAATGTAGTATATATATTTATATATATATAATATTATATATATATATATATATATATGTTTAGTGCAAAACTCTTCGGCGAGTGTATTATTACAAGATTATTTATATCAAAAACTTTTTCCTTAGTTATATGATCTCTAGATTTCAAAGAAGATACTATTGAAACTTCTGCCCATACCTCATACCCATAACTTATACACACACCCAATACACACTCAAACGCATATTGACATATACATAGTTTAACTTCTAGCTGCATAGGCTTAACTATAATATATATATATATATATATATATATATATATATATATATATTATATATATATATAGTTGTTTACATATGTGCAGTGAAGTAAAATATTTACTTTCCCATATATCCTATTAATACAAACGTATACATTTATACACTATCTATTTTCTATAATAAAAAACATACAGTGATGGTGCTATACAGATGTAAGAGCGAAGCAAATAGATCCAATAAAGCTATCTCATATATAAATCATGATTTTCAGTCCACTGTGTTCCAGAAAACTTAAGTGCTTCACGCAAGAATCTCGGAAATGTTCCGATATCCGTTATTTATTATTTTCTTCATTATTTTATTCCATTGAAGTAGAGGAGCTAAATTAACCATGCCGAATTAAAAGCATACTTGGCACTCGTACGATACTCGGGATAGTTGGGTAGGATAGGAGAGGGTAGGTTGTATGGAAGAGGAGGAGGGGAGAAATGATTTGGAAGGAGAGAAATGTAAATATAGCGAGGGGAAAATGAAGAAGCGAAAAGGTGCTGGAAGGTAGTGGTGATGTGGTGAAAGGGATACGGACTCACTAACCATTTGGAAGTGCTTACAAATTATACTCTCCCCAAAAGTGAGACGAAATGGTAACGTCGTGTCACGGTTTGTCACTAAATATATCTATTTCCCGAAATGCAATTTTCGATTGATCAGAGATGATCGATTTTCAACAAGGGAGCATGATATATATATATATATATATATATTAATATATATATATATGTGTGTGTGTGTGTGTGTGTGTGTGTGTGTGTTGTGTGTATTCGCCTAGCTATTATTTTATCAATGGCTTTTAGAGAAGAACTCACGAAGCCACACACTCACTTGCATGTATTACAGTCACACAAATGAACATTTCCCCTGCACAGAATGCTCACAACGTGCATAGATACACACATACTACCCATAATTAAGAATATCCATATTCCACATTTATATATTTGAAAGATATGCACCAACTCTGTTATTTTTTTAAGTAAAAAAGGTATTTGCTAATAAATGCCAGCAACAAAATTCAAAAGGAAATATTTATTTTCCATCAAAATCTATTATTTCAAACCATTATACCCAATTCCTTGATTACGGTCAAGTCAGGATGAAATTCCCGATCTCCGCTTTATCAGCGAAGTTAAGCAGCAATTAGCCCGTTCAATACTTAATGGTGTGACCATTTAAGCAACAACAGATCCTGTAAGCAACCTGATACTTGTTTATAAAAACGACTCGATTGGGCATTAATTACCCGAAATGGATACATGGACGAAAACATAACAATTAACCAGCCAATCTAATTCATTGATGAGTATCAGAAGCGTATTTTGAATATTACAATGAGGAAAGGTCGTTTGTAAATTCAGATATTAAATAGATTTCAATCAACAATCTTCTTCAGTATAGTCATGTAAACACACACGCAGCCACATACACACACAGCACACAACACATACGCGCACGCACACACACACACACACACACACACACACACACACACACACAACAAATCTCTCTCTCCATCTATCTCTCTCTCTCTGTTTCTCTTTCTCTCTCTCTCTCTCTCTCTCTATATATATATATATATATATATATATATATACTAAGATACTAAGACAAATATATAAAGGTTTTACATATCTATTTATTAGGTGACAAAGGAATGTAGCTTTGTCACCTAATAAATAGATATGTAAAACCATTATATATTTATTTTATTATACCATATAACAGGTCTATTTCATATTGATCACTCTACCAATAATACTGCCTTTGGTACGCCATTCCACGAAAAGCTGAAACAGTGACCATCCCCCACACACACTATATATATATATATAATATATATATATATTATATATATATATATATATATATAATAGAATGAATGGAGAATGTATGAGAAAAGTATTAGAAATAAAGGTGTTCAATGCTAAAATAGCAGAGCATTTAGAAAAAGGAAATATTATATATTATGGATTTAATATTCCGTAACTAAAGTTTCATGTTTACTTGCAATTATCAGACGAGCAAAATGTAAAAAATTAACATAAACAACAAAAACAAACAGTAGTTTGTTTAGCTAAACAACCTAACGTTTGTTAAAATCTTAACATTTTGATCGTTTGATAGTTGCTAGTAAGCATGAAACATTAGTCACGGGATATTAAATCCATATATATATATATATATATATATATATATATATATATATATATATTATATATATAAGATAATCTACTGAGTCAGACGAACCTACTATTAGTTTACTTGGCTCTACTTAGGTATCGAGCACTTTTTTTACAAATTAGCTTCTCCTAGCGGTATATGAAATATATATATCTTATATACATATATATACATATATATTGTTTTTTCTTTTGGCCAAATACTATACCAATAGATTATTTTTTGTTGGTACGAATATCTTGGTCTTTTCTTTTTTTCAAAAATTTTTTCTTCCTGGTTGATGTTTGGTAGTATATATATATATATATTCATTTATTTAAAGTTAGGGTAGTGTAGATATGAAGTCAATGGCGCTTGGTTACAGACAGTTTCTCGGATATGCCATTTTAAAAACTATTTGGTTAAACAATACAGATTCCTTCCATTGTATTTAGCACTCTTTACCTACAGATACAGTCAGCTTTATTAGCAGTATATACATATATTCACAGACACACCAGAACACACACACACACACACACACACACACACACACACACACACACAGCACACACACACATATATATATATATATATATTATATATATATATATATATATAATAGATATATCTATATATATATATGTA
>CM042146.1:8798835-8820290 GCA_023376005.1 Doryteuthis pealeii
CCGATTGATCGGAGGGGGCCTCTCCGACCGCCCGTCTAGCCCAAGATAGGGCCAAAGTGGAGTATTGCATGTCTTGAACTGCTTATCCAACCGGGCTCCATCCTTAAGCATCACGGGTCGCCACCCACGGCCAACAGGTGGCCCCATTGGGGGAGTCTTACCCCTCTGCAGAGGTGCAGTCGGTGCATTCTAATGCCCCAGTCGACAGGGCGGAAACTTGATAGGGCATCTGTAAGAGATGAACACAGTTACAGACTAATACCATAAAATTACCCAACGACATTATACTTCTTTGCCAACATGACAGGTTGCATCATAAATAGTATGATCAGTGGTTCCACATTGGCCTGACAACTATGGTTTGGCGCCTGCAGACTTTCATTCTTTTGGTTGTGCGATGAAAAGCCGTCGGCGATGGTGTTTTGATTACACCAGCCAAGCGGAAAACACTATCTAAAGAACAATAGAATGTATTAATATGTGTATTTAAAGTTAATATGGCACTGGGTTACAAGTTCATACAAATACATGACACTTGCGTAGACTATTATGAATAGTTGAACGTTGTAAACAATTAGATTCTCTGCAGTTGCATATATCTAATTTTAAAAGGAGATCTACAATGAAAGGCATTATTTTTAGAACAGACAATTTCTCTCTCCTTTGCTCTCTCTCTCTCTCCTCTCTCTCACTCACTCTCTCTCCTCTCTCTCTTCACCCCCCTCTCTCTCTCTCTCTCCTCTCTATATATATATATATATATATATAGGTAGATCCCTACAAAAAACAGTTATATTAAATAATTAAATATATATATATATATATATAATATAATATATATATATATATATATATATTATTATTTATTTAATTATTAAATATAACTATTTTTTGTAGGCATCTACCCAAGTTTTCAAAGTTTTTGCTCTCGTCAGGATACCTTTAATTCCTCTGGTGTTTCAGCAAAAACATTTTTTGGTTTATTTTTGTTGAGGACTTCAATTATTTCGGTTGTTTTTTTTTTTTTTTGGACGCTGATGAATTCGAAAATTATATAAATAAATTTAAACATATTTAAATGCTCACAAAGTTATCTCCCTTTAACTGTTCACCAAAATGTATTCTTTACAGAAAATTATCTAATCAAAAAGTCATATGTGAAGAAACTTATGCACATTCAAATTTCTGTAAAGTTTTGTAATCTTATATTTTAGGGTGGATGGTGAGTTTCCCTTATCCATGCGTTTAGAAAGTATTTTTTCTTGTGTGGGCATGCCTTAAATATTTCAGATTTTCTCTCTCCTAGACTGGTTACCTAACCATGGTTAAAGATCCCAGACTGCCCTGCTATTTGCCCATAGCTGGAGGGAGAATTGGATTCATACCTTTCTCAAAGGTATTAGCGCCATGTGAAATGCAAACAGCTTCATCAAGGATTTGAACTTGGGTCGATGAGTCCATTTTCTACGACTCTAACCATTAGACCACACGCCTCCATAAATAATAATAATAATAATAATAATAATAATAATAATAATAATAATAATATTGCTGTCACTCAGGTTCAGTGAAAGACCATCAGCTAATGCTGATGTGAAAACTCAAAAGAAGCAAATGATAATAATAATAATAATAACAATAATAATAATAATAATAATAACAATAATAATAATATGGACCTTTCCAGAGAATTGAAAAAGCTGTGGAATTTGAGAGTGAAAGTGATACCAATTGTAGTTGGTGCACTTGGAACGGTACCAATAAACCTGGAAAAAAGACAGAGGGATCTAGAAATCAGAGGAATAATTGAGACCATCCAGACTACTGCACTGCTGTAATAGGCTAGAATATTCAGAAAATCCCGGAGACCTGAGAAGATTTGTTGTCACTTTGACTCCAGTGAAATACCATCATCTAACGCTGACGTGAAAAACTCAAAAGGAGTGAAAATAATAATAATAATAATAATAATAATAATAATAATAATAATAACAACAACAAAATGGTATATGCATACACCAGAATCTGTTCTTGAGAACGAAACACATAAAATTCTCTGGGACTTTGAAATAAAAACGGATCACCTTATCCCAGCAAGAAGACCAGACAGAGTGATGATAAACAAAAAGAAAGAACTTGTCAACTGGTGGATTTTGCAGTACCATCACATCACAGGGTAAAGCTAAAGGAAAAATGAAAAAATGGACAAATATCTGGACCTTGCCAGAGAACTGAAAAAATTATGGAATATGAAAATGAAAGTGATACCAATTTAGTTGTTGCACTGGGAAGAGTCCCAAAAGGATTGAAAAGGGTTTGGAAAGTTTGGAAACCAGAGGAAGAATTGAAACCATTCAGAACACTGCACTGCTGCAATCTGCCAGAATACTCAGAAGAGTCCTGGAGACCTGAGGAGACTTGCTGTCACTCAAACTCCAGTGAAAGATCATCAGCTAACACTGATGTAAAATCTCAAAAGGAGTAAATAATAATAATAATAATAATAATAATAATAATAATAATAATAATAATTTGTGTGTAGGTATGCGCATGTGTATAAGCGCATGTGTGTTGAAAGGGCGGTTAATAAATGGTCATATTGGTTGAGTTATCAAATAGGATCATAAATCTTTAAACCCCCCAATTATCTATCAACTTTTAAAGTGCACAGCAAGATTAAACTATAGAAAAATCACTCCACAAATAATGAATGAGTAAAAGAAAAGGAAATTTTTAGAAAGAAATCTCATAAACTTAAATGTATCGGAAAATATTCATGATGAATTTCACTAAAATAGAAAAAAAAAAAAAATAACAAAACAAAACAAAACAAACAAATCCGAGCCAATTAAGCCGAGCAAATTTATCGCGTTGCATATCTTGCTGGCGTCTGTTCAAATTAAAGTGACATGCATCGTGAAACTCCTTTGATGTATTTTAAATTTATTTCCCTAATTGCATAATTAATCAATAAACTGGACGGGCCAAATAAGTCACGCAACGCTATAATTACAAGCGGTAACTCGCGTTTAAAATATTCCTGTTGCTTTTTGCAGTTTCCGGATATTACAGAACTAACAGTAAAAAGGAAATAGATTTTACATTTGCGTACATAATTGTTATTAAAGATATGGAATAAATAATTTTTTTTCAAAAATCTCTGCATTTAATGACTGGCTAAAATTGAAATGATTTAAACAATTTTCTGTAACTTTAAGACGATAAGATTTATTAATGATTATATAATTTGTGAATGTCCAACGACGAGTCAAATGTCTTGCAATAACTTTTGTACGTGCGCATATATTATAGTGCAGAAGGAGTTCAATAAGTAGAAAGTTTGAAGCGGTACGTTAGAGTCGTAGGAAATAGACTCATCGACGCGAGTTCAAATCCTGGACGAAGTTACATTTCACATAGCGCCAATACCCTAGTGAAAGGTATGAATCCAACTACTCTCCCTCTAGCTATGGGTAAATAATAGGTCATACTGAGCTCTAACTTTGGCTAGGCAACTAGTCTAGGAGAAGGAAAAGTCCGCATTCCAACCTGTTCAAACCCCCGTTTGGAGTGGTCACAACTAGAATAGGCTTAGAGATCAATTTCACCAATTCAATTTAAAAAATTCGTAAAGTATCTACTGTGTTTGGTTGTTTTATTTTTTATGGACTACCAGCCCTTTCCAGTCACATTTAATGCCAAATCTTGTTATTTCTGATAAAAAGGCGAAGCAGGTTGCTTACTGTACCTGCTGTTGCTTAAGTGGCCACCAAATTAACTTTTGACAGGCTCATTGCATCTTAACATTGCTGATCTAGCTGAAACCGCTGCTTTCCACATGACTTGCCCGTAATACCGTGATTGGTACTGTGGTATTCGGTGCGCTTTTTAATCGTACCTTATGTTTTTGTGTTATTGTTGACGAGCTAAATGATCTGTCTAAGCATGGGGTTTTCAAACTATGTTTCGAGACACATCAGAGTTTCGTGAATAAAAGGAATTAAATCGTTAAAAACCGTAATACCGTGTTTGGTAGTATTATGGTATTTGGTGCGCTATTTGATCGCACCTTATGTTTTGGTGTTATTATTGACGAGCTAAAGGATCCCTCTCCGAGACGCGACAAATAGAAATGAATTTAAACGTCACTTATAGAAATGGATTAAAGTAACTTTAAAAAATAAATAAATAAATAAATAAAAAGGTCAAGCAATTTGTCATTCGGGACATGCTATTTGCTGATGATGCAGCAGGGGTAGCACACTCTCAGGAGCACTTGCAAACACTCATGGACCAGTTCACCCAAGCTTACCAGGACTTCAGCCTGACCATTAGTATAAAGAAAACCAAGACGATGGGTCAGGGAACTGGAAATCCTCCCTCCATCACCATCAACAGCTACACCCTGGAAGCTGTAAACACCTTCACCTACCTTGGATCCACCATCACTGACAACCTGTCACTTGATACTGAACTCAGTTGCCGGATCGGAAAAGCTGCCTCAACTTTTGGGAAGCTCACAAGAGTGTGGGACAACAGCAAGCTCAATATCCGTACAAAGGTACAAGTGTATAGGGCATGTGTTATCAGCACCTTCATGTATGGAAGTGAAACATGGACCTTATACTCCCACCAAGAGCGGCGGCTAAATAACTTCTACCTTCGCTGCCTTAGACGTGTACTGGTCATTACCTGGAGGGACAGGATCACTAACACGGCTTGTACTCTCTACTGAGACAACGTCGTCTCCGATTGTTGAGTCATGTACGTCGGATGGATGATGGACGAATCCCGAAAGACATCCTCTATGGAGAGCTTACGTCTAGTAAAAGACAGATCGGTCGCCCCCTGCTGCGATTCAAGGATGTCCGCAAAAATGATCTCAGGTGCTTTGGCATTGTCCCTTCCAGCTGGGAAAATTTGGCTCAAGACCGCCCTCGGTGGTGGCAGAATCTCCATAGAGGACTGAAATCGTTCTGAAATCTCTGCCGAATATCAACTAAACTATCTCACGCGTCCAATCGCGTGCTTTTAACGGGTCAAGCAAAAGATTAGAACCCGTCAACAACTGTCGGGTAACTTTCCATGGACCCCGTTATTCTAGGTCTAAAGGACCCTATTCAAAATGCTAACTATAAGTACGTACATAATTCATAAGCTGTTTATAAATCATGTAACAATCCAAGGCCTAAAGAATGGGAGTATCATGGGAGAGTCCAACACACTAAAAAAAGTTGACTAATGCAACACAAACTAGCCAAAATATAAAATGTTTGACTAACGTTTGACTGACCACGGTATTTAGTTTAGGCACTTCACATGGTTGTGGTTAGCAAGTTGAATTAGTCAATTAGTGTGTTGACTCTCCCCATCTATACTCCCATTCTTTAGGCCTGGATTTACATGATTAAAACAGCTTATGAATTATGACGTACTTATAGTTAGCATTTTGAATAGGTCCTTAGACCTAGAATAACGGGTCCATGGAAAGTTACCCGACAGTGTGACGGGTTCTTAATCTTTTTGCTTGACCCGTTAAAAGCACGCGATTGACGCGTGAGATAGTTAGTTGATATTCGCAGAGATTTCAGAACGATTTCAGTCCTCTATGGAGATTCTGCACCACGAGCGTCTTGAGCCAAATTCCCCAGCTGGAAGGACAATGCCAAAGCACCTGAGATCATTTTTGCACATCCTTGAATCGCAGCAGGGGGCGACCGATCTGTCTTTTACTAGACGTAAGCTCTCATAAGGATGTCTTTCGGATTCGTCCATCATCCATCCGACGTACATGACTCAACAATCGGAGACGACGTTGTCTCAGTAGAGAGTTACAAGCCGTTTAGATCCTGTCCCTCCAGTAATGACCAGTACACGTCTAAGGCAGCGAAGGTAGAAGTATTTAGCCGCCGCTCTTGTGGAGTATAACGTCCATGTTTCACTTCCATACATGAAGGTCTGATAACACATGCCCGTATACACTTGTTACCTTTGTACGGATATTGAGCTTGCGTTTCCCCACACTCTTTGAGCTTCCCAAAAAGTGAGGCAGCTTTCCGATCCGGCAACTGATTCAGTATCAAGTGACAGGTTTCATGATGTGGATCCAAGTAGGTGAAGTGTTTACAAGCTTCCAGGGTTTAGCTGTTGATGGTGATGGAGGAGATTTCCAGTTCCCTGACCCATCGTCTTGGTTTTCTCTTATACTAATGGTCAGGCTGAAGTCTGTAAGCTTGGGTGAACTGGTCCAGATTGTTTGCAAGTGCTCCTGAGAGTGTGCTACCCCTGCTGCATCATCAGCAAATAGCATGTCCCGAAGACAAATTGCTTGACCTTTTTATTTATTTATTTATTTATTTTTTAAAGTTACTTAATCCATTTCTATAAGTGACGTTTAAATTCATTTCTATTGGTCGCGTCTCGGAGAGGGATCCTTTAGCTCGTCAAAAATAACACCAAAACATAAGGTGCGATCAAATAGCGCACCAAATACCATAATACACCAAACACGGTATTACGTTTTTAAACGATTTAATTCCTTTTATTCACAACTCTGATGTGTCTCGAAACATAGTTTTTGAAAACCCCATGCTTAGACAGATCATTTAGCTCGTCCCAACAATAACACAAAAAACATAAGTACGATTAAAAAGCGCACCGAATACCACAGTACCAATCACGGTATTACGGCAAGCATGTGGAAAGCAGCGGTTTCAGCTAATCAGCAATGTAAGATGCAATGAGCCTGTCAAAAGTTAATTGGTGGCCACTTAAGCAACAGCACGTACAGTAAGCAACCTGCTTCGCCTTTATCAGAAATAACAATTTGGCATTAAATGTGACTGGAAAGGGCTGGTAGTCCATAAAAAATAAAACAACCAAACACCAGTAATACTTTACGAATTTTTAAATTGAATTGGTGAATTGATCTCATAAGCCTATTCTAGTTGTACCACTCCAAACGGGGGTTGAACAGGTGAATGCGACTTCCTTCTCCTAGACGAGTTGCCTAGCCAAAGTTAGAGCTCAGTATGACCTCATTATTACCCATAGCTAGAAGAGTATTGATTCATACCTTTCCACTAGGTATGGCGCCTATTAAATAACTTTCGTCCAGGATTGAACTCGCGTCGATGAGTCTATTTCCTACGACTCTAACGTACCGCTTTCAAACTTTCTACTTATTTGAAACTCCTTCTTGCACTAATAAATATGCGCACGTACAAAAGTTATTGCAGACATTTGACTCGTCGTTTACATTCACAAATTATATATCATAATAAATCTTATCGTCTTAAATTACAGAAAATTGTTTAAATTCATTTCCAATTTAGCCAGTCATAACAGCCAGAGATTTTTAAAAAAAAATTATTTATTCCATATCCTTTAATAACAATATGTACTCAAATGTAAATCTATTTCCTTTTTACCTGTTAGTTCTGTAATAGCCGAAACTGAAACAAAAAGCAACAGAATATTTTAAACGCGAGTTACCCTTTAATTATAGCGTTTGCCGCTGTATATTTGCCCGTCCAGTTATTGATTAATTATGCAATAGGGAAATAAATTAAATACATCAAAGGAGTTATCACGATGCATGTCACTTTAATTGAACAGACTCCACAAGATATGCAACCGATAAATTGCTCGCGGCAATTGGCTCGGATTTTTTTGTTTCGTTTTTTTATTTTTTTTTTTTCTATTTTAGGAAATTCATCAATGAATATTTCCATACATTAAGTTTATGGAATTCTTTCTAAAAATTTCCTTCTTTTACTCATCGATTATTTGTGGATGATTTTCTATAGTTAATTCTTGCTGTCACTTTAAAAGTTGATAATAATTGGGGTTTAAAATTTTATATCCTATTTGATAACTCAACCAATATGACCATTATTAACCCCCTTCAACACACACATGCGCTTATACACATGCGCATACTACACACAAATTATTATTATTATTATATTATATATTATTATTATTATTTATTATACTCTTTTAGATGTTACATCCAGTTTAGCTGATATCTTTCACTGGAGTTTGTATGACAGCAAGTCTCCTCAGTCTCCAGGAACTCTTCTAGTATGTCTGCAGATTCAGCAGTGCAGTCTGAATGGTTTCATTCTCCTCTGGTTTCAAACTTTCCAAACCCTTTTCAATCCTTTGGGACTCCTTCCAGTGCAACAACTACAATTGGTATCATTCAATTTCATATTCCAAACTTTTTTCAGTGCTCTGGCAAGTCCCAATATTGCCAATTTTTTCATTTTCCTTAGCTTTAACCCTGTGATGTATGTACTGCAAAATCCACCAGTATGACAATTCTTTCTTTTTGTTTATTCAACACTCTGTCTGTCTTCTCCTGCTGGTGGATAAGGGCCGTTTTTTATTTCAAGATCCAGAATTTTATGTGTTCTTCTCGAAGAACAATTCTGGTGTATGCATATACCATTTTAATTTTTATATATATTATATTATATTATTTATTAATTATATTTCACTCCTTAGAGTTTTTCACGTCAGCTAATCATGTATTTCACTGATCAAAGTAAACAAATCTTCTCAGTCTCCGATTTTCTGAATAATTCTAGCCATTACAGCAGATGCAGGAGTCTGGATGGTCTCAATTATTCTTCTGATTTCTAGCATCCCTCTGTCTTTTTGTGCCAGTTATTGGTACCGCCAAGTGCACCAACTACAAATTGCGTATCACTTTCACTCTCAAATTCCACAGGCTGTTTCAATTCTCGACAAGTCCATATATATATGTATTATATTATAAGTATTGTTATATTATTTATATATCATGCTTCTTTGAGTTTTCAATCACATACTGATGTCTTTCACTGAACCAATACAGCAATATTATTATTATTATTATATTATATATATATTATTATATTATTATGGAGGTGTGTGTCGTTCTAATGTTAGAGTCGTAAGGAAAATGACTCATCGACCAAGTTCAAATCCTTGATGAACTGTTTGACATTTCACAGCGTAATTACGCTTTGAGAAAGTATGATCAATTCTCCTCCAGCATATGGCAAATAGCAGCAGGCTGGCGATCTTTAACCATGTTAGAACCAGTCTAGGAGAGAGAAAAACTGAATATTAAGGCATGACCCACACAAAGAAAAAATACTTCAACGCATGATAAGGGAAACCACCACCACCCTAAATAAAGATTACAAACTTACAAAATTTGAACTGGCATAAGTTTCTTCACAATGACTTTTGATTAGATAATTTCTGTTAAAAGAATACATTTTGTTGAACAGTTAAAGGGAGTAACTGTCCTGTGAGCCATTTAAATATGTTTAAATTTATTAATATAATTTCAATCATCAGCAGTCCAAAAACAAAAAAAAAAAAAACAAGCCGAAATAATTGAAAGTCCCAACAAAAATATAACCACAGAAAAATGTTGCTGAAAACACCAGAAATTAAAGATCCTGACGAGAGCAAAAACTTTAAAACTTGGGTAGAGCCCTACAAAAAATATTTATATTAATAATTAAATAAATAAATAATATATATATATATATATAGTACTATATAATATATATATATATAGTATATATATTTAATATTAATATAACTGTTTTTTGTAGGATCTACCTATATATATATATATATATATATATAGAGGAGAGAGAGAGAAGAGAGGGGGGAGAGAGAAGAGAGAGAGAATGATGGAGAGAGAGAGAGATAGAGAGAGCAAAAGGAGAGAGAAATGTCTGTTCTTAAAAATAATGCCTTTCATTGTAGATCTCTTAAAAATTAATATATCAACTGCAAGAATCTAATTGTTACAACGGTTCAACTATTCATAATAGTCTAAGCAGTCATGTATTGTATGAACATCTGTAACCCAGTGCCATATTAAACTTAAAATACACAATTAATACATTCTATGTCCGTCTTTAGATAGTGTTTCCGCTTGGCTTGTGTAATTCAAAACCACCATCGGCGACGGCTTTTCATCGCACAACCAAAAGAATTGAAAGTCTGCAGGCGCCAAACCATAGTTGTCAGCCAATGTGGAAACCACTATCATAACTATTTATGATGAACCGTCATGTTGGCAAAGAAGATATAATGTCGTGGGTAATTTTATTATTAGTCTATAACGTGTTCATCTCTTACAGATCGTCCTATCCAAGTTCCGCCCTGTCGACTGGGCAATAGAATGCAACGACGTGCACCTCTGCATAGGGGAAGACTCCCCAATGGGGCACCTGTTGGCCGTGGGGTGGCGACCCGTGAGTGCTTAAGGATGGAGCCGTTGGATAAGCAGTCCAAGACATCAATAGCTCCACTTTGGCCCTATTCTTGGCATAAGCGGCGGTCGGAAGCCCCCCTCCGATTCAATCGGCTAGTCACGCCAAGCCTAGCACTATATTGATTTTCCCAACCCTATTGCCATTATGCAAAGCCGCAACCTCTTTTATCATATGGGTTGGCTAGAGCGGTGCGCGGTCTAACATGTCCTTGGAATGACGTTAAACTCATCTAATGCTGATGGTTGAGTTCCAGTTTAGCGGTTTGGGAATGTGAGCACCCTTCTAATCACCGTTGCCTCCCTCGGTCCACTCTGACCGGATCGTATACTGGTAGGGTCCCATCTATGGGTTAAATAGAAAAATGCTCTTCATACCAAAATTGTATATCCATTAAGAATTGCATTATTTCAAAACTTTATCCGTATAAATGCCCACTGAGTTGATATGCCGTAAAACAAAACAAACCAAAACCAAACTTCCAAGTTTCCTATAATGTGCAAAGTAAAGTTGCTTACTTTTAGTCGCATGTTCGTCGTGGTCAAAATAAATAACATTGCTATTATCACGTAGATCATAACCATTGTACAAAGCTAGGCCATTGGATTATATCACGGTTTAATTATTACATCACTTTATAATTAACAGCTAGGGCTGGATAGCTCATCGTAGCGCTTCCGCTAGAAACGACAAGGTTCCTAGTTTCCGTATTCCACCCTCGCCAACTCAGCTGATGAAGGAGCACAGGATCTGTGCCGTAAAGGGAAAGAGCTTGATTGTAGGTGTCGCGCCCACCTCAGACGCCAAAACAATTCCTGGTCTATCGCTAGGGAAAAGAGATAGACTCCCTCTCTGATGCTGATACCGACTGTAGCCCACCCTGACGACTATATACTTACTTACAAAAATCAGCGTACGAGTAGCACAGGATCTGTGCGTTAAAAAAGACTGCGGTAGGTGTGGCTCTCCACCTCAGACACCACAAATAAATCTTCTTGTCTACGCCTATTGAAAAACATGATGACTGCTGATACCGAACTTTAGCCGCCCCGACGACCTTTACTTTAAAATACTTAATACTAATAAGCATGATAATTTATATTTAAATCTCTCTCTCTCTCTCTCTCTCCTCTCTCTCCTCTCTCTCTCTCTTCTCTCTCTCTCTCTCTCGTTCGTTCTTTTCTTCTTTCTTATTTCATCTTTTCGTTATGTTCGAGACACAAAATAGCTTTATCGATACGCGTTCTAACTCTCCCTTTATCTTTCCCCTACTTCTTTTCTTCTCTCTTCTTTCTCTATTATATTTTATGGTAGCATATTATTGATTTTTATTTTATTTTATTTTGTTTTATTTTTATTTATTTTTTTAATTTGTATTTTTCATTTTTTTATTTATTTTATTTTTATTTATTTTTTTGTATTTTTTTATTTGTATTTTTTAGATAGACTTGTAATTTGATAATTTCTGTTGAGTGTTTAAATCCATCCTTGGCCAGTGAAAAGGCTTAAGTATCATCTAATATCTATATATATCCTTTAAGTATATAAGTCCTCTCTGCGAATAGTCCTATCCAGCGTATTGGTAAAGGTCCCTGATACATCCTAGTCCGTCGTCCACGAAGTTCAAGCAGTTATGACACTAATAAGAATATCGGTGCATAAGCAACATCATATTACCAAGATTTACATTTTTTCCATTTGCATCTTGGGTGATTTGGAGAGTCTCATCTTAATCATATGTATGAACAGATCATTAAGGAACAAGATGTGGTAGCTGACAATGGAGTTTCATGTTTTTCCTCTGGAAGTAGTGAAATCCTTTTAGTATACATTAAATCCATTCTCCTCGCCATCGCTACCACAGTCTACGGGGCTTAAAATACGATGTCTCCAATACAGACCGTAAGCCCCCTCCCCTCATTAAAATTATGTTTTGGATCACGGTAAACAGATCCAGTTCTGGAGATGGAGGCAAAGGACTTCTCTCAATACACTAATACCAGGAGTCTAATTTGATCTGATTGTGGTATCTGTTATGTCCACTATTAGTCAAAAGAATTTGTAGAAAACATTCGGACCGGTCTGCCAAATTAAACGCTCTTTAAGACCACAAATCAACAAATAAATTAAATATGAAATACGCAATGAACGTGAACAAAAAACATGAAAAGCCACTGAAACAATAAATAGCGAGATTCATGTATATCCATTTGAATCCAACAGTTCGTCACCATAAGTCTTCAGGAGGAACAGCATCTTCTCTTTTAAATCAATTGTTGATATACGTTAAATCTACTATTGTAACGCCGTATTTACTTATAGTTGGGGGGGGCGACAAAGATTGAATCATACATTTGCTAAAGTCAACATAAAACTGAAAATTTAATGATTCGATCTTGCCGAAGCTTTCTATTTTCTACGACGATAACCGTTCTGTTAAATAACCGACCCATCAAAAAAAAATAAAAAGAATTGGTATATAAATAAATATAAATATATATAATTAATATATATAATAGAGATGAGAAGAGAGAAGAAGAGAGGGGGAGGAGAAGAGAGTAATTATTGCTTTTAATTGATGACAATCAGGTTATATACTGAATTCGAATGCAGATCTGTGTCTGCCCTTTTCAAGCAACCTTCCCTCAGCATCTTTCAATGTCAATGTGATTTCTCTCTTTAATAATACACACACAGCCACACACACAACATATATAAAACATATATATATATAATAATATATATATTATTATTATATTAAATGTTACTTGAAAGCACTCTACAACGCATGTATCGCAAAAATCGATACTTTTTCTTATAGAAATGAACTGACAAGTGTAATCCCATCAAAGGATGGCTCGATGTGTAGAAACCTACAGACTGTTTCGACTTTATTAAGTCTCATCACGTATATACTTAACGACTTCCCCTCCCGACAATAACGAAACCAGACTCAAGCAGACACAAGTGAAACACTAGTGAAAACACTTTTATAAGCCATCGCCACATACACAGCTGACCATCCTAGCAAATTAAGCTTGTCAAATGATACTACTACACGCCTCACCATAATAGCGTAAGGGGCATTATTGAGAGAATAATAAACAACAAACAGACCATATGCCCTTCGCAAGTGAATAAATTTTGGAATGTTGTTTATTATAAAACGTTGCTGAAAAAGATATATAAAATTTTACTTATATATATATAATTTTATACTCTTGAAATATAGTGAAAAGCTTTTTATCTCGAAACACGATGCACTGAAAAGAAGTATCCTTGACTGGATTTTCTATCTCAACATATAAATAGGATTCCCAATGAAATATATATCTATTAATGCCCCCTTTGATCTCAAAAAACAAGAAAAAATAACGTAACCTTAATCACAAGGACTTTTTTTTTCATGTTAACAAAATCTTATAGACCTATTTCTCCGTATGGTAGGAATAGGTAGTCTTAATGCGTTTCGCAGAACATCTATATCACTACATTTTTTTTACAAAGCTCACAATTCAGTGAAAGTTTTTATATATAAATAAATTCCAGAAAAAAACCAGATTATTTGGAGGGGACAATATGCTAGCTCTTGTTTGAAATTCCCACACACACACACACACACACACAACACATACACCACACACACACATAATATTATATAATTATATATATATATAATATATATTATAGTATGCTGGTCTCTCATGTTGAGAAAAGAAAATCGTTTTGACAGTCTATCTTTTGCTAATCACTGGATTACCTCAAGAATATATACATACAACACAAACATAACCAATATATAATATATATATATAAATTATATATAAATATATTTAATATTAATAATTTTATTTAAATTTTATATATTTTAATAAAAACCCAACCAAACACATTTTGAAACCCCCCATTTATATATATATATATATATTATAATATATATAAATGCGTGAGGTTTAAGACGCATAGACATAGAACTGGTGGCTTTTGTACACTATTAAACAATGGAATAAGCTCTAATACCATGGAATTGTATCTATCTATTGCATTATTAATCTAGATAACCCAAATTTATGAGAAGGAAAAATTCAGAATTAGACTGTAAAACTCAGCTTAAGAGAAGAGTCTTGTTCTACTTCTTACTCATCGGAAAATGTGTTAAAACACATGCATACACAAAATGCTATATATAGATATATTAAATAATATAATAGTTATATATTATATATGTATAGTTATATTGATAGTCTGTATATATATATATAATAGAAATATTATATTATGAGGAGAAATATTTTAAAAATATAAAGCTACAGGGATGTTATTTTTATATATATATCTATATTATGTTGTCAATACTTAAGCATTTCGTATATTGTACCATTTCAGACCACGTTAAGTAATGTTATGCGAGACAAAATTGAAAATATTAAGTGTATGTGAATATGTGAATATATGTATTAACCGTTATCTTATATGCATTTGTTACGGAAAGCCAATGACATGAATCAATGCATATCAAAAATGAGTGAAGATCCATTATGATACGCAACATAACGTTGAATTGCGGAGAACAAAAAGTAAACAAAATATACGTATTTCATATGGAATATTAATGCCTAGAAAAATAAGAAGATTAAAAGTAATAATAAAACATATATTCCATATATACGCTATCACATATAATCATATATATAATATATATAATATATATATATGTGTGTGGTGTGTTGTGTTGTGTGGATTTATAAGATGGTACAATATACCGAAAATGCTTAAGTATTGCACATAAAATTTTTCCCCTAATCATAACATCCTGTGTTTGTTAATTTAAAATATTTTCTCTCATATTGTCGATTTAATTTCCTCACCATATGTCCATATATATATAATATATATATATATATAAATATATATAATATTTATGAAGACAGACAGACACATAATAGAGAGATGGGGAGAGGGAGAGGAGAGGGGAGAGAGAGAGAGAGAGGGGTAGATAGACATAAGTCAGAGAGCTTAAGAGATTTATTAATTAGTTTGTGGATGTATTTAATTATATGGTTGGCAAAGGTTTGGTAAATCCCTAGCTTCCCAAATGTATCACCACTATATGAAATACACAGTAGTAAATCCTGGATTTAACTCATTTCTTCAGTGTGTCCATTTCCTCCGAACAAATATACATTAGTCAATGAGGCATTCTCTATGCATATTATGTATATGCACAAAAAGTGTACAACCTGAGTGTATTACACCTTGTAACCAAACCCTGATGCTAAAATACAACTTAATTTCCAATGCTTAATGCTGACCGCGACTTTCTTGTTTGTCCATGATTTCTCTTAAAGAAGTCTCCGTGTCCTGAAATCGTAGCAGTCACATGTGAAGCGAATCTATCCATTTTCACCATGCTAACCAAGGAGATGTTTCTAGCGTTTCATAGAGGAGTGCCACACCTACCATCGGCTATCACTTAAATACACAGATCCCTGAGATACTCATATGCTATTGGTGAGGGCCAGGAACCAGTGGCCCAGCCAATATCTACCAGTAGTCTGCTTAAATAAATGCGAACACACCGTTTGTAAAAAATAAAATAATTTATTATAATATATATATATATATATATATTATAATAATATATATATATAATTTTACATGTAAATGTAAATATCACCCTTCTCCTTGAAATATATAAAGGTGGGGGTTATTTACAAAAATATTTACGATTTACTTGTGATAAAAAGCTTACTTAACGCTAAACCACTAAAAAGTTATCCGACCCATCTTCATCGTTGTAGGTTGCTGTAAACGAGGTAGGTGTCTGATCTATGCCATCAGGGGAACTTAAAATCCAGATAGGGCTATCAAGACCTAACCAGCTTCTGACACCCAATGGTTTTTTTTCACAACCTGACCAAAATGGATCTGGGAAAATTCAAAGAGGTATTGTTGCAGATGACCTGTTTGTTTGCGCGGGAAGTCGAAAGACAAAGAAATTGAACTGAGAAGACAAATAGATAAGGCGAGACAGAAATTAGTTTAACAAAAGAGATGTGACCAAAGGACCATCTGACAAACGCTAATTGAACAAGAGAAAGACTTCCGGTTCAAGCGAACAAAAATTGTGTGCGCGTCGTCGGTACTAAGAGACCCCGGAGAGACCCCAGAGAGAGACCGAGAGACGGCGACAGAGAGCACAAGTGTCTGACCTCATACGTCAGGCGCTGCTAGCGAGCAGTGAGCTCGCCCACCACCTTCCACCACATAAGTAGTCGAGTGTCCATTTCCATGCCCGCACTCACCTACCACACCACGAAAGAAATAAAGAAGAGTCACTTTTGTATACGCGTATCTGTTGTTATTGAATAACTGGACTACTAGATACATCATCTAGGGTCAGGAACGATGTCGCTGTATACCCGCCAACGTATACGAGTCAGATAGCTGAGTTGAAGAAACCAGTATGCACAGTATCTCCCGGAAAACTGCGGTTACATTTTGTCCTCTAGTCCCTGCCTCGGCTAGAAATTATGCAGCAAAAGTTTCTGCATTAGAATTTTATTGGACGCATGATACTTCCTGTTTCCAATGAACTCCATCTTTGATTGAGCCGGCTCAACCCACCTCTGCGAAAGCTACCACAAGACAAGAAACTGTATGAAAAATAAAACCAAGTTCGTTAAGTGGCCGCAATTAATATGTCCTGGAAACGTTATTACATTAAAGTTTGTAATTCATCTCCACCATTCACACTTTGACGCGTTATTATTTCCGAGCCATTAAGTATTTTTCAAAAAACTTCACGACGATAAAATTATACAGCTAGTCGAAACAAAACTATATACCGAATGATGGCTTAAAAGCTTTCACTTTTATCGGAATATTCAAAACAAAATACATAAGCCGTTATAAACACAAGATGAATTAATGTTTTCTTACTCGGAAGAAAAGTCGCTTGAAACTTTAAACGTAATAAAATGCTTACCGGCTTAATTTCGTTCAACATAGGACACATTCAGGATCTGTTTTCCGTCGGTTACCTAAATATATTACGTATATTTAGGTGATATACATGAATATGAAGTAGACTGTTTAATCGCGATGAAATACTCAAGTATATAAAACTAGACAAAAATTATTTATCTTTTCTAAAACAATCTTTGAAATTTGGAATATTCCTTCAGAATAATTATATTCTGTTGGAAGTTGTACGTTACCAGATATCGTCCATATCTATCCATATCACTCTACTAACACACTAACTAACAAGAATCCACGTCTCGTAAAACAGACGACCATGCTTTATGCTGGCAGGCGAAAAGTTTAGTTCAGAGTCGCCCCTAAGAGCTATTCCCAGCTTTGGCCAGATATAATAATCATCCACAGACCATCCGTGTTTCGACGTTTTACGTCTCCTCAGTATACATATATATATATATATATATATATAATATATATAATATATATATTAAATATTATAATATATATATATAATGTGTTGTGGCTTGTGTGTGATGTGTTGTGTGTTTGTGTGTGTGTTGTTGATGTGTGTCTGTGTGTGTCTGTGAATATATGTATATACTGCTAATAAAAGCGACATGTATCTTTAGGGTAAAGAGTGCTAAAACAATGGAAGGTCTGTATTGTGTTTAACCAAATGATTTTAAAATGCATATCCGTGAAACTGTCTGTAACCAAGCGCATTGATTCATATCTACACTACCCTAAACTTTAAATAAATGAATATATATATATATATACTACCAGAACATCAAACCAGAAGAAAAAATTTTGAAAAAAAGAAAGACCAAAGATATTTCGTACCAACAAAAAATAATCTACTGATAAGTATTTGGCCAAAGAAAAACATATATATGTATATATATGTAATAAGATATATATATATTCATATAAACCGCTAGGAAAGCTTAAATTTGTTTAAAAAGTGCTCATTTACCTAAGTAGAGCCAAGTAAAACTAATATAGGTTCGTCTGACTCAGTAGGAATCCTATAATATATATATATAATATATATATATATATATATATATATATATATATATATAAATATGCATTTAATTCCCGTGACTAATGTTAGCTACAGCACTATCAAACAGATTCAAAATGTTAAGATTTTAACAAAAACCGTGTAGTTGTTAGCTAAAACAAAACTACTTGTTTTTTTTTGTTTATGTTAATTTTTACATTTTCTCGGCTGATAATGCAAGCTAAACATGAACTTATAGTTACGAAATTAAATCCATAATATATAATATTTCCTTTTCTAAAAATGCTCTGCGTTATTTTAGCATGAACACCTTTATTTTCTAAACTTTCTCATACATTCCTCCATTCATTCTATTATATATATATAATAATATATATAAATATTATATAAATAGTATATTATATAGGTGGGTGGGGTGATGTCACTGTTCAGCTTTTCGTGAATGGCTACCAAAGGCAGTATATTTGTAGAGGATCATATGAAATAGACCTGTTATATGGATAATAAAATAAATATATGGTTTACATATCTATTATTAGGTGACAAAGCTAACATTCCTTGTCACCAATAAATAGATATGTAAAACCTTTATATAATGTCTTAGTATCTAGTAATATAAGTATATATATAAAAAATAGAGAGAGAAGAGAGAGAGAGAAAGAGAAAACAGAGAGAAAGAAGAATGGAGAGAGAGATTTGTTGTGTGAGGGTGTTGTGTGTGTGTGTTGTGTTGTGTTGCTGCGCGTATGTTAGTGCTGCGTGTGTGTATGCTGCGCGTGGGTTTACATACTATACTAAGAAGATTGTTGATGGAAAATCTACTTTAATATCTGAATTAGCAAAAACGACCTTCCGTCTATGTAATATTCAAAATACCGCTTCTGATACTTTCATCAATTGAATAGATTGGCTGTGTTAATTTATGTTTTCGAACCATGTATCCTTTCGGGTAATTAATGGCCCAAGCGAGTCGTTTTTATAAACAAGTATTATGTTGCTTACAGATCTTTGTTGCTTAAATGGTCACACCATAATATTGAACGGCAATTGCTGCTAACTTCCACTGATAAGCGCGAGATCGGGAAATTCATCCCTACTGACCGTAATCAAGGAATGGTATAATGTTTGAAGATAATAGATTTGATGAAAATAAATATTCCTTTGAATTTTGTTGCTGCATATTAGCAAATACCTTTTTTTACTTAAAAAAATAACAGAGTTGCTGCATATCTTTCAAATATATAAATCTGAAATGGATATTCTTAATTATGGGTAGTATGTGGTATCTAGCACTTTGTGAGCATTCTGTGCAGGAATTTCATTGTGTGACTGAATACATGCAAGTGAGGTGTGGCTCGTGAGTCTTCTCTAAAAACCATTGATAAAATAAACTAGCTAGCGAATACACACACACCACACACACACACACACACACACACAACATATATATATATATATATATATAATATATATATATATATCATGCTCCCTTGTTGAAAATCGTCATCTCTATCACAATCGAAAAAGCATTCGGGAAATAGATATATTTAGTGAACAAACCCGTGCACACGACGTTACCATTTCGTCTCACTTTTGAGAGTATAATTGCTGCACTTCCAAATGTAGTGAGTCCGTATCCCTTCACCACATCACCACTACCTTCCAGCACTTTCGCTTTCTCATTTTCCCCTCGCCTATATTTACATTCTCTCCTTCCCAAATCATTTCTCCCCCCTCCTCTTCCAACAACCTACCCTCTCCCTATCCTACCCAAAACTATCCCGAGTATCGTACGAGTGCAAGTAGCTTTTAATTCCCGCATGGTTAAATTTAGCTCGCCTCTACTTCAGATGGAATAAAAGTAAAATGAAGAGAAACTAATAAAAAGTAACGGATATCGGAACTTTCCAATTCTTGCGGGGAAGCACTTAAGTTTTCTGGAACACATGACTGAAAAATCATGATTTTTATATATGCAGATAGCTTGTATTATCTATTTGCTCGCTTCTTACATCTTAGTAGCACCATCACTGTATTGTATATAGAAAGAATAATAGTGTATAAATGTATACGTTGTATAAATTGATATATGGGAAAGTAAAATTTTACTTCACTGCACATATGTAAAACAAACTATATATATATATATATATAATATATAATATATATATATATATATACTATAATATATATATATTAAGCCCTATGCAGCAGAAGTTAAACTATTATATGTCAATATGCGTTTGAGTGGTATGTGTGTGTGTATCAAGTTATGGTATGATGTATGGGCAGAATTGCAAATATAATCTTCTGTTTGAAATCTAGAGACATATAACTAGGAAAAAGTTTTGATATAAAATAATCTTAATAATACAAACTCCCGAAGAGTTTGCACTAAACACTATATATATATATAGTATAATAAATAAAAATATATATATAATACATTTGGAATAAAAAGGCCTCAAATACCAGGGTATTGTATAATATATATATATATATATAATATAGATAAATATATATATAATTATAATATAATATTACTTTGCTAACATATTACAGGCTACTTCATCCAGGACGAAACCCGATGCTTTTTCGTATCAGCATCGTAACGCTTGTTATCATCCATCCACATATTGCAAATAAATTTTAACTGATACAATAATACACATGTATATATATGTAAAGCCGCCAGCAGTGTTCCATCCATACCATATGAGAGCATTCTTCTTTAGTTTAGTCGTAGTAGCAAATCCTCTTCATATAATATATATATATATATATATAAATATATAAATATATATTTATATATATATGTTGTGTATTTATTATAATTCTTCGTGGGAACCAATCTTGGTATAAGGTATTCTAAGCTTGTCCTAACTCATGCCAGAGTTCATTCCCGTATAGAAGCCAATGTTTAATTTGAATAAAGCAGAGCAAATTTTATTTGCGAATAAAAAGGTATCGTGATTACGACCATATCCACTCTGCCAGGGTTCGTCAGACCACTTCTTTAGTTCAGTCGATTAAAAGTGATCTGATCGAAACTCGGTGCAGTCAGTAACCACGAAGTGAAATGTCCATAACACGATACCCCTGGTATTAAGGCATTTATCTCACAAAAAATTTGCTCTGTTTATCATCCCTCTCTCCCC
>CM042146.1:8820390-8830390 GCA_023376005.1 Doryteuthis pealeii
TACATCACTAACTCCGATATATAAGGGTAAGTAAACAAACAAAATGTGTTTATTTTTATATGGCTTAAGCCGACAATATTTGGAGGATATGTGGATTAATGTGAAGTCATCATATAACAATTCATACTCGAACACACAACATATTGTTATTTAATTTTATAATTTAAATGAAATTTATAGGCGGGCATTATTAATGATATTCAATATGTTAAGGCTTAAACAAATCGAGAAAATTTATCATAATTCCCTTGAATATATATATAGAGGAGAGGAGGATAGATGGAAATAGAGTAAGAATAAAACGTTAAAATAGTTAAGCTAATCATTGATGGTTAATATAAGGGGCATATAAACTTACTATTCTGTGATCATCATAATATCTCTATTAATCAATGATATTAGTCTATCCGCTTATTTACGCTAGCACTACTCTCAGATATTCATATATATATTATATTAATTATATTATATTAATATTATATGTGTGTGTGTGTGTGTGGTGATGTATAGGGTGATACGTAGAAGATGTGGGTGTGCGGATGATCGTGTAAGGAGGTGGCAGAGAGTTGATGTCTGTGATTATCTGATGTTAATACTTGTCACTATGTATATATTAGATACCATTATGATTATAATAAAGGTACATGGTAATTGTTTGTAATATAAAAACAAATATAATAGTACAATTCTGATTGATTTGAGTAATATAGAGTATATTAACGTTAGATACAATGAGTTATCGCTAACCTAATATTTGGTATGTTGTCGCGTGTGTGTATGTTAGGTATGTAAGTTAGTGTATCTGTGGTGATAATCTATCTTTCACATAATGTTGAGTTGTGTGATGTGTGTGTGTGTGTGTGTAGTAGTATTGTGTTAGTGTGTGTGTATTTCTAGTCTATAGGTATAGATATTACATCTAAATAGTATATACTAAAGTTTACTAAGTATTGTGTAATATCTTCACTATTGTAGTTTTTTATATAAGATATTATAGGTATTATTATCATCTTCTAGTCTAATGTTCATTTGCGGACGACAAAGGTGACCCTAACCTTCGACAACAGGGCTTATCGGTTTTCATATTAATTATATATAAGCGGTATTATATGGATCAAATAACAATTCCTATCTCAGGGTGTACGTATGGTTTCAAATTAATAGGTAAATACGAAAAATTTCAAAGGTTTTTAATAGGACATAGGATGTGTATGATATGGTAATGAATAATGTTATGCGTGGAGTGTTAGAATAGTATGGGTTAGCTGATGAACTGGGTGTATCCCGTGTGTCTAGCTCCTATGGATGCGGTGGTCAAAGAGGTTATTAGTATAATACCGGGAATGGCTATCGGCAGCACAAGGATATCACATTTATTGATTGACAAGACGTCCTAGACAGGTTCTGTGTTCACAGTTTTGACTTAGGTTGTCTTTGGGCGGCTATACTGCCTATTCGCGCAGTTGCGACTCAATCGATGATTGTGGGTGTGGCGTGTATACACCTTATTCTGAGACTGGGCGAATACAACCGAGTGTTGGCATTGATGCGATCATCGACATAAGCGCGGGGTTGGTGCGGAGGAGCTGAAAATGGAGATCTTAGTCAAACCAATGTCTTGCGGTGTTAGAGAGGGGTGTTGTTCAATGGGTGTGTGGCAGTTGGCAATGAGAAATGTCTACTCATTAATTTAATTTTAAGATTCAAATGCTGTTCGTAATAATCGTACCGGGTGGGTAGGTGGATCCGATTGCAGGTTAATAGATAAGAATAGATAGTTGTATCCATAGATGTCATTTTGTGGATTGTTTAAATTGATTCAGTATAGTAATATAGCCTAATATACGTACCTACACTCGTGATATTTATCACTTCATACAGCCGTACACAGTACACAACCCACAACACAACACCTCAACCACACACTATCGCGCAACATAAGAAAGGATGCAACACGCTGCATGTACCATCAGCCTCACATCTTTCTGCTACGTAAACACTCTAGTCAATAGCGTGTTAGTCATACTCCAATAGCAGTAAGTGTGGAGTGACTGTCTCATACATTATACAAATTTATGCATTAACGCTGTCCAATCAATGACGCTTTTCTTTAAGGTATGTATTTTACTTTCACTATTATGAAATGCATGTAATTATTCACAGATCTTAGTATTAAACTATTTATATATAATAATAATTATGGACTTTATGTGTCACTTATTAACATACTCACTGCGGATATTGTTGATATATAATAATATAATGGATTATATATTATATATATATATTATATTATATAAATATATTATATATAATATATATATATTATTAATATTTATAATATATATCAAGAATAAGTTAATATAAAGCTTGCTAGGGTGTAATATTATTGGTATTGAATAGTCGCTCGAATATTTCTTGTGCATATCTGTGTTACCCTGAAAATCATATAAATATCACTACTCGGAGGTCAAGTTCCACAATGATTACTCACTAAGTTTATATATTGACGTCAAATTCACCTATATAAATTTATTTTTATTTAAACACCTACATTATTATAAAATAAATTGTATTTTACATTAATTATAAATTTAAACTTGTTAACCTATATATCTTAAACATACTAACTAACATTATCAAATTTTAATATATATATTTATATTAATCAGCAAAATATTGGAGCGGCGTATTATTACAGTTTAGTGATACTTGAGGAAAGGTCTAATTGGTAATATTTGTAGGATCATAGTATATATAAAATGTGATTTTAATAAATTGAGCTTGAAGCGACTATATTTTTCACTGACTATAACTATGGGAGGTCAATAAAAATAGTTGTGCCGTTTGACTTATTATACAATCGATAGGATAAAAGTTAATGAGTCTTCCTACACTCGGTAATTTTAAAGAGATAAAATTCTCTTTCCTTATTATATCAAGAAGGGGCCAGCTTAAATGCGCTAGCTTATTACACTCAGTTCACTTTTTATACACTCTCCCTCGTCATCTTTCAAATCTCATATTATGACTCTGAGAACTATAAAATAAGCTCAAATTTACGACCAATGAGTGTTTCACAACACCAGAAGTTCTTAAAATTGGTAAGCATCGTAAAATAGTATTTCTTAGTAGTTTTCTGTATTTTCTTGACTGCTCGATGAGTACTCCCTGTTCTATATACACACTCGCTTTGTTCTTTATCATGCCATTTTGCATTATCTAGTTTCTCAGTAGTCAATTTGTTACTATAAATTTGATACAATATTTTTATTTCATATAAACTTATATAATACATTTGTATACACTACCAGTAGGGATTCATATATTTGCTAGTATATAATATTTATATTAATGTGGTGGTGTGTGTTGATATATAATTAATAATATTATATATATATAATATATATGTTGGTATATATATATATATTATGAAGTAGAGTAGAATAAAGTAAGAGAGAAGAACATATCCACATACCTTATATTACTTAACTATTAATTATATATGTAAGGAGATATTAATTAATGTTGTGTATATTATTTTTTTACCAAGGTAATTTTCGATAATTCAGTATTTGTAAATAAATAAATCAAGTACTTCGAGTGTTAAGGATTATGTAGATTATATCACCTTCATACGCGATGTTTTTATTTCGCGAACGATCGTTATAATCATATAAATAACTCAACGTGTAATTTATAATATCAACTGTGTTGACCTATTAATTAAATTAATTTAATCAATAATTAGTAAATTTAATTTAATTATATGAAATTCGCATAATATTCCAATCGAATATATGCTTAATTTTTCACGATAAAGGGGAGCACATTTACTTCGGAAACTCCATACGAGGACCGATCATTTTGCCTTGCTAGAATTGGGAACATTTCTAATATCATTTTTTCACTTGTGATATCTATTATTCATTTATCGTTGGTTATGTTAAAAATAATATTAGATTTTAAATTCAATAGTATCACATGGAAAACTCTCCGACCAGAACACCACTCGGTTAGAGTGCAAATGATTAAAATATTCCTATTTTAATCCACATATAATAAAGATTAGTCTATTCTCTCTACTTCTATATAAATATGCAACCTCTCTCTTTTTTGTGATTATCCAATGACAAGGAATTTTCTGAATTCATGGAACTCATCAGCTAACGCACCATAAAACCCGTCTGAGTTCTGGTTATACTCGCTGATACTGTATTGTATTGTTTTTATGATGACGATACCGAGATGGAGGCTGTTCCCAATTTTAGGATTTCTCTCTTTAGGTCCTAGAGAGGAGAATTAGAGTAAATTTTCTTCTAACACTGGTCAATTTTTTATGTGTGTATTTCTATCAAATCTTTGAAAGTAGAAATTGGAGGATGTGTTACTAGAAAGTTTCTGATATACCGGATATCACAGTGATCCTGATTTTTACAATAAAAATTATTTTTGGTAACAGTCCGCATCTATAAAAACCGGTTGAAGTAATGTTTTAGATTGGCTATATGCTACCACTTATATAACATACTCAATTTCAGTGCTCGCCGTACGATATATAGTAGTTCTCTTGGAAGCGTTTTGATTTGTGATCCGTTATTGGTTGTGGTTTATTGGTCTTGGAAGGGAGCTGTGACAAGATAGAGTATGGCAAGTGTATAAGAGTAGTTATAGCATATTATATAGATCGTTGAGTATTAAGCCTTTGAGTATTATTTGCTTAGTATATTTTCAAGGGATAAAGTATCCTGACTAAGAGGGAATTATATCCTAAATAATCTATTAGATACTCTTTTTAATTTCTTTTTCTATTTTTCTCTTTTTTATGATGATTGTGATTGTTAAGACGATAAGACATTAGATATGGTTTTGTTGCATGGAAGTATGTTGTATAAAGAGGTATTAAACCCTCACTGGTTAATAACTAATGTGAGAGTTATTGGCAATATTGGAGTACTATCCAACGACTCATCCAGGATCTTTCAAAAAAGGGAGACCTCACACATCTAATGCATAGTGTTAAATATTGTATGTGGTGTATCTACCTATGACCGAAATAGACTACCTCCAAAGGTATATATTGGAGACAGAGTAAAAAGCTACTCGAGACGAAGGTAGCCAATACGAGTTCTTGTGTAGTGGTTGTTTCATAACAAGGAAACCCTTCTTGTACGTTGATTATATTTTGCTGTGAATACAATTTGTTCTTAACATTTATAACCCGTGTTGAGTATTATTATCTGCCCTTAAGAGAGGTATCATAACAAAATATCTATACTCTTGATATAGAATCCTGATGTTTTGTTATTGGTGTTTTTTGTGTTGTGTTTTTTTATTATTTATTTTTTTTTTTTTTCTCTAGGAGGAAGATTTTTACCCACCTCTGCAGCTGATAAGAGTCTGGTATTATTAACCCCGCCGGCATGGAGTATCACTTTTCAATATTCACTCATTAGCTTTTGGTTTGAGGAGATAGGCGGATTCATGCTTCCATAGCATTACTGTTTTTAATAAGTATTACAATGCATTCTCAAATAACTTTTACGTGTTTTAGTGTAACTTCTCAAATACACCTCTGAAAATCTTATGAAAATAATGGAGATGTTGTGATATGCGTCTGTAAACCAAGACTATGCACCAATGACGTCACGAATTTTTTCTTCAGTTATTTATAGTATATATTCTCTGCGATTATGATATAGTCATATACAAGTACATGAGCCCATTTATTATGACATTCGAAATACCTGAAAGATGATATTTATTATATATTCAAAGAAACTTTAAGAATTAAACTTGTATTATGAGATTGATCGGGAATAAAATTGTAGCCTATAATGACTGATTAAAATAATGGAGTGGATTTGGATAAATTTATGATAATATGACTTTTGTATGAACTGGGATTAATTGAGAGATTATCGAATCTATTGATTTTATTCAATATGTATAAAAAACAAAAATCAATGATATCTTTAGGCCTTGGGGTGTTGATTTGTTTACGGCATAGTAACGCAATTCCTGGCGGAGTCATGAATGCCGGATCAAAGTTTTGATAAATGAATTAAATGGATAATAACAATGTTTATAATCAACTACATTGGTCTATTGTAAGCCGCATAGATTCGGGACCTACACGTGTATCTACCACTCCGCTGGTCCAGAGCATGTAAAAGGAGAAGCAATGGTGAAGCAACGTGACTATTCCCCCAAACCTCCAAAACTGGAAACCTCACCATCAGATAGAGTTTAACCGTCATTCCCAGGAACAATGTAGACCCGCAGCACCGCACTCTAGCACCTTATGATAAAAGGAGGTTGAGGCTTGCCAATATAGCGGCAATACGGTTGGGAAAACATATATGGTGCTAGGGCTTGAGTGTCCAACGATTGATCGAGGGGCGCTCTCCGCGAGCCCGTCAAAGAACCACAAATAGGCCCAAAGTGAGTATTGATGTAGGGAACTAAATATTATATATGATTTTTATATCAGAAACCAATTAAATAATATTAAAATAAGTGTATATATTTTTCTCATATATATCTTTTAGTTTTCCTTAAGTCTTCTAATTTAATAGAATATTTAATTTCATTAAACCTAAATCACTTAGCAAGGGCATAGCACTCACTCACTTTTTTTCCTACTTACTTTTTAATACTCTCCCAAAATCCGTATATTTTTCTATAACTCCAACCTCAGAAAAAATCACAAACCATTTCTAACAAATTATTTAAACACGCTTTGAAGTATTGAATGAATAAAAAATAAAGATAAAAAAGCTGAGATTAATAATGCACGAGAGTAGTACTATCCGAGCTCCTATCAATATGCGCAATCACCAGGGAGATTGTTATTTTTTTAGCTCATCTGATTTGGAGCCGGTAATTTATCATCTAATCATCCCTCCACTTTTACTAACACTGGATCCAAGCTGATCTGCATACGGCTGTGTGATTTCGGCGTAGGAGCCGGTGTGATCGTGTGTAGGTGAAATCTGTTGCGATTCGAAGCGGATGCCGAAATTCAAAGTGTGCTACATTGTCTTAGACTCATTCGTTATGTTTCGAATTATCCTATTATTTCAAAAACTGGCGAATTTGCTTTTTTGAAATTATCTATTGCACATCATCTCCCCCAGCGATGCCATCATTGAGACACCTGGCGTTAGCAAACCACCCAGCTATATCTGCTTCATAGAAACTATATTACAACTCAAATCACAATTCCCTTAGTTATTTACTTTACATTCTGCGTTATATTTTTATATAAACAACAATTATTAATACATTTTTTTGTATTATTAATATTGTTGACCATATCTACATACAAGCCGAAACTCATAGGTGGCGGGTGTAAAAATGTGTTGATCCCGTCGGCATTCCCCCTTTTGGCTTTGGGCAATAAACCCAACCCTGCCCCTTTAATTCAAGGGACAGGTGTTGCCTAGGGGGATGGCCCTTTGGGATCAACAATTTTAGCTAGTAAAATACAGGGTTGAAGCCACTGGACCCCCCCACCCCGATCGAAACACTGGAATTAGGTATATTGACCGTATCTACGTACTAGATATTTACCACGTACCCCACGTGTACGAGTTAGGCACAAGGCCCTATTAATGTGGGAAAACCCACAAGGTCATTTTTATGTGGGCCCACCCATAAGTCGAAATTCATAGAGGGTAGGCCTACTTTATATTCCCTCTATTCTTTTTCTTTGTTTTTATGATTGTTATATCTTTTTCTGGTAGCATGTCCTTTTTCTTCCATGTCTTTCTTAAAAATAAAAACACAATGGTCCATAATTTAATCGAGGAGACTCATAAGGAATAAAAAAAATCGGAAGATAAGCAGCATCAGATAATCAGGATTTAATTTTTGCATTTCCTCTTAGACGATTTGGACGAACTCATTTTTAACCAGAAGGCGCTGCAAGATCATGACAGTTGTATATTTAGGGAGCACGTGTATTATAATAGAGTATAGGGGTTGTACTCCTTACTTACTTACTAGTAAGGAACTGATGGTAGGTGTGGCGCTCCACCTCAGATGCTAAAAAACAATCTCCTTGGTCTAGCGCTATTGAAAAGGGGATAGACTCCCTCGCTGACTGGCTGATACCGACTTTAGGCCGCCCCGTTGACTACTATAGGGGTTGTTGGAAAATTCAACTTATTTTGTTGTAATGTTTTTTGTCATGAAGGGCTCCTTTTGTTATAGCTCAATTCTGCATTTTACAAACCAATTGCGTCTGTCAGTGTTAGTCTATGTGCGTGTGTATGTCAGTGCATAATGGAATACGAACTGATGTGAATATTTGTTTGGTTTGGTTTGGTTTGGTTTGTTTTGTTTTACGTCATATCAATCTCAGTGGGTCATTTAATGCCGATAAAGTTTTGAAATAAATCAATTCTTAATGGATAATACATTTTTTTATAAATACATTTTTCTATTTAACCCATAAATGGGACCCTAACAGGCACTACCACTCTGGGTCAGAGTGGACCAGGGAGCAATGGTGATGAAGGGGGTGCTTCACATTCACCAAACCTCCAAAACTGGAACCTCACCATCAGATAGAGTTTAACGTAATTCCCAGGACATGTAGACCCTCAGTCACCGCCTTCTAGCACCCATATGATAAAAAGGGGTTGGGGCTTGCCATAATGGCAATAGGGTTGGGAAAATCATATAGGTGCTAGGGCTTGACGTGACCAGCCGATTGATCGGAGGGGGCCTCTCCGACCGCCCGTCTAGCCAAAGATAGGGCCAAAGTGGAGTATTGCATGTCATGAACTGCTCATCCCCCTGGGCTCTATCCATAAGCATCACGGGTCGACACTCACGGCCAACAGGTGGCCCCATTGGGGGAGTCTTACCCCTTTGCAGAGGTGCAGTCGGTGCATTCTAACGCCCCAGCCGACAGGGTGGGTGAATATTTGTGTCTGTATGTGTGCGTGTATATGCATGCGTTGAGGGGAGGGCTAGTTTTTTGAATGCCCGTCTCTTAGAAAGAGTTTTATTTAAGACTAATACGTTGCAATAGAATTTGACGAGCATGCATCCGTAGACTGAGGGAAACTTCTGCATAATACATGAAAGCATTTCGCTTAAGATAAATCATCAGATTAATGCCTGTTCACGGAAATTGCTCCAAGTCTGATAGCATCAAGCTTTTAAATGACAATGTGGATTTATTAGGGGTTAGAATCCATAAAATCGTTCGCACATAGAGATCTAGAATCACTATGTGCGGTTAACACACACACACACACATACACACACACACACACACACACACACACACACACACATATATATATATATATATATATATATATAAATATATATACGAATAAATATATATACATATATTACATATACATGACTTATATGACTATATTAACAGTCACACACACACACACACACACACACACACACACATATATATATATATGTGTGTGTGTGTGTTGTGTGTGTGCATGTGTGTGCGTGTGCCTCGGTGTGTGCTTGTGTGTGCTTTTGTATATATATATATATATATATATATATATATATATATATATATATATATATATATTTGTAAATAAAATGTAAGAAGTGTTGATACCAGAAAGTAATTTATGCTAACATATATCTAAATGGGCGTAACACGCATATCAACACAGAAAAATAAAACACAATGAAACTGTTTATTTCTATTCATTTTATGTGGCTAGATATCAGTAGGTTTTTTTGATTTATGAATACATTCTTCTATTATATTTTACAAGCCAACATTTGCGCGATCTAACCGCAATTATTTACGGTTTATTTTCATAAAATATTAGATTATATTCGGAAAAATAAGGTAACTAAAAAGAACACACAAAAAGTAATTCGCAAATCTTTTGATTTATATTTTATCTATAAAATTTTAATTAATATTATCTATTAATAATTTTTTAATTAATATTATTTATTAATAATTTTATATTAATATATTTTATCTATAAAATTTTAA
>CM042146.1:8837890-8860390 GCA_023376005.1 Doryteuthis pealeii
CAGAGTTGACCTGAAAAAAATGGGGATGAAATGGGACTCCACAATACCAAGTATTCCACAACTGGAATATCATCCTCATATAGAGTTTAATGTCATACTCATGACATTAAGACCCTCAGACACCGCCTTCTAGCACTTATATAAAAATGGTTGGACCTTGTCATAAGGGCAATCATACAGTTGTTAGGGCACAACGAGACCAGCCGATTGATCGGATGGGGTCTCTACAACCACCTGTCTAGTCTAAGTAGAGGCCAATGTAGAGTGGTCAGCAGGGGTGGGCACATTAGGGGGTCTTACCTCTCTGCAGAGGTACAGACGGTATAATCTAAAGACCCAGCAAAGGGAGCTACCACGTGATTGACCCTTTGCTGCCTGTCCCTCAGCTGGACACCAGGTTTATGTGGGGTTGAAAGTTGTCACTTCATTACATGAAGGTTCAATCTATCATTAATTACATAGTAATGCTTGATCAAGCTTAAACGCCACCCTATCGGACGGCAATAAAGCTTGCCCCTATGAAGAACTTGCATTATTTTTTGCCAAATTCATAGGAAAATGTTACGAAAATTGTTATCAAACAAAAGATTTCGTCGCAAAACAACCGTTGTAAATAAAACTTTCAGGATCTCTGTTCCAGATTTGATCTGAAATGTTTTTAATTTGCTCGCGAAATTATATTGATTCCAAAATGGTGTGATATGTCAGGTTTCAGCATCTAGGAAATAAAATTCATAGAATGTGAGACTCTGACACACAAACATTCGCATTCATTATTAGAATATTCGGTCACAGAACCGGTGCTGTTTAAATAACAGCGTGAGCACAGGGGTGGCTTTCTCCCAGCCAACACCAGCTCCCTTGATTTAAAGGGTCAGGGCTGCGTTTATTCCGCTGTGCCTAAAGCGCCCTCTTGAGGGTGAATGCCGACGAGATCCACGCATTGTTGCACCCACCCACCCTATCCCATGAGATTTGGCTCATGGTGGTTCCACATTAATAGACCTTGTGTCATACCCACATACGTGGGGTGCGAGGTAAATACCTTATGAAAAAGAACCATAAAAATAACAAAGGGACATAAGTGCGTTTTCTCTTACACTTTTAAAGTATTCACGGAATCTGTGTTGGAATTTTGATGATATAAGGCGCGTGCCAGACGGCTACTTTTACTTATAGACTCGCCGATAAGCACGTGACCTGGGAAGGATTCCTATTGTCCAATCACTGGCAATTCTCTGCTGCTGATACTATTATTTATACTGACCTTTTCTGGTCATACTAATCATTACTACTTTGATCTTCTTGGACGGCGGAACGTAGTATTATATTGCGGGACTTATTGACTTACAAAGGATACTATACCACAGGACTTATTGACTTACCTACCAAGGACTTATTGACTTACCAAAGGATACTATACCCACAGGACTTATTGACTTACCAAAGGATACTATACCACAGGACTTACTTCCAAAGGATACTATACACAGGACTTATTGACTTACCAAAGGATACTATAACTCGGGACTTACTTACTTATTTACTTTAAGTTCTTTTACAATTGGCCAAGGATGGCGGCCAGATACTTAACAATCTAAATACTCGAAACGCCAGAAACCTTATTATATTTCAAGTATTGTTTTAATTTCCTGGCTGTTTCTATCTAAGATAATCCAAGAAAAATGAACATACGTTGATATTCTGAAAAATAAGAAAACATTCTAAATTACATCACTTATTTTCTGCTGTCTTTAATTGGGAAGGATTGGGTAAATACACATTTGGGGACTACTTCTAGGAGGGGCCGGATTAGCTCAGTCGGTAGAGCGTTCGGCTGGAAACCACAAGGTTCCTAGTTTGATACCGGTCCTCGCCAACTCAGCGTTATGAGTAGCACAGGGATCTGTGCGGTAAAGTAAGGAGCTGATGGTAGGTGTGGGCCCCACATCAGACGCTAAAATAATCTCCTTGGTCTAGCGCTATTGAAAAGGGGATAGACTCCCTCGCTGATTGGCTGATACCGACTTTAGGCCGCCCCGACGACGACTCTAGGAGAAACGTTTGTGACTTTATAATGTCACATTATCTCCGAAGAATTGTCTGTTGAAGAACAAAAATAAATGTAATATCCCACGTTGCAAAGAAATTAAAAAATTAGATAGATTCTATTTATATCATTAAACCAAAAACACCACATACAATGTTACATTTGTCATATTATCATACCATTAAAAGAAGTATTGTTTACTTTATATGCTACCATAGATTTTTAAGTATAAGCGATATATGTCCGTTCAAAATCGGCCAATACATTAATTAGACATGCATTTGGTTATTTTAAGACTGAGATTGGATTTGTCTATTTAGATCAATAAACGGCGATGCTTCGCTGTGTTTAATTGAAAATGGGAATCGAAACGAGCAACGAACGTAGCCATAAATAGGACTGGAATCGGTCAAGTCGCCAAACGCTAATTACATGAGCAGCTCATCTTGGCTCCGGCCATTGCGTACTGAAAGCGCGAACAAATTGACCGGTCAAACGTCGACTTCTGCCAGGCCATTAAATAAGAGATGTTGCTTAAACAGCGCAAAATTGGATCTTACAAGAGTTTATCAAATAATTAAAAAATTATATATATATATATATATATATTATATATATAACACACACAACAACCTATCCTAAACAAAAACAAGGCCTTAAAAACCTATGCACTAAACAAAAACAAGCCTTAAAACGCTACAGGAAACAATGAATAGTCATAAAAGAAGCTGACAAGGGAATGTGCAATAAGTCATCCTAAACAAAAATACTATAAATCAAAAATCAACGAGTACTTATGACAATACTACCTACAAACAATAGACACAAACAATAGATAAAAATATAATATCAAAAATTACAAAATTCTGCACAACACACAGACAATACTAACAAAAAAGAAAAGGGCCTTTCTAACGGCGATTTCCCCCACAAAACAAGCAACTTCTACGGATTACAAAAAATCCACAAATCAAAAGAAATCAAACAGCAATCATGACACAAAATCAGAATATATAGAAATACAAGACCCTAATGACCTTAAATTTAGACCTATAGTAGCAGGACCAGCATGTCCCACCAACAGAATTAGCAAACTAATAGACATCCTACTACAGCCATTCCTAAAAAGATAAAAGTTACGTTAGAGATGACATCCAATTCCTAAACTACATACCACAAAAGTAGACCCTGACACACTCATGGGTTAACATTCGATGTTACCAGTTTATATATGCAATATCCCCCATGAATTAGGAAAAACAGCCATCTCATTTTGGATTGAGAAATACCCAGAAATGTTACACTCTAGATTCAATAAGGAATTTATCATTGACGGTATAGAACTCATCCTAAACAATAACTCCTTTCATTCAAACAACAAAAACTACATACAAACACTAGGAACTGCTATGGGGACAAAGATGGCGCCAACCTATGCCACCCTAACCCTAGCATATTTAGAAGAACACCTATACGATAAAATAGAACAAGAATATGATAACAATATCAAAATGAACTTTATAAAATCATGGAAAAGGTATTTAGATGACTGTTTTATATTCTGGAAATGCTCATGGGTGACATCAACAAAATACACGAGCTATTACAAAACTTACACCCAAAAAAAAATTCACTATAGAATACAACTTAAAGAACTACCATTCCTAGATATCACCATTAAAAATATAAATGGTCAAATTATCACAGACATTACCACAAACCCACAGACACACAACAATACTTACACTTCAAAAGCCACCACCCTAAAAACTGCATAAAATCCATCCTTATGCACTTGCACGTAGGATATACACCATAATCACAGATAAAAACCTCAACAAATCCGTCTAAAAAGAATTACAAAAACCTCCTCCAGAGAGGCTACCCCACAACACTAATTAACAAAGGATTTGAATTAGCGGAGAGAATACCACTAGAACAATTAAGAACCCTAAAAAACAACGAACAACACAACTAGCATATGTCTCAACATATAACAAAAACAACCCTGAAATATTCACAAACATATTACACCAATTGAAAATAATGAAAAAATTAAAAATATATTAGACACAACAACAATAATCAAAAAGCAAGAGACAGCCAAAAAATTTAAAAACAATATTAACTTCATCCAAATTTGGGACACAAGCTACACAGGGTGTCTCAAAATGCGGAACAGAAGATGTGGGGTATGCAACATAATAATAGAAGGAACAACCTACACCTTCAAAAACCCCTACACAACTTTCAAAATAAATAAAAATCTTGACTGTACTCAAAAAATGTAGTTTACATAATAGAATGCACAAACTGCGAGAAAATATACATTGGATGCACATCATCACTGAACAAAAGAATCTCACTACACAAAAGCAACATTAGATTAGCTAACAATAGAAACCTATACGTATCGAACATATCCACGAATGTAGTCAGGGACAATTTAGAGTGCTACCAATATATCAAACTGATGACTATACTCTACTTAATTAAAGAAAAACATTTCATAGATAAATACAAACCCGAATTAAATCGAATTTAACCACACACACACAATAACACTACTCCATAAGCAAATATGATCTACTAATAGAATCCACAACCTATGTATATGTGTAAAACACATATGTATGAACACAAATAAGCACCCAAAACACACAAACTGAACCTAACCAAGCAAATACATATACACAACAATAAAAACAACTTCACTACACAAACATGTAAACCACAAAACAAAATATACAAATTATATAATATTAAATATAGAACAGACCAAGATACATACATACATACATATATTACATACATAGGTACTGACTGGGGTAGATAGATAGATAGATAAAAATGAAAAGAATAAGATAGATAGATATGTACAGAATAAGATAGATAGAATAGATATATAGATAGACAAATATGAAAAAACAAAGATAGATAGATATAAACACATCAAAATAGATAGATAGATTAATAGATCCATATATAGATAGATACGAACAAACACAGAGGGATATATAGTTAAATAGATTGATAAATATGAACAGACTGAGATAGATAAATAGATAGATAGATAGATAGATAGATAGACATAAACACACTGAAATAAATAGATAGATAGATTGCTATATCATTAAAAAAAAAAAAAAAAAAAAAAAAAAAAAAAAAATGTATGTATGTATATATATATATATATATATACAGATAGATAGATAGATAGATAGATATCAACTTACTAAAACAGATAGATAGATAGATAGATAGATAGATAGATATCAATTGAATGAAATAGATATATAGATATGAACAGACTGAAATAGATAGATAGATATAAACAGACTGAAATAGATGGATAAATGGATATAAACAGACTGAGATAGTTATAAACAAAGTAAGATAGATAGATAGATAAATAGATAGAAAGATAGTTATGAATAGACTTAAATTTAATTCTTAATTCAACTCTTAAGTATGTATATATATGTACACATATACACACTGAGTACAACCATATACATACGCACGCACACACACACACACACACATACAAGGTAAACATAGACACATATACGTAGACACACACATACCACACACCCAAAAGTATAAATTTAAGTAGAAAAACATAGAATGTCTTCGGAACAAAGAACAAAAAACAAATCACAAACACACACACACTTGATATATCAAATGAACATTTGATGAACTTTATCAAGACAACCCAATTAGAAAGTAATAAAAATAAGAAAAGTTAAAGGCTATAAAAATTCAGCTAATGACTTTATTGCTCAGCCACCCAAATGGAGGAACACCGGCTTGAGGGACTAGTGTTAAAGATGAAATTCCATTCCACCCATAAAAAAAAAAAAAAAAAAAAAAAAAAAAGGGAAAGAGAGGGTGAAGTGATCATGTGTATGTATATATATACACATACATGTAAGAATTCATTTTCATATTATCAACCAAAGCCTGAAGAAGATACCAGAAGATCTGAAACACGTGTTGCACATGTAAAACAAAAAGAATAAAAAAAATTTTTTCTGAGAACAAAATACATTTTGCGGACCTTCCTTTTTTATAAAATATTGAATTTTCTCCCGTTGGAACCAGAACAACACTTTTATATATATATTATTATATGTGTGTGTGTGTGTGGTGTGTGTGTGTGGTGTGTGTGTGTGTGTGTGTGTGTGCGTGCGTGTGTGTGTGCTTTTATTTTGCAGCGTACGCCATTTGATGTTAATTTTACTTCAGTAATTTCAGATAATAATTGGTGAAAAGTTTTCCGGAAATGAGAAATAAACTAGTCGAAGCCCTACTTTCAACATTTTGGCGACAAATCTTTTATGAAATAAGAATGAACAAAAATTAAATCTAAATGTATTTTTTTTAACAACGAGCGACACTGTGTCAATTATTTTAAGTGGAGTACAGCTGGTTTGAATTCAGTTTTCTTTCTCTTTGATTGGTTGCCTTGCCAAGACTAAAGGACCAAGTCTGCCCAAACTTTTAGCCAATGCTTGGGGTTTGGCTGGAGAACAGATAGTTCCATGTCTTTTCCAAGGGCATTAGCGCGTTTTGAAACATCATCATCCAGGACTGCTACTCGGATAACCAATTCCAATTGCAACGACGATAACCGTTACACAAACGATCCTTACAATTGTCCCACCTTTACCTTCTGGTTCGACAGTTGTTGTTTTTTTTTCAGTTCTCTGGTAAGGTCCAAGTATTTGTCTATCTTTTCACTTTTTTTTTACTTTCACTCGGTGGTCGGCCGCGATAGCAAAATCCAGTTCTCTACCTCACATTAATCAATACAAGAACGTACCACTATGCCCAAATTATTTGTATTAGATAAAAATAATTCATATCATATAATCGTGTGCAAAAGAAAACCTCTCAATAAATGTTGTATATTCTTCTTTTCTTACTTCTATTTTTCTTCTGTTCATCTTTGGTATCTTACGTTCTTCTGCTAGCATCTCTTCTGGCGTCTCTTCTAGCGTCTGGACTTCGTCTTAGTGGTCGGTCGCACTTAATTCATTTCTTCTTTTAGATCAGTCTTGTTATCAAGACATTCATCAACCACAAAACCATTTTATTTTCGTAAGCTTTTATTTACTTAACTAAACATTTCATGTAACTAAACATAGCGCGCGTATGCAGTGAGCTTCAGCTAAGGTAGAAAAATCTTATCTGCCAGACGTCCGAGCTGAAACTGAAGACCCAACCAGGTCTCACGTGACTTCACGTATTTCGCAGGCTTTCTGTAATATTCCATGGAAAGTCCCGCCCGTGATATGAAAAGGGCCATCCGCTCAGAATACAGGAGGTTGACAATAATCTATGCAGGGATTATGGAACATAAACAGCTAAATAGATATATGAACCAACAACTAAACATAAGATAACCCTACATGGGTTGACATGTCATTAAGATTAATGAATCAATCAATACAATCGTTATTTCATTTGCATATTAACTCAGTCTGATATAAGATATTATGTATATGTTCGGACAGCATATAAGATATTCCAATGATGTGATAGGGATCGAACTCAACATTATAATTCAGGACCAATATATCTCTGCCTCTGTCTCTGTCTCTGTCTCTCCATATATATATATATATATATATATATATATATATATATATATATATATATTATAAATATATTGTCAAGCTAAGCGCTTTTATCAACATTAGTCCCAGCTCCAACCTGACCCTGAGTGGTACAGACGAAATATTTAGAAAGGACAGACCTTCATCATCGCCCACACTAATTTTAGTCACCTTGAAATGGCAAAACCAGAAACACTAGCAATAAATAATGGACAAACCTTATTCTTCATATCTAACACTAAATAGATATTTAAACTAATATTTTTATTCAGATACTTGAATAGAGAATTAATTTGTGCTATTCTCTCTCTCTCTTCTCTCTCTCTCTCTCTCTCTCTCTCTCTCTCTCTCTCTCTCTCTGTGTGTGTGTGAGTATTTATAAAAAGATATGTTAACACCACAAAATGCTGTTAAAGTGAAAACATTTTATAACATAGCTGATATTGAACAATATTTCGATTTTATGAAAATCATCATCATAGCTTGTTTATACTCCGTGTTGTTAAGAGCGGAGACAAAAGTCATATGAGTTCAAAACAAAAAACCTTTGTGTTGCTAAAAAGAAAATGGTTATACAATAGTTTCGAATGTGAGCACTTCCGACGCATTTTTCTCGGTCATCAGATTAAACTTTTTAAAAACTGTTACAATAAGATATACACAGTCTGATGACCGAGAAAAATGCGGCGGAAGTGCTCACATTCGAAACTACTGAATAACTTTTTTTTTTTTTTTTTTTTTTTCAACATCAAGGTTTTTGTTTTGAACTCATATGACTTTTGTTTCTGCTCTTAACAACACGGAGTATAAACAAGCTCTGATGATGATTTTCATAAAATCGAAACATTGTTCAATATCAGCTATGAATATGTTATAAAATGTTTTCACTTTAACAGCATTTTGTGGTGTTTTCATATCCTTTTATCTATACTCATACCGTCGGATTCATTTCCTTTCTTTTAACTTATATATTGATATGTATATTTAAGAGATATTGAAAATTGTACAAGATGTGAAAACAATAATAATCTTGATTAACTAACTCAGTTACTCACTGTGTTTGTGCTTTCGAGTGAAACTTCTATTTATCTCTCTTACTATTAATATCCTCTCTCTCTCTCTCTCTCTCTCTCCATCTCCCTCTCCCCCTCTCTCTCTCTCTCTCTCTCTCTCTCTCTCTCTCTCTCTCTCTCTCTCTCTCTCTCTCTCTCTCTCTCTCTCTCTTTCTCTCTCTCTCTCTATTTTTATTTGGTTTATTATATTTTGGAACCTATAACCATGACATTTTTGAAATTTTCCCGCTGTACATTGTTACTGAGAGACACGTGTCACGGGGGGCAATATCTGTAAGATCTATGTTCTTTAGCTGCTACCTGGTATGCCGGCGCCAATACATTAGTGTTGAGCTATTTGAAGACGAATCAGAGACCATAAATGCGGGTATATATCTTTCTCAAGGTCATTATGGTGTCTTGTCCGGGAGAAATTGTAAGTTAGCTCGTATTGCAGGTCATTACTATTGTATAGGTTGGTCGATCGCGACGAGGGACACATTAATTGGTCTCTTCTACTAATACTGAGGTAAAAACATGTAATAAAGAAGTCTCCCAATGTCCCTAACGTTATGGTAACGCAAATAGTGCAAGCAATACCTGTAACACTGTACCAAATGCATGACTGAGTGGTTGGCGCGTAAATTTGCTATTCTATTAGATGTGTAGCGAACAAACGTAAAGTGAACACAACTGATCTAAGATTAACTTCGAATTTGACTTCCTATTCTAGTCTTATAGCTTCCGCGTGTTTTGTCCATCTGTTAAAATGATTAGCAGCGTATATACTTTTTCTAGACTCGTCTCGATCTCCTTTTGCTGAGAATTGTTTTCAATACCAACCACATATATGCATATATATATATATATCTCCTCTCTCTCTCTCCCTCTCTCTCTCTCTATCTCTCTCTCTCTCTCTCTCTCTATATATATATATATTATATATATATATATATATGAAGAGGAATATTAACCTACTCTAAACAAATCGTAAAATCTAGGAAGTCCGTTTGGTGTAGCGGTTGTGTTATCGGCCTGTCAGCTTGGCAGTCCGGTTTCAAATCACGCACAGGGCGGCCTTCCTATCTATAGCTCTGCTGATGAGGCCTAATAGGCCGAAATGTACATACAGAGATTGATTTTTCTCGATTTGTTTAGCCATACATTTAAATAGGCATTCCGCCTAATTCATTATTAATTAATTAATTTTCAAAAATTAGCTACGACTCCAATTAAGCACATATTCTCCTAAAAATTGTCGGCAAAAAAGCCATTCCAAACATACCGTGTTTACAATATATTATATATATATATATATATATATATATATATATATATATATATATATATATATGGGAGTAAATATGGAAATAAATCCAACAATATTAAGAAATTTCAAAAGCGAAATGCTCCAAAATTAAGATGGATTTATTTATCGTCGCTTAAACTTTTCGGTTTATTTAAACCTTCATCAGTATAGATTATGGGGTGAAGAAATTGATGGATGTTTTGGAGTTAGAAAAATATTTATAAAAAGTTTGTTACTGTATTTGTTCAGCTTTATATTTTTTGAAAGACGAGCCGCGATCCGAAACGTTTAAACGTCGATAATAAATTCATCTTATTTTTGGAACGCTTAGTTTTTCAAATTTCTTTATATAATATAATATATATATATATTATATATATATATAAGATCATCATGTCACGCCAGCAGCAGAGATATTCATGACAATCTCTCGCTAACACTATCTATCATTCATTACCCCTGCGAGATCCTCTGCGCGGCATCCAGGATCCGTGCAGTGCTGGTCAATATATGTCTTTGCTGGACGGCATACGCTGGCGTGTCCATGTGATGGCTTCTACAGAAGAACGTCACTCCTCCGGCGTCCGGGTGTCTTGTTCGCCTTACACGGATGGTTTGTGTGATATGGGGCTGGTAGCCGTGCATCATGTTTTCTAGACTGCTTAATTTATTATGATACAGTAAACAATTTTAACATTTAACAGTAAATATATTATTTTAAAAATACTTAAAAGGCTATGAATTTATGTGTTAAATATTTAAAAAAAATAATATAATTATGTACGTATTTACATACACAACTTCTACAAAATAAGTTTAGTAATTTATAGATTTACACATCCAAACATTAATCGATCTCTTCTACTAATACTGAGGTAAAACATGTAATAAAGAAGTCTCCCAATGTCCCTAACGTTATGGTAACGCAAATAGTGCAAGCAATACCTGTAACACTGTACCAAGTGCATGACTGAGTGGTTGGCGCGTAAATTTGCTATTCTATTAGACAATAGAATAACTATTTCTCTGAATGTTTGAGATGAGGCTTGAAGATTAGTATTATCTGCGTTATTCGGACTATTGCCCCATCTTCATTGTTATTTGTACAACGTTTCGGTCGATATGCCCTCCGGACTTCTTCAGGTATTTCTTGTCGGACTCGGGAACCTTTTCGGACTCGGGAACTTTCTTTTCGAACTCGGGAACTTTCTTGTCGTAATCGGGAGCTATCATGGAACTTTGAACCTAACCCTTTATTTAGTCCACGGGCGTATCCTGATTACTCATTCCGCTACCCATAGCTGGGGTAGGAGTTGTCTTAATTATTTTTCTAACTAAATATGTTTTCTCAACAATAAATTTGCACATTACTAATCGTTTTCAAAAAGGTATTATTACGTTTAAGACTAATGCTTTTTTTGCTATAAGAACAAACAGAAATCTTTGAATATATTATATATATATAATATATATATATTGTGTGTGTGTGTGTGTGTGTGTATGTTTGTGTTGGTGTGTGCGTGTGTGTGGTGTGTGTGTGTGTGAGAGAGAGAGAGAGAGAAGGGGTGGGGTTGGATACCGTACTCACATATCAAGTGCTTGGCAACAATCAGTATCTCGCTTATACAATCATTAGATCCATCAAATGTATAACGACAGTTTTCAGACTTCCAGAAATAAAAAAAAAAAAAAGAAAGAAGAGGGAGAAAGAATAAGAAATGAAAGGTGAGCGAAACAAAAGCTAATATTGTAAAAAAAAAATTTTCTATTAACGGTTTTTTATATTTATTTGTTCATATTTTGTTTTTGAAATTATGACATGCTCACACGGTCGCAACACATTGCAAACTTACCGGATGTCAGCCTTGTTCTCAACAAACTTTTAAGAAAGAAAAAAGAAAAGAGACGAAATAAGAAATTACAAGTTATCTTGCCCATTCATAAAGGAGGAGAAGAAGAAAGAGAGGAAAAGGAGAGGAAAAGGAAATAAGAAGAGAAATTATAACCACACAAAAAAAAAAAAACATAAGCACGTCAATTTCTGAATATAAACTCTGATGATAAGCTTTGCTTTGAAATCGATTAGACATATAAAACATCTTTTTGTCTTTATTTTTTACGCATTGTATTGCCTTCGAATTTATTATTTTTATATATGTGATATATGTATAATGTTTGGCCTGTGATTACAATCCATCTAAGTTAAACGCATTCAATCAGTAAAATTCTCTACATTCTTTCTCTAAGTCCAATTCATTTGATGAATATCGTTCTAAATATGAAATGCTTTTCACGTTTTTTTTCTCTTCCATTGTGTCGATTGGGTTATAATAAATCATCATCTATTAAAGACATGTGACCATAAAATGCGAGAAGGCCTTCGGTAACATCAATAAATTCAGTCCGGCCCATTCCACGTCGATGATCCTTATACTCGACTGCTCTCCTGGGCCACAACTGGACACTGATACCCGAAGTAGATGCTCACGGAAAGCTGGCGACTGGACTTATTCACGATTGCGACTATATTCCACAGTGGCAAATTCCGGGGGGCGCGCAGCCTCTGTCCCTATTGAATAAGTCAACAATACAACAATTCCCTTGCTAGATGTGTACAGCGAACAAACGTAAAGTGAACACAACTGATCTAAGATTAACTTCGAATTGACTTCCCAATCTAGTCTTCAGAGCTTCCGCCGTATTTAATGTCCATTCCGTGTTAAATGATTGCATCGACGGTAATCATACTTTTTCTAGACCTAGGACTCGATCTCCTTTTGCTGAGAATTGTTTTCAATACCACCATAATAATGCTTCTATACTACTCTATCTATTCTACTCAAATAATAATATCATAATAATAATATTACTATAATATATATATAATATATATATATATAACTATATCATCTATATCATATATATTATTTTATATTATATATATTATATATATTAATATATATATATAATTAAAATAATATATGATCTCTTGTATATATATTTCTAATGATTATATTATATATATTACTTGATCGTATGTCTTATTCTCAAACTAAGTTTCGACCTGTACGGTCATCGTCCCAGGAGAACATCTTATTTGAAGAAAAATTAGTTGATAGAATTATTTAGAAAGGCGAGCATCCTACAGAAGAACTATACCAAAAAATTGAATGTTTTTTGAGGGTTGTGACATGCTATTAAAATCCGCGCCGTAGTCGCGAGTGAATGTCTTATAGTAGCCATGTCCATTTGTTCCAGATGAAGAACCTCTATGACGGTTAGGCTTATTATTTTTGCAATCTTTTCAAATATATAGTGTGAAAGGGAGGGGGGGTCACATAGGAGTGCTAGTGCTATGACTATAGTGCACATACATATACAAGTATGACAGTGCTGATCTACATATACGCTGTTAGTCGAATGAAGTAGACATGTCGTGTCATATTATAACATAATATACTATGGGAGTAAAGATGGAAATACAAATCCGACAATATTAAGAAATTTGAAAAAAACGCAACGTGTCCCAAAATTAAGATAACATTATATTCCTACTCGGTACAGCACTAATAACACATTTCGGTTGTATTTAAACCTCTCATCAGTTAAATCACTAACCTCTATTTATGGCGCGTGAAGAAATTACATGCATAATTTGATAGATGACAGCCGAGTTAGCATAATTTATAAAAGCTCCTGATAAACTGTAAATTTGTTCAGCTTACATTTTTGGAAAGACGGAAGCCAAGACCGCAAATCTTGACAAACGTATTACAACACGTCCGATAAATTAAAATTCATCAATTGATTTAATTCACGTTAATTCAAATTTCTTTCAACTATACTGAATACTATAATATATATAAAATAATTAATAATAATATATACATATATATAATACTATATACACTTATTATAGTATATTATACTAATTTCAAAAACATATGAAAAAAGCTAAAATTATAACACAAATACTGCTAAGAAGCAAATCATTATTTAAACAGATTTAGCTAATCTCTATCCCTGAGTAACGATACTGCTCCTAAATTAGAAATGTTTTTTTAAAAATTCCCTTAAATTGACGTTAATACATATTAGTCCGTACCTGGATTTTCCAAATTATCTAACCCCAGTTCAATGAGGATTACACCAACGGGCTCGCAGGTTTTTCTAAAACCTTGATCCATTCAATGCTTTCCGGTTTGTCATATAAATTGCTAGCAAACTAAGACCCTCCCAGCCCCAGATTGATAGATATGTAAATTGCATTTTATGTGTTCACCTTTTTTAATGTGCTTTACTGTGAACAGAATTTTATATCCCAGCGTCTGTGCCTCTGAGCCGGGTCGCATTGACAAGTGACCACAGGAAAAATCTGCATCCGAATATTTCCATTTTCTGTTTGGCAATCATTGTCAGAACAAATAACACTCGACTGGTGTTCCAAGTCCACAGACACAAATGGATATGCCGAAAAAATAAGCGGTTACGAGACACGGACTGACATTAAACGAAATATTCTAATCCGTAAAAGACAGCCACGTATTGCTGGATTGTTTACCAACATACATTAGATTGCCCAGGAATTTAGCAATAAAGTCGACCTTAAATCCCTTAACCGTTGAACACTCACAGTAGCCTATACTATGAAACTATATGATTCATTCTCCTCCCTCCTCTCTCTTCCTCTCTCTCTCTCTCTCGTCATCTCTCTCTACTCTTTCTCTCTTCCTGACGCTATAATATATCAATATACTATATAATTATATATCTATATAATCAATGGTAATATTGATGGTTTACACTCATAACTTGAATTTTCATGGTAAATCCAATCACAGATGAGTTCAATGGTTGAGATTTAAAAAACAGCAATTGGGTGAAGAAATATATATGGCAGATCAAAGAAAAAACGGGCAGAACACCTACAATAATATGGGAAATAATTTTAAAAAAGCCCAGGCATACAAAGGCAAACAACGTAAATGCGATCTCTGCTTAGAAGAAAAGTTGTGTATATTACAAAATACAAACAATAACTTGTTTAATAAGAGAAGTGAACTCGTTTCGAAATGTAGGCATTTGAACAAATTTTTACTGTGTCACTTACCACCTGACCCTAATTGATCCCTTAATTTTCGCTCTCCTTTTATTTATTAAAAAAAATATCATCTGAACACCGCGTGCATTAACACCAAAGCAAGTTTGTTTGATTATACTGTTTTTTAAATACAAATTTAACGTCATAACAGTACATCACGTGAACGCGATCCACGTCACATAAACGTTAAACAAGCCACAGTTAAAAAAAACAAAACAATTTTTAGCTTTATATTTCCCATCGCGTGAAAACGCTTCATATAAACGCTAAAAAAATTACTGTTTTTTTTAAATCTCAACCATTTCACGACTGTTTTTTAAGATCTCAACCATTAAACTCATCTGATGATTGGATTACCATGAAACTTAAAGTTATGAGTGTAAACCCATAATATTACCATTGATTATAATTCTGCTCTGCTTTATTAGCATTGAGCATCTTTTCATGCCAATACTTTTCTAATTTTTTCATTCTCTATTCATTATATATATATAATATATTATATATATTATATATATATATATAATAATATATATATATATAATATATATAATATATAATATAGATATATATATATAGGATATAATAGTAATATGAACAAAAAGTAATAAGCAAACAGGAATATTTTATTATATATGTTATTTATTCTCAACTAGTTTCGACCTTATCATCGTCAGGAGAAAATTTCTTATTTGAAGAAATTGTTTTTAGATATTTTGAAAGGAGCATTATGAAGAACTATAAAAATTGGAATTTTTGAGAGTTTGACATGCTATTAAAAATCCGGGTAGAAGAGTGTGTTAGTAGTAGCAGTCCATTTGTTCCGTGAAAAAACCTCTTTGGGGTGGGTTATTTTTTGAATGCTCTTATATATGTGAGGGAGGGTTCTTGGGAGTTGTGTATATGACCATATATATAAATGTATGTGTGTGCATACATATATGTGTGTGAATGATGTGTGTATGTGTCTCGGTACTGTGCGCATGACTTTTAGATTTGTAATTGGGTCATATATATATAATATATATATATATATATATATATATATATATAATGCGATGGCTAAATTAATTCATAGAATCCAGGATAATTCCACAATGTTAGCTTTGTATTAAGAGGGTGAGGCCATGGATTATTGTTCTGGAAAACAAGCTGGACTTTAATCAAGTGTGGGTCACTTGGTTGGAAGGATCTGGGATTAAATTAGCTGAAACCCTTTATCAATCTACCAAAATCACTAGTGATGCATTTCAGCTAATCCGACACATACATGTATATATCGATCTCGGCTTGGCGCAGCGTGCTAAATGTAGGTGCCCTGAAGAGACGTATATGGTCGACAACACACACACACACACACACACACACACACACACACATATACACACATATATATATATATATATATATATATATAATGTAATAAAATAAATGGTTTTACATATTTATTTATTAGGTGACAAAGGAACATTCACGACCATATTGGTTTCATGCGAGGCAATCATCACGTGAAGATGTTTCAAATGCATCAAACTCCAGTGAAAGACCATCAGCTAACACTGATGTGAAAACTCAAAAGGAGTAAACAACAACAACAACAAACAACAATAATAATAATAATAATAATAATAATAATAATAATTATTATTATTATTATTATTATTATTATTATTATTTTACTCATTTGAGTTTTCACATCAGCATTAGCTGATGGTCTTTCACTGGAGTCTGAGTGACAGCAAGTCTCTTCAGGTCTCCAAGACTCTTCTGAGTATTCTGGCAGATTGCAGCAGTGCAGTGTTCTGAATGGTTTCAATCCTTCCTCTGATTTCCAAACTTTCCAAACCCTTTTCTAATCCTTTTGGGACTGTTCCAAGTGCACCAACTACAATTGGTATCACTTTCCCTTTCATGTTCCATAACTTTTTCAGTTCTCTGCATTATTTGTCATTTTTTCATTTTCCTTTAGCTTCACCCTGTGATCTGCTGGCACTGCAAAATCCACCAGTTGACAAGTTCTTTCTTTTTTGTTTATCAACACTCGATCTGGTCTTCTTGCTGTGATATGGTGATCTGTTTTTATTTCAAAGTCCCAGAGAATTTTATGTGTTTCGTTCTCAAGAACAGATTCTGGTTTATGCATATACCCTTTTGTTGTATGGTCAAAATTTAATTTTTTGCATAACTCCCAGTGGATCACCTTCCCAACCCAGTCGTGTCTAGTTTTGTATTCTCGTTGTGCTAGTTTGCTACATTCACAGAGTATATGGTTTACAGTCTCATCTCTATTACCGCAAAGTCTACATTTACTATTTTGTTGGGTCTTATCAATTTTCCCTTTGATATAGTTCATCCTTGTGCATTATTTTGTGCAGCAATTATAAGTTATTCAGTTTCTCTTTTAAGGTTTCCCTTTCTTAACCAAGTCCAAATCTTTCCATTATTATTATTATTATTATTATTATTATTATTATTATTATTATGAAATAAGATGAAAAGATTAACAAGTATTTGGACCTGGTCTGAGAACTGAAGAACTGAAAAAACTATATATATATATATATATATATATATATATATATATATATATGTGTGTGTGTGTGTGTGTGTGTGTGTGTGTGTGTGTACTGATTGTATTGAGCGAGGTGTAATTATACACCTGAGAACGGTATGGTTTACACCCGGCATAATTTTCAGATTTCTTGAATCGAATTACCTCATTATGCCATGCCAAGATAAGTTCTGCAAAATAGAATGAAAGTAACAGTGCGTGAAAAATATTCTCCTAAAAATTCCCGTTGATGTGTCTATATCTATAAATAGTTTTTACATTGTCTATATTGCAAGGGTCAGTTTACATTACCCACAGGCCTACATGCACGCATGATAAGCAAAAAAAACATAAACACAATGTGTGCGTGTGTGTGTGTGTGTGAGAGAGAGAGAGAGAGAGAGAGAGAGAGAGAGAGAGAGAGAGAGAGAGAGAGAGAGAGAGAGAGAGAGAGAGAGAGAGAATAGATAGATAGATAATAGATCTAACCATTTTGCGTGCCTTGTATATTATACATATTTACACTTCTGTCGTTGGATCTACAACAATCTTTATATATACATATACACACAATCACACACACGCACACATATGTATACACACACACACACACACACACACACATATATATATATATATATATATATATATATATGTATATATATATTCATGTATGTATATATATATATATATATATATATATATATATATATATATATAATAAAGAGAGAGAGAGAGACAGGGAGACAGAAAAATAAAGAGAGAGGCATAGGGAGGAAAGAAAGAATATATATATATATATATATATATATATATATATATATATATATATATGTGTGTGTATGGTACATATACATATATATATATATATATATACATACATACCATACATATATATATATATACATAAGCATACATATATATATATATACATATATATATATGCATAGTGCGTAGCAGATGGTCTCCGATACACACAGGCCGCCACGTTTTTGCCTTTCCTGGATTTTGTTTTCTATTTGACGGACGCCATCAACATTTGGCAAACGTTATCAAATAGCTCTTAAGAGAACAGCACTTTGGAACGGATGCAGAAACCTTAGCAATGAGCAAGTAGACACGGATGTATTTAACCATTACTAATTCAATGGAAGTTACCTCAGACCTAGTCATCTAGTCTGACCTGAGTGAAACCCAAGTCACGATTGACGTGTAGGGTTTCCCAATGTCGGCATGTGTGCTTAATTTAAGAATCCTGTGCCTCTATCCAAATTACTGCTTTAAATATTTTCTTCAATGTTTCACAATGGCCAGATATTTATATCACTGATAACTTGGGTTAGTTGGGTACCGTCAGCGAGTATATATATATATATATATATATATATATATATATATATATATAAAGCTTATGTGCTCTATGTCGCCAAATATTTATCGCCGGTTCATTCAACTCTAAATCTTTAAAACAAGGAATATATATATATATATATATAGTATAATATAGTATACATTTTTTTTTTTTTATTTAACCTATATATATAATTTACTATATATATATATATATATATATATATATATATATATATATATATATATATATATATAGTAAATTATATATATAGGTTTCAGACACGTGTTTCGAGTATCACCTCTCATCAGTGCAGTTATACCATTTTAGCAGCTACCTCTGGCCGGGTTTGAGACCCGAACGAACTTACGCTCGCCAAACCTCTTACCCATACGGCCACAGTCAGCTGCCAAGTATAGCAGGCTATGTAATCGCTACATTTCTAAGCGGAAATGAATTAGCCTAGAGGTCTCAAACTTTGTAAACAAAGTGAGTCTTAGCTGAACGCCGAATATGGTGAATTTTGCAACTAAATCCCTTCTAAATAAAGTGCTCAATCGAAATTGGGAGCGTATAATAGAGTAAACTACAGACACGTATTTCGAGGTATCACCTATATATATATATATATGAATAGATAATTTTTAGAAAAAAACAAAAGATGTTATTAGTTTGCCGACAGATCTGTTTCGACCTTTTAATAAAGTGGTCTTTTTCAAAGCAACTATATTTATGAGGAAAGACGGAATGAATAAACCGTTAATCACGAGGTACAAACAAACGCTCTCTTTCAGGGCCGGAATTTTAAAATTTTTTGAAAATGCGTATTTTGTGTTAAAAATATTTTTTTTACTTCATATATATATATATATATAATTCATCCCCATACACGTGTTTCGGCCTTTTACGCCTATTCCTTGGCTAAGGTAAAACTCAGACTGTTTGCCAGCCTGAAATATTATCCCCTCAGCCACTGTCAGCTGCTCTAGCGGGCCTGGTGTTTTTAAACTATCAAATACATAGGTTTGTTTATATATTTTTACGATCACAGAGAGATCAAATTTCCGGGGAAACGGTCATTGCTTACATGCTTAGTAGTGAAAGTTAATTTATATTACCAATTAGAGGCCTCATACCAAATTTATATATATATATATATATATATATATATATATATATTATATATATATATATATATATAATTACTCAATATATATATATATATATATAGATATATATATATAATTACTCAATATATATATATATATATATATATATATATATATATATATATATATATATATATAAATCCAAAAGCCCCAGAGAAGAAATCTTCCTTACGACATAGGAGTTTTTTTTAAACAACCTGTCGCAGTTTAAGAGCTCAATATGTGCTCTTATTTTTAGAGTCACAGAGCAAATTTATAAGTAAAGAAATAACAAAAGACTTAAAAGAAATAAAGAAAGAGAATATGGGAAATATGGAGAGAGGGGTGAACGCGCCGAAAAAGTAATGCTAATCTGTTTCAATCAAACAAAATGGAAAAGAAGGAATGAAGAAACATGGTGAGAGGGTGTGTGTGTGTGTGTGTGTTGTGTGTGTGTGTGTGTGAGAGAGAGAGAGAGAGAGAGAGAGAAGAGAGAGAGAGAGAGAGAGAGAGAGAGAGAGAGAGAAATATTATACTTCTATTTAATGAACTATTTGAAATAGCACTTAAGTAAATATATCAAACGTTGCCATAATTAAATCATCATACTGTGATATATACAGAGGTCCTGCTAGTTTTTCAGTTATTCTTCTTGAGATCTAAGTCTACATTACATCAAGCCTAAGCCATAACCTAAGCTTTAATTAACGAGGATTGAACACGCAAATAATGCCATTACAGCAAGCTTCTCAAGCGATTGATCTAAGACATACACGATCAGGCACGAACACACAATTTTATATATATATATATATATATATATATATATATATATAAACCAGCTAGTGTAACGGTTAGAATCCCCGCCTGTCAGCCTGGCAGTCAGGGTTCGAATCACACGCAGAGCAGTCTCCTGTCTATAACTCTGCTGATGAGGCATAATACGTCGAAATGTACGTACAGAGATCAACTTTTTCTCGATTTGTTTACGCCTTTTTATTTAAACAGATATGCTTGCCTAATTGATTAATTATCAACTAATTAATTTTCAATTAGATATGACTTTAATTAAGCACATATTCTCCCCAAAATTGTCGGCTATCGCCATCTCCAGCAGACTATATTATATGCCTGTTTGTTTACTTTCATATATATATATATATATATATATATATATATGTGTGTGTGTGTGTGTGTGTGTGTGTGTGTGTTTACCGCACAGATCCCTGTGCTACTCATACGCTAAGTTGGCGAGGACCGGTATCGAACTAAGAACCTTGTGGTTTCTAGCCAAACACTCTACCGACTGAACTAACCCGGCCCTTTATATATATGTATATCGATTAAATATTTCTCTATCGCTAACACAGTCAGTACAGCGGAGGGGACGGAATGCGAACGCACAAACTCCCACAAGCACAAAAAAAAATGGAAAAAAAATCAACACGTAGAACGATGACAGGCACGAGACAAAAAATACACACAACAAATGAGTAAGAGCATAAAAAACAGAATCTAAGAGGTCACTACAAGCGGCCGCCCCCATACCACACAAGGAGGTCACGGATGATAGCACCAACATCAACGAAAATGTATCTATACACGCCAAAAAAGAGAGATCAGCCATTCTATTCGTTCTGAATAAGGGGTATAACAACCCCGAAACATTTACGAAATGAAACGAAACTTAACATTAAAAAAAACTGAGTTTCTTATATTTCACACCTAATGCTTCATACTAAATCCCAAATAATATATATTATAGACATATATATTATTAGGGGAATATGTGCTTAATTGAAGTCATACCTAATTTGAAAATTAATTAGTTGATAATCAATTAATTAGGCGAATATATCTGTTTAAATGTGAAGCGTAAACAAATCGAGAAAAAGTAATTCTCCGATGAGGCATAATAGGCCGAAATGTACATACAAAGAATGACTTTTCTCGATGTGTTTACGCTTCACATTTAAACAGATATATTCGCCTAATTCATTAATTATCAATTAATTAATTTTCAAATTAGATATTACTTCAATTAAGCACATGTTCTCCTAATAATATATATTCTCCCAAAAATTGTCGGCATAGCCATATCAAACAAACTGTTGCGCACTATCACACACACACACACACACACACACACACACACACACACACACATATATATATATATATATATATATATATATATATATATATATGTCAATATATATTATTTGGGATTTAGATACAATTAATGCCTGAATAAGATATCAGAAGATCGGAAACACGTGTAGCAAATATGAGATAAAAATAAAAATAACATTTA
>CM042146.1:8865390-8895390 GCA_023376005.1 Doryteuthis pealeii
TTAATTGAAGTCATACCTAATTTTGAAAATTAATTAGTTAATAATTAATAAATTTAGGCGGGCATATATGTTCAAATGTAAGGCTAAACAAATCGAGAAAATATCAATCTCTGTATGCACATTTCGACCTATTAGGTCTCATCAGCAAGGTTATAGACATGGGAGACTGCTCCGTGTGTGAATCGAAACCTCGACTGCCAAGCTGACAGGCGGGGATTCTAACCATTCCACTAGCTGGCCATCCAGATTTTTCCTTTGTTTTGAAGTTAGTTATATTCAACTTTTTGGTGACTTGTCGCACGAAAGTATGAAAGTAAGTAAACCAACAATGTGTTTATTTTTTATATGGCTTTTAGCCGACAATTTTTGGAGAATATGAGCTTAATTTAAGTCATACCTAATTTTAAAAATTAATTAGTTAATAATTAATGAATTTAACTTGTGTAACGTTGTGGCGTTTGTTACACAGTATCGATTAGGAATATGTTACGTACGGTACCAGTTCGTAATATGTAACGTTATGTTGTGGGGCTCACCGCGTCTTCAAAACACACGGTACTGTTAAGACTCGTACAGCCGTGTATTAGGGGTTGGCACGTTGATCAGCACACACAGAATTCCAGCAGTCCCCAAAATTCTTCCACACTCCTTTCGTTTATGGTCAAGCGAAAGATATCACTTACGCAGGCCGCGTGCTCCTCGTTACGGCCAATTTGACTTGTTGACAAGTATATACCTCCAGTCAAGTATCTGTTCCCGTTTGTTTGTTTAATGGCTTTCATTCATGAATCCCATTACGATTTCTTTGGCGTGTAGTAAATAAAGGTGATAAACAGTACCTCTTGTTTTTCATGAATTTATTTCCTTAATGAAAGTTATTGAGGGAGAGAGATAGTCAGCTTCCTTACATATGTTTCTAATGATGCTCTTCGTTCCAACGGTCAGTACCAATTATCAGGCTTAGGTATGTTTTTACTTCGTGCAGTGTAAAATATTACATCTCAGGTTTCACACATCAGCGACACCATATCTCCATTCCAGGACCCCAGTCGCTCGCCTCTCACCAGCTCGGTCAAACCAAACTCAACTCCTTTCTCCCTCGGTCTCCCGGAACTCAACTGATTCAAAATCTAAGGTTCCCTCATTAAATAGACATCGAAGTGGAATCTTCTAGAATCTTCCCGAACCTTTCGAACGTACTAACTGTTTTACCAAATTACACGTGTCACTTAAGAGGTCGACGGGTCAACCATCCTTTCTTCTGACAAACCGATTAAACTAAATTTTACTAGCATAATCCCAGACTTAATGGCTCCGAATAGACTCAAAGGTGATAATTAGTTTTACATTGCTTCCCCACTCCCGTAAGATCTGAGAATCATGATACATCCTATTAAGGTTTCTCTGTGTCTGGCACAAGGCCACAAATATGGTGTTCCTAGGTCCATTATGCTACACTTGCCTTAGTTTCCCTCGATATCATGCACATAACTGTTAAATAAAGGTTTTGTTTATCAGTCGACGCTGTGTACATGTACGAGTTCGTATTTATTCAAACGGCACAGTATATCTTGCTCGTCTTGCTTGGATGGTCTTTGTCGGAGAGGGGGTGGGTAATTGGCCATACTCCTACTTTTTTGTCAGATGCTGTTTCCAGGATCTTTACAAAACAGCATACTGAAACGTAATTCCATAAATGTCAGGGTTTGTCATAGTTTATCAGCATTACTGAATTTCTAAAGTCCGTAAATATGAATTCTAAATGTGTAATTATTAATTTAACGTTGAAATATTAAATGTCAAAACTTTAAAATGTTGTCATATTGATTTTATAATTAGAGGAATGATGGCCTAATCAGTGTAGTAAATCATGTTCGTGTAGGTAGAAGGGCACTATTTACTTATTAAAAGATAGCATATATATATATATATATATATATATATATATATATATATATATATATATATATATCACACGTATATATATATGTATATATATATATATATATATATATATATATATACATATATATATATATATCACACACATATATATAATAATATATATATACACACATACATATATATGTGTGTGTATGTGTGTGTGTGTTGTGTGTTGTCTGTCTGTCTGTCTGTGTGTGTGTATGTGTATAGAAAATGAAAAGTTAAGTCCGGTTTTTAAAAAATACGATTCAAAGTTTCACTGTTACGATAATCAATTTAGTTCGCTTGTCTTAAAAAAAACCAGCTCACATGACGATTGTAACCGTTGAACTCTGAATTGTGAGGGTTATACTCTGCGGTCTTTTTTCATTTAATGCGTCTTAAATGTATTCATATATATATATAAATATATATATATATATATATATATATATATATATATATGTGTGTGTGTGTGTGTGTGTGTGTGTGTGTGTGTGTGTGTAGAAAGAATGAATAAAGAAAAGAAAGTACAGAATGGATAATAAAGGATGAATTTAATCAATATCACTTACACATGTGTTTCGGTCAGTTTATCTATGTGTACATTATTCAAAATATTATTATTATTATTAAATAAACAAATGAAATGAAATAATAATAATAGAAAAAATGTAAAAATATTCCGTACACAGAGAAAATTTGACCTTCATCAGAGTGACACCTGAGTTGAAAATAAAGTTTCTCTCTGATGAAGGTCAAATTTTCTCTGTGTACGGAATATTTTTACATTTTTCCTATTATTATTATTTCATTTGTTTATTTAATAATAATAATAGTTTGAATAGTGTTGCTTTCTTTTAGACACAGCCTTGTAGTCTCCATTTTAATTCTTCAGTTCATGCCTGATTTTTGTTTACCGTGTTAAGGTAGCATTGGACAGCAACCATAATCTCATTATTTTGATTGCCGGCGCAGATCATCATGATACAAGTTATTCACTTCCATGATTCACGTGGGTTCCAGTCATCCATTCTATCAGTCATCACGTATATGAATAAAGATGGGTCCAAGCTTTTAAATGATCCGTAGCGTGCGTCAATACCTCCAACCTACGGAGAAAAATCACCAAATATAAGTATGTCAAATTATCCCGAACACCCTATATATTGTATTGAAAAACTAATTGATGTCAAGGTGTGTTTGTATCCATTGGTTACGTTTAAATATTACATATACAATTCTGTATTGGACATTTTAAATTTTTCTCCATGAAAAAAAAAATGAACATAGCATTTCATATTGATCCACTTTACAGATAAAATCTTATCAAATGCTTAAATACCCATTCCTGAAAAAATATCTCATTCATTGTCACCAATATGTAAACATTAAAAGGTCACCCTGACATTTCGTAAAGGACATTTTTTATTCAAAATAATCAGCTTTAGATTTCATTTGTAATTTCAAATAATTATCAAACAAATAAGACATTTAAAAAAAAAATTTCCCTTTGATAAAGCAAATCTGTATTTATTATCAATAAACTGAAAGGAGTATCAAAAAATAAAAATGATTTCTTACGCCCAAATTAATCTTAGTGCTCGTAATATTTATCTATATATTGTGCAATATCTATTGAGACTTTATCCTTGCTGAGTAAGAACGCTTAAGTTGAAAATGGGATTTAGGGACACCGAGGGATTACTGAATAAACTAGCTGCTCCGTTAACAAACCAATCAGAATCGAGATTCAAATTTTCCGTCACAAGGTGATTACCCTTGTTTCTGGAACCTAATCTTTGAGAAGGGAGCTTAATATCAAGTTGAACCAAAGATTTTATTTTCTTGGAGGCAATTTTCAATATATCGAAAACCTTCTTCATTTTTTTCTCCTTTTTGTTGGGATGAGTTATGCTTGATCGTTTCTCATTTGCTTTTTCTTAATATGTTGTATATTTTATATACTTGCTTTTTTCATCCATATTATTCCAATGGTTGCATAACATATTTTTCTTAAAGGCTATGCTTGTGGGTTTAATCCAAAATTCCGCACAGTCGGTGGGGCTGACAATTTGTCGAATGTATACTCAGAATAATGGTTAGAAAAGATAGTAGTCCTTAATATCACATTAAGCTGAATCCAGTTGTAAGGCCCCTTTATTATACCTCTGGGAAGTGCATTGTCATTAATCGCATGTCTACTGAGACCCGGAAAATTAGTATGTGGGTAATTCATGAGAAAATGCGTCCCGCTCTCCTGCCTCCAAAATTGCTACCCGGTGACTATCAAAATAACAACCCCAGCTCGTCGTAATTTCTGATTATTTATCGTAATTTGTCGTAATTCTTGTTTAGATATGAAGATGGATATATAGTTTGGAATAGACTGAGATAGATATATTGATAAACAAACAAAATAATATAGATATATATGAACAAATGGAGATAGATAGATATTTTCGACAAGTAAATGTATTTGGGGGGGGTCGCTTCTCTTTTTGTCGTAATTCTTGTTTATTTAAACTAAAAACAAGACATTCAAACATGAATAAAAAAACAAATCTTAGTATTTAAAGTAATATAGATAAATATGAACAAATTGAGAAAGATATGAAGATGGAGAGTTTTAAATAGACTGAGCTGGGTCATTATTTTGATAGTCACCGGGTAGCAATTTTTGAGACAGGAGACCGGGACGCACTTCCTCATAAATCACCAGTATGTGTTATGGTTCCATCCAGGGATCAAATATATACGTTTGAAAACTATTACGATTAGATAAGAATTCTTGAATACATAACTGTATGTTTATAGTCAAATAAAGTGTAATGGGACATTGAACATATTGTGGTGTTTGGGATTGAGTTTCGCCATTAAATACTCCATAAGGAGTAGATATGCAATTAAAAAATAAATCAAACCCATATATCCACAATTGATGCTACCGGTACCATCCTAGTCATTATGATAAAATTTAAAGGTATTCAAAATTAAAACATTGCTAAAAAAATAAAGAAAAATCTCAACCCCAGCGACACCACCAAAAAGTATAAAAAACAAAAAACAGGAACTTGAAAATAGAAACACGAAATGAAAAAGAGAAAGAAACACGGAAATAAAAAAAAGTAACACGAAAGAAAAATTCAACTGAAAAAAAAAAAAAAAATAAAAATGAAAGAAAAAAAAAAAAAAAAAAAAAAACAAAAAAAAAAAAAAAAAAAAAATTGAAATTAAAGCCTATATATCCACAATTGATGCTACCGGTACCATCCTAGTCATTATAATAAATTTAAAGGTATTCAAAATTAAAACATTGCTTACTTTTTATGCGGAGTAAAGCTGGTTTAAATTAAGAGTGTTCTTTCTCATAGGCAGGTTGCCGGAACAATTGCAAAAAACTCAGTTTGTACCAATATCTATATCTACGGAAAGAAACGATGGATTTCGTTTCCGATGATGATAACTATTACGCTAACATAAAAAGGGAAATTCGAAAGAAACCAAACAAATTAAAAAAGAAGAAACAAAACAAATAAAGACACATGAAAGAAAGAAAGAAACCTAAAAATAAGACATACAAAATATAAAAACAGAAAAAAGAAATACGGTAAAAAATTAAAAAAATAAAGAAAATAGAAAAAAATCGCCAAAATGGAAAAACAAAGAAATTAAAAACAGGAAAATAAAAAAATAAAAATGAAAAATACATGAAAATTGAATTCATAATGAAAATTAAGAAAGACAGGAATATAAAAATGAACACAAAAATAAAGAAAAATCTCAACCCCAGCGACACCATCAAAAAGTAAAAAAACAAAAAACAGGAACTTGAAAATAGAAACACGAAATGAAAAAGAGAAGAAACACGGAAATAAAAAAAAAAGTAACACGAAAGAAAAATTCAACTGGAAAAAAAAAACGAAATAACAATGAAAGACAAAAAAAAAACCAACAAAAAAAAAAAAACAAACAAAGCCCAAAAATTGAAATTAAAGCCCAAAAATGAATAAAAACAAAAAAATTAAAAAAAAAAACACGAAAATGAACATTTTTAAAAGCACGAAAATAAAAAATAAAGACAAAGCGAAAAATGAAATCAAATTTTCGAAATAGACGTGACGTGAATTACAAAAAAAATATGGAAATCCAAAAACGTTGAATCTCTGCTGTTCATAGGAACAATTATTTCTTCAGAAGGATCATAGTGTAATATCTGTCAGTTACTCCGCCATTACAATTTGCAATTACTTTAGATTTATGACCATGAAATATGGATAATGTTAGATACCAATTAAAATATAGTATAAAGATAATATTTTTTCCTTAAGAAATCTATAAAGAAGTTGAGGCAAAATGATGATGAGATGGGAAAGTATTGAATGGAAATCGACAAGGAGTGTGTTGGTTAATTGGTTGGATTTTACGGCATGTAAAGCCTTGGGTTATTTTAGGCCGAATACGTTTTTATTCATTTTTGTTTGATATTCAATGTTTTTAAATTCCTTTTTTATATATTTAAGCAGTATATGCGACCATAACAGGTTCAACCAATCCAGATCAGTGGACCTGGGAGTAATGGTAATGATGTGTCACTGTAACCACACCACTAAAGTTTAATGCCATAGTCAGAACACTAACACCATCAGCCCTCTAGCACATACAAGGTGTGTTAAAAAATACTATCGACATTTTTTGTACTTTTTGACACAGCTTGTATTCCGAAAAAATAGCGTTCCATTCATTTTTTTTTCAGAATACAAGGTGTGTCAAAAAAGTACCAAGTCTAAAGCTGTATTTAGCAAGACAAAAATGAATAGAATGAATGGAAAGTCATTTTTTATTCCAGAATAAAAGTGTTTCAAAAAGTATTAAAAAATCTCGATAATTTTTTGACACACCTTGTATATGATAAAACGTAATGGGGCTTGCAATAAGAGCAATACGGTGAGGACAATCATACAGTTCTTTTAGGGTTGGACATGACCAGTCAAACTGGGATTAGGGTAGAAAGTGGAGAACTATGAGACGATGAATAAACTTAGCTTTCGAATTCAATAGTATTTTCTTGGTTTGGTTTTATTCTATGAATTAAGCTGAACATTGTCATCATCCTTTGTTTTAATCCCTAGCTTCTCTTAATATTTGAGATGAGGCTTGAAGATTAGTATTATCTGCGTTATTCGGATTATTGTCCCCATCTTCATTGTTATTTGTACAACGTTTCGGCCGATATGCCCTCCGGCCTTCTTCAGGTATTTCTTGTCGGACTCTGGAACCTTCTCGGACTCGGGAACCTTCTTTTCGAACTTGGGAACTTTCTTGTCGTAATCGGGAGCCATCACGAAACTTTGAACCTAACCCTTTATTTAATCCACGGGGGTATCCTGTTCTCATTCCGGTAACCATAGGGGGGGGGTAGGAGTTGTGTTCATTATTTTTCTATGTTACTGCTTCTACTCAGGATTGAACTCGAAAGTTCCCGAGTTCGAGAAGCTTCTCGAGTCCGAGAAGTTTCCTGAGTCCGACAAGAAATACCTGAAGAAGGCCGGATGGCAAATCGGCCGAAACGTTATAGAAACAATGAAGATGGGGACAATAGTCCGAATAACGCAGATAATACTAATCCCTAACTTATGTCATTATTCCTTCCATCCTATTGAATGAATTCAACTTACAAGTAAGGGAATGTTAGGTAGTTGGCCCATTGTTGTTTGCTATCACTTATAAGCGACCACGAATATCATTTTTAATTCCCTTGTAATGTCCAAACGCTGAGATGTCTTCAAATTTCATATAGACATATTCCCAGACTTTTGGCATTAAAAAATATCAAATATCTTAATGTTGTAACATAATAGATTGAGTGACAGACAGACAGACAGAGAAAGTGATACGGGAGTGCAGGAATGTAATAGTTAAATGTAAAAGAGCATGGGAAAAGGTTTTACGAGGAATATAAGAATTACGTGTAGATCAGTATGGAAAGTTTTATGATGAGTCAGTACAAAGCCTCATGGTTTTTTTCTTGGCCGAGATATGTCACCTAGTGACGTTTGTAAGAGTAGGGTTGAGAGTTGAGAGTTTGGAGTGATTTATATATATATATATATATATATATATATATATATATATATATATATATATATATATATATATACTGACACCGTGTTTCGACGTATCATGTATCTTAAGTGTGGCTAGACATTTGTAGGCTGCCTCCAAAATTTCCACCACTACTGTTTTTATTCTTTATAATATATATATATATATATATATATATATATATATATATACGATTAAACTAGAATGGTTTAAAAAAACCACCTACTTAAGTTTCTCCCGGTAGAAGACTTTTGCGATTGATATATCGAGGTTAAACAATCCTGGTCTTATGTTTATCTGACTGGTGAATTTCCTGCTCAAAGCGGAACGAAATATTTATCTCCTAGATCTACTTGTTTGAGTTATTATTTTTTGTCCACTTTTCCTTTTTCCTTACCTCATACTGTCGGATTTACTCCAACCCTCCTATCGTTTATATATATAATATATATATATATATATATATATATATATATATATATATATATTTAAAGTAAAGTCGTCGGTGCGGCCTAAAGTTGGTATCAGCCAGTCAGCGAGGGAGTATATCCCCTTTTCAATAGCGCTAGATCAAGGAGATTGTTTTGGCGTCTGAGGTGGAGCGCCACACCTACCATCAGCTCCTTACTTTTCCGCACAGATCCCTATGCTACTCATACGCTGAGTTGGCCAAACCACAAGTTTCCTAGTTCGATATATATATATATATATATATATATAATATATATAATATATATATATATATATATATATGAGGAAGAATGAATAAAGAAATGAAAGTACAAAATGGATAATTAAAGATGAATTTAATCAAAATCACTTACACATATGTTTCGGTCAGTTCATCTCTCTCTCTCTCTCTCTCTCTCTCTCTCTCTCTCTCTCTCTCTCTATATATATATATATATATATATATATATATATATATATATATATATATATATATATATATATATATATATATATATATATATATATATATATATATATATATATATATATATATATATATATATACATATATATATATATATATGTATATATATGTATATATATATACAAATATATATGTGTATATATATATAATATAATTATATATATATATATATATATATATATATATATATATATATATATATATATATATATAAACTTCATAATTCATAATTCCTTTTTATTATTCTTTTTTCAAAGCCCATTGTAGAGCTAAAGAATACAAATATATAATAAGGTTTCCTTCATAGGTTTTAACTAAACCATATGATAGGTATATTCCCAGAAAACTATTAGACGAACTCTGCAATCGCGACAGCAACAATGGTTGCGAGTGTCCGACTAACAACTTACAGTAGCAACTATTGTGCAATCAATGTATTCTTGTGGTGCGTCTGATTCAATTTAATTTGATTATTACCTGCGGCTGTTTGTGAATATATAGCTATTGAACGAACTACAATAAGTGAAGTCCCTTTGCTTTGATAAGAGTATAAGGTTTTTCGCCTTGGTTGAAATGCGAGATAAAATGTCTGTCCCTAACCTCCTGTAGCTTTTGGTAATTACGGTGTCTGGGTTTCTGAAGTTACCATTTATGCAGGTGTTAGTAATAGAATCGTATTCTCGCTTCTTTGAAAGTAGAATCGAGATAACCAGGTTTTGGATACTACGGTGTATTGTATTTTCCCCTCTGTATTGACTCGATTTTAGGCTATATGGAGAAACCCCAAATGTAGAGGGGACATTATCAGTCACAGTTTTGTCGATTGGGTGGAAATAAAGTATAGTAAACGATGTAGTAATAGTAATAATAGCATATAAAAAACGGAAGTTCTTTACCATCGTAATGTTTCGTGTATAATACGCACCCCTAAATTTGGTTTGGTTTGGTTTGGTTTGTTTTACGGCATATCAACCTCAGTGGGTCATTTAATGCCGATAAAGTTTTGAAATAAATCAATTCTTAATGGATAATACATTTTTTTTATAAATACATTTTTCTATTTAACCCATAGATGGGACCCTAACAGGTACTACCACTCCGGGTCAGAGTGGACCAGGGAGCAATGGTGATGAAAGGGTGCTCCACATTCCCCAAACCTCCAAAACTGGAACCTCACCATCAGATAGAGTTTTTGTCCACTTTTCCTTTTTCCTTACCTCATACTGTCGGAGCTCATCCCCGCTTCTCCAGCAGTGTCCTGCATGTCTAGTCTGTCTCACCCGGATGGTTTGTGAGATTGGGGGGGGCAGGTGACCATATAGTTGCTTCTTTGTGGGGTGCTGCTTCCATGACTTGTTCAAGACTACTCGCAGCATTCTTGTGCAGGTACCATCTAGCTTATTCTCGAGGCGCTTTGTCAGGGTCCAGGTGATGCAGCCATACAGCAACACTGATATAACCACAGCCTGGAAGAATTGTTGCTTTAGTTTGTCAGTGAGATCGGATCTCTATATTACTGATAGGCTGTTTATGGCCGCCCATTCCTTTCCTATTCGTGTATTAACATCGCTTTCTGTGGATGAGATATTACTACCTAGGTAAGTGAACTAATGAGTACAAGAAACTTTCAAAAAACAATTACACGAAGAGTGTAAATATAATCGTATAATAAAAGCAATAATATCTAGGAATAAGATAACCTAGGACTGTATGACATACCATTAAATCAATCAATCAATCTGAAAGGGACAATGCACAGTCATTTAATAAAAAAATGTGTCATTATGATGAGCAGTTATATATTAATTGGTGCCTTAGCCTCTTTCTCTATTACATCTTTTTAATACTATCATCGACCATTTTAGCTGTGTTACCTCAGAATTGTGTAGTCCAAAAATATAGAAATAAATTGGAGCATTTCCATTCCATCATATATTCAAGCGGCATATGGAATTTTCTTTTGGTTTGCGGCTACCGATGCTACCGTTTTCATGATTAGATCTATCCTAAAAAATAAAAATAAAAAAATGTAGTGTTATATTATAACACACGGGATATTTGCTGTACATAGAAGAGATGATATCAGCACATCAAACGGGTTCCATTTTTTACTAGCCGGTAAGGAAAACGACTTTAAAGTGTTTTATCAATTTTTATATAAGCGTAAAGAAGCGATAATAAAAGTAAGAGGTATAAGAACGCTCAACGTAATGTTCGAAAGTTTGATGGTATCATCTCGTTGATTTCTTCAAAATATGTCTGGAATATATCAACATGTTTATCATTTACTTATATCTCATCTAACTAGCTATAAACATTATTTCCAGGAGAAAAACAATCCTGATAAACATTTAGTGCATTTTCACTTTAGTTTCTATTGCGAATTAATAAGCGTGAAAAACAATTTTTTAATCACTAGAAATATGTTCCAAAATGATATATATATATATATATATATATATATATATATATATATATATATATATATATAATATAACTAGCAGGACCTGGATATACCACAGTATGATGATTTAAGTATTACAGCGTTTGATATGTTTACTGAAGAGCTATTGCTAAATAGTGTAAAAAGTATCATAATCTTGATTTAACTCTCTCTCTCTCTCTCTCACACACATACACACACTCTCTCTCCTCTCTCTCTCTCTCTCTCTCTCTCTCTCTCTCTCTCTCTCTCTCTCTCTCTCTCATTCACACATTATTTTGTAAAAGGTGGATTGTAAAATATATACATTAATTTGCCGATAAAAATCTAGGGTAGTTTAAAATATCTACATTCAATTGTCAACAAAAGTGACAAAAATGACTCGGATAATATTTAATTTGGACCAGCTGGTTCACTAAAACATAGCGTAAATTAAGGCAGGGCGCCTGGCGGCATCAGATCAAATTTAACAAAATATATTCCGTAATTTACAATTCCAATTTAGTAATATGTAACTGTTAATTTTTGTTCACTTCCTTTTAATTTTAAGTTGAGCATTTAAGCGACTTAAGACTATTTGGAATGTTTCATTTTTTAAATTCGGTGAAATAAAAGGGAACAAATAATAAATCTGCGGCATATCAACCTCAGTGGGTCATTTAATGCCGATAAAGTTTTGAAATAAATCAATTCTTAATGGATAATACAATTTTTTTATAAATACATTTTTCTATTTAACCCATAGATGGGACCCTAACAGGTACTACCACTCCGGGTCAGGGTGGACCATGGAGCAATGGTGATGAAGGGGTGCTCCACATTCCCCAAACCTCCAAAACTGGAACCTCACCATCAGATAGAGTTTAACGTCATTCCCAGGACATGTAGACCCGCAGCCACCGCCTTCTAGCACCCATATGATAAAAAGGGGTTGGGGCTTGCCATAAGGGCAATAGGGTTGGAAAAATCATATAGGTGCTAGGGCTTGACGTGACCATCCGATAATGCAAAATAAGTATTCATTTGTAAATATTCTTATTGAAAATATAACATTCATAATCAAATATCAACTTTGATGGATGTTTATAATAACGTTGTTCTTCGAAGGGAATAATTTTATTCCAGAAAAATATTTGGCAAGCTGTGTTTTTTTTTGTTTGATTGTTTTTTTTTTTTTTTTTCTATAAATAATTTTTTATGAAACCTCGGAAGAAAGAAATAACGAAATCTCATACGTCCTGTTAATTAAACCTAGCAATCGAGAATTAGTCTGTTCACCTTCTATCTTGGCTAAGTAAACCCACTTCCCTATACTTAATACACGTTGTGTTTCTTTCTATTATTTCTCTGTTAATTCTCATACTCGAATTACAACATAAATTTACCGGCGATTTCTTCCTCGGCCATTCACAGGACAATACTGCATCAAGCAATGCAAAATAAGTATTCATTTGTAAATATTCTTATTGAATATATAACATTCATAATCAAATATCAACTTTGATGGATGTTTATAATAACGTTGTTCTTCGAAGGGAATAATTTTATTCCAGGAAAATATTTGGCAAGCTAAAAATTTATCAAAAATCAATATTCAAAAGAAGCAATGGACATTTTACGTGACCTTAAATTAATTAGCAGAGCTTTAATTTTATCATATTACGAAGGGACTTCATTAAAACTTCCTCGACGTTCTATCAATAGGGAGATATGTCTCAGCGGTGCCAACATATTGTAGAAGTCGTTATCTCCGGTAAAAATAGTACACTGTCCTCTCAAAGTTGCGTAGAATTGATACTGGCCGAATATCAACGATGTACAATTGAGATTTTGTTCACAGTTATATCTAGATGGGAAAATGTGACGCTATACACTCTTCTATTTCTAGATTTATATAATTAGAATCAGTACTATCTAATCATATAGTTACGAGCGTATTTGTATGAGTTAATATAAGTATAAATCTATTGTATTTGTATGTACGTATGTATGTATGTATACATGTATGTATGTTTGTATTTACCTACCTCACCGCACGGGAAGGATGCGACACAAGGTAAAATTCTTAAATATGTGTTCGTACCTTTTGAATGTTTTGTTTTTCAATGATTTTATATAGAAACAACTTAGAATAAGTAATTTTTCTTCAATAGGAATGACCAGAAGAAATTAAGAACCATTGTGTTTAAATTTCAGTAGAAAATAAAAACTGTTGAAAGAGAAAAAGATAAAGTTTCTTCATATTACTAACAAAAATGCACTCTCCGGACACAAGTATTTAAGTTTTGATATAATTGAATATTCTATAGAATTAGAAAGACTAATGAAATTAAATACGAACACAAAAAAGATTACAGTTATTTTTGTTTCATTCTAATTGATTTCGATAAAGAAATATACATAGCATTGTTTTTAATTTAACGTTTGTGAATAAAATAATATTAGAAATCAATAGCACCAAGTAATTATTTATTAAACACGGTTTTATTAAAATCATTCATATCATATACTATGTAAACATTTATTTCTTAATAATATATAACACACATCGCAGAATTTCAAACACATTTATGATATGGGCTATTTTGAGGCAAATATTTCTCAACTAGACCTTAATAGAGACATTATTAATAAACAAGATACTAATGAAGATTATATAATGATCATTTAACCACTATTGAGACTATAACATAAATAACTAAGGGAACTGTGACGTTGGTTGTGATGTAGTTTCGGTTATTGACAGACAGATACACAATCTTCATTATAATAAGATAATTTAGGGCTTTTAAAGCTACTCTATTAAAAAACAAAAAACCTTTTGATATTGAAAAACAGAAAATGTGAGGATGATTTATTGATATTTAAAATAATATATATTTGTCGACACTTAGAGTTTCGATTGATAATCTACAGTATCGAATATATAGAGAGAATAGGCAGATGCGCCTGGTGTAATAATCACTAGGAAATAGACACGACGAGACGAGTTTAAATCCTTGATGAGGCTATTAGCATTTAACATAGCACTAATACCGTTGGGAAAGGTATGAATTCAACTATTCTCCTCCAGCGATGGGTAAATTGTAGAGGAGGCTGAAGGTGTGTCAAAAAAATATAGATATTTTTTGTTTTTGTTTTTGACACAGCTTCTGAAATAAAATAACGTTCCATTCTTTCATAAATTTTTTTCAAAATACAAGGTTTGTCAAAAATACTAAGTTTAAAGCTGTATTTATTAAGATAGAAATGAAGAATGAATGGGAAAGTTAGGGTTTCAGAATACAAGGTGAGTCAAAAATTACAAAAAAGCTCGATATTTTTGTAGTTTAACGGTATGGTCACAGTCGGTATCAGCCAATCAGCGAGGGAGTCTATCCCCTTTTCAATAGTGCTAGACCAAGGAGATTGTTTTGGCATCTGAGGTGGAGCGCCACACCTACCATCAGCTCCTTACTTTACCGCACAAATCCCTGTGCTACTCATACACTGAGTTGGCGAGGACCGGAATCGAACTAGGAACCATGTGGTTTCTAGCCGAACGCTCTACCGACTGAACTAACCCGGCCCTGGTCACAGTACCATAGCGTATTTGAGGCAAACTCTGTAACGATATATGTAGTAGGGGCAAACTCAAGTTTTGGTAGTAATCGTCGTTAGTAGAGAAACGAAACACGCAGTTGTATAGTCACAAGGGGCTTAGTATTTATTTCCAGGCTCGTGGACTCTTTTTCGGAGAGAAGGAGAGACAGAGAGAAAGAGAGAGAGGGTACGGTTAAATTAATCGGTCGTAAATCACATCCACTCCTGCTATGTGACACGAGGGAAACCGTTTATCGCAAAAAAAACACACGTATAATCGACTGCCATTAATCAATATCTTGATTAATCCAGTAGATTTAACCCTGAAGATCCTTATGGCGAAACTCGTGTAGGTTAATATCGTGTACCTTTATGTTAATTAATATATATATATATATATATATATATATATATATATATATATATATCAACCCCTCCGCATGTGCAGGATGTGACACAAGGCCAATTTCTTAAGCGGATTTTAACAGGTTTGAATTCGGAGTTTTCCTTCTGCTAACCTGGTTACCTAGCCATGGTTATATAGCCCAGTCTGCCTTGCTATTTGCCCATAGCTGGAGGGAGAATTGGATTCATACTTTCCCTAAGGATATTAGCGCCCTGCGAAGTGCAAACGACACTACGATTCTAACCATTAGACCGCGCGTCCCCAGATGTATTATAGTGTCATACCCTATTCACCTTTGATACAGCTGGAGATAAGCTACCATCTCTAACGCTTAGATAAGTCAATTAAGCCATCTGTCGAAAAGTATGCATCTAGAAGTTACACGAGGTTTCGATGTCCCCCTTGTGAAAATAAGTGACTTTATATATTTAACCAGTTGCACGTTCTTGTAAGTCATTCATTCAGCTTACTTTTTAAAAATCTTTTTTCTTTCTTTTTTTTTCTTTTCTTTCTTTCCAGGAGAGTTGACTTTCTCAACTGAATCATCGTTCGTCTCTCTGCCAGCCGCACAAAGACTCTCGAAAACCACCCACTCACACGTTCCATTTCGCCTCCATCGAAATTCAAGCAGAAAGCGATTTGTCTGTTTTCAAACACCAACCAATTTTCTACTCGTAACTCGTAACACACCACCACCACACACCATCCCAAACTCCGCACCCACATCCCTGTGACTTGTTCGCCTACTTAGCAGCACGTGCCTTCCAGCTGTGGACGACCGTCATTGCCCTCAGCTAAAAACCACAGAATGTCACCCCCCCCCCTACTTACCACTCGTACACGTATCTGCCTTGATGTCGCCTGCTGTTTGTTTGTGGCTTTAGGTTTCTTAAACAGACGACACATTCCAATACAAAGTCCTTTACATTTCATGTTTTTGTTAGTTGTTTTATTTTGTTTTTGTAATTTTTTTTTGTATTATTTTTTGTTTTGTACTTGTTTTTTTTGTATTTATTTTTATTATTGTTTTTTTTCCTGCTTGATTTATTGCTTTTCTTCTCTTTTTCGCTTTTATTTTTTTTTATATATTTTTTTCCACGTCTTTTTTTTTTTTTTGATAACGGTTTTGCTATTTTTTTTTTAATATTATTTTTCTCTCTTCGGCACCACTTTCTTTGTCTCTTGGTTCTTCGTCTACAGTTTTAGGTTACATTTTCATTTTTCTTTAAATGTATTATCCAAGAAACAAACCATTACATTCCCATCAGAATTTTCTTCTTTTTTTACTTCATCTTATCTAATTCTGTCTTTCATTCTTTCTTTCTCTTTCTTTATCTATCTATTTCTTACTTTCAATATCTCTTTCTTTCTTTCTTCCGTAATTTACTTTTAATTCTTGTAATTTTTTACATTCTCTTTGAGTCGCATTGAATCAATATTCTTTATATATATCCCATCAGCATTTATTCGTCTTCTTCTTATTCATTTATTATTTCTTTCTTTTCTTTCTTTCTTTCTTTCCTTCCTTCTTTTTTTTTCTTTCTTTCTTTCTTTCTTTTTTCCGTATTTGTACCCAATCTTTCAATATCTTTAATATTTTCATATATTTTCATTAGTTCATATTTTTACACTCTTGTTGTTGTGGTTGTTGGTTCTTCTTCTTCTTCTTCTTCTTCTTCTTCTTCTTCTTCTTCTTCTTCTTCTTCTTCTTCTTCTTCTTCTTCTTCTATTTTTCTTCTAACTTTCTTTCTATCTTCTTTTACTAGTTTTTCTTTCTTTCTTTCCATCTTTCTTTCTTTTTTTCTATCCTCCTTTCTTACTATAGTCCTTTCCTTTCTTTTTATTTCGTATTTGTTCGCACATTTATTTTCATACTTCTTCCATCGCTTTGAATTCATAATGTTTTTGTATTTTTTCTTCTGTATATCCTTTTTAAAAAAATATCTTAAGTTGTTTTAGTTATTGTTTTTAATGTTTGTGGTGCTGCTGGATCTCTTCTTCTTCTTCTTCTTCTTCTTCTTCTTCTTCTTCTTCTTCTTCTTCTTCTACATAATTATATTTCCATTAATCTTACTGTTTCTTTGACATTCGCACTCACTTTTTAGATTTTTGGCCAATCAGTTTGCAATTGTCATCCACGCACAGCCTTGTCTAATCGCATCGTATACGGGGGCGAGAGTCTCAGACACAAAGTATCTGATAATATATATATATATGTATATATATATATATATATATATATATATATATATATATATATATATATATATATATATATATATTGGGGGATATGTGCTTAATTGAAGCCATACCTAATTCTGAAAATTAATTACTTAATAATTAATGAATTTTAGCCGGGCATATATGTTCAAATGTAAGGCTAAACAAATCGAAACCTCGACGGCCAAGCTGACAGGTTTCGAGTCACACACGGAACAGTCTCCCATGTCTATAACCTTGCTGATGAGACCAAATAGGTCGAAATGTACATTCAGGGATTGACATTTTCTCGATTTGTTTAGCCTTACATTTGAACATATATGCCCGGCTAAAATTCATCAATTATTAACTAATTAATTTTCAAAATTAGTATGACTTCAATTACACATATCCACCAAAAATTGTCGGATAAAAGCCATATCAAATAAACACATTGTTTATTTACGTATTCTCAAATATATATATATATATTATATATATTATATATATATATATGTAAAACTTTGGAAAGTGATGAATCCAACAATTTTCCCTCCAACTATGGGGAAATAATAGGGCAAGTGGGCACTCTAAGTTTGGAAGTGTAACTGGTTTTGGAGATGGCAAACTATGAATTCAAACTTAGTAAACTCCGTTTAATGATAAATCTTGTGTCACATCCAGCTCTTGCGAAAGGTTTGGTAAACACACACACACACACACACACACACACACACACAAAAAAAAAAAAAAAAAAAAAAACACACACACACACAAACACACACACACATGTGTGTGTGCGTGAACGTGTGTCTGCTTTAATCTACTATTTCACCGCTTTCACACCCCACAGATTTTAACTTCGTTGTTGATTTCTCTCCTTCAAAATATATATTTGAAAAAAATAATAATTCCATTCCACCCACTATAACTCTTTATCATTAATCAATCCTAACCATGAAAATGTGGAATTTAATTTTTGATTCTAAACCTTATATCTTAAAGTCTGTATACTTAACCTCAAGCAACCCACCCAAATTAAAATCAACAAAATATACAAAATATTTGGTAATTAAGGACTATTTGCTCGTAAATTCCTATCATAAAATAAACTGAACCCTCATTTTATGTCCGTGTTTTTGCAATAAATGTTTTAATTTTTCTTGCACCCGTTTTTTACAATATTAAATATATTTTCTTTATTTAATATTCACTTCAATGTTTATATTCTAAAAGTTTTTATTTGTTGAGAATGTTTAGTTAAAGTGGAGTTCGTTTTTACACTGCAACTTTACTCGTAAATTCCTACCATAAAATGCCCACCTAATTTTATGGTAGAATTTACGAGTAAAAAGTTGTAAATATTACCTTTTGTTGTTGTTATTTCTTTTCTTTTTGGCTTTGGTACTTAAATAAAAATGTCAGGTTTTAATCATCGTCGACGAAAAATCAAAAATTACGGTCATAAAAGGAGTCAATTATGCCTATTCTCACAAAATATGCTCATTCTCACAAAAAAAAACTTTTAGAATATAAACATTGAAGAGAATATTAAAATAAATAAGAAAATATATTGTAAAATAACGGGTACAAGAAAAAACATTTATTGCTAAAACATGACAGAAAATAGGGGTTCAGTTTATTTATGGTAGGAATTTACGAGCAAATTAGCCCTTTATTACCATTATTTTACGATGATTAACAGTTGCCGACGTGTCACGCGTTTTTGCACTGGTCACGCATGAACTTCTACTCACCACGTAAATTTCTTTATGACATTCAGGACTGTTCCACAAAAAAATCTCCCTAATCAAGTATTGCCACAAATGCATTTCCTGTGTGTGGCGCGAGACCTTTAAGGTTTTAAGGTTAAAAGGCAGCTTGTTATTCCCGGTGCGTGTTCTGGGGTTTGCTTTAACTCCATTGTGTGGTCGCGCTGAAAAGGAAGGAATTCAAGGAAGAAAAAGAAAGAGAAAATACAGAAGTAGTTTTTGGATTTAGATTTTATTCTCGGTTCAATAAGCCACCACGTGACAAGGAATTTCTCCCCGGTAAGTGGCAGTGTCTTGTCTTAGAAAGCTAAGTCTGAACGCGCAGATTCTTTTTGAGGTCGTAAGTGGACCTTTTTCCCACACTGCCCGGAGGATTTTTTCTCCGGTGAAGGCTCATTGGGAGTTAGTTATTTTTTTAATTGAATTTTATTTTAATACCCACACCTTCACCTTGAGTGTCACTAAAATGTTGAAATTTTCGCAATTGTAACGTTGTGGTATATGTTCACAGTACCCAAAGCGGATATATACGTAACGTTCTTCTAATATCGATATACGTTGTACCGGGTCTTGTCCACGTTCCCCCCAATTCACAGCGCTAGAAGTCGTTCCGCCACGTGGCGGTCATCTGTGTGATAAAAAAAAAGTACAACGCGAGAAATATATCTTCACAAGCTGCTTAAGCTTTTATTTCCAGGTTAGCCCGACTCGTGGGTTGTGTCGAGAGGAGAGAAGGCAGAGAACAGGAGAAGAGAACTATTAAACTTACACGTAATCCCACACAGGGACCTAAGGGCATGTTTAACCCTACGGCTCCCCAAATCGAAAAGAAGAGCGGTACCTTTCTTCGTTGTTCACGTCACCTGACTTCGGTTTCCGGGCAACACCCAACTTCCGGTTGACACTCAATTCTCCATTCGGAGGTCACGCCCGGCTCAAATCAATTTGTATCTGTTTTTGGTCATCACTATTTTTTAACCTTTACTCTCTCACTTATTCTTTCTTCCTCCCCCTTCCACTTAGTAGTCCTTGCAAATGCAATCCTTGTACAACAAAGAATCACAAATATTAAATGCGAGCTGTTATAATTTACAGAGCGTTTACAATAAAATATTGAATTTTTATACATCGCAACAAATTCAAAATTATCACAATTTAATAATCCGTTGATCATAGAGTATACATATAATGATTGAATATATATCCAATCTATGTTCAGGGAGCTAGAACTTCGTTCTGTTTTGTTTTTGCTTTTTTTTTTTTTTTTGTCCGTATTCGTTCTGACCGAGGTCATTTAAATGTCACATCCCTATGGCTATCCCATCTAAATGGCAGGAAATTCTTCTTATAGTTTAGGTTGCAGGTTTAGCTAATCGGTACCCCAGTTCGGCTGATAAGACGCGCCGACTAGGAATCAAACAGGCCTGGCGGCACTCTTACGCGGCATGGAGGTAAAGTAAAGATGGATCATCTGATTCCTGTACCCTAAAGTGGGAAACTGACGGTAGGTTGGTGACTCCATCTTCAAGCAAAACAGTTCTCTCTTGCGACTAGCTCAGCGATAAGGGTAGAGTGACTCGCTGTCGCTGATATCGATACCGAATACTTAGTCCTTTGATTTTTGTTTTATTGTATGCTCGCAACTTGTAATCACTCCAGTGTAACGCCTATGCTTTATTTCACACTACTAAAATTTATTCCTACCATGTGCCCCATCGGAATACTTCGAGAAAACCCTGCCTTTACTAAGCAGTAAACTTGCTCCCGAGACCGTTTTTCATATTGTCCTCCCGATTTAGAAACGATGCGTCCGGCGGAGTGATAACAATACACTTAACCTCTATCTATACAGAAAGGTAATAAATCCTGCTAAAATGTGTCCCAGCAATTATAAACTAAAATCGAGGTGTTGGTGTATGGTTAGAAGTGTAGGATAATGTACTCGTTGAGCCCGATTAAATCATTAACAAGGGCTGTTTGCTCATTTGAGTTGAGAGATATCCTGACCCGCCGACAAACGATTCAGATTTCGTTATATAGTTGTGGGACTTTAAGAGGCCACATCTCATGCTGTCCGATACACATGCCATACCCGCCCTGTCGGCTGGGGCGGTTAAATGCACGACTGCATCTCTGCAGAGGGGTACGACTCCCCAATGGGGCCACCTGTCTTGCCGTGGGTGGCGACTTCCGTGATGCTAATGGATAAGCCAAGGTGGATGAGCCAGTTCATCGAAATGCATAGCTCAACTTTGGCCCTATCTTGGCTATGACGGGCGGTCGAGAGGCCCCCTCGATCAATCGGGATGGTCACGTCAAGCCCTAGCACCTATAGCTATTTCCACCCTATTGCCCCTTATGGCAGACCCAACCCCACCTCCTATCATATGGCTCCTGAGCGGCGGTGACTGAGGGTCTACATGTCCTGGCGAATTACGTTAAACTCTATCTGATTGGTGAGGTTCCAGTTTTGGAGGTTTGGGGAAAGTGGAGAACCCTTCGATGGGCCACATGCTCCCTGTCCACGACCCGGAGTGTCAGTTCAACTGCTTAGAGTCCATCTATGGGTTCGAATAGAAAACATGAGTTTTAAACAAAATTGGTAATAATGCATTAGAGAATGAATTTATTTCACACACTGTTCGGCATTAATGATCCAACCGAGGTTTGATATGCCTAAAACAAAAAGATACCAAACCAAAGAGATCGATCACATCATATAATGACGCCTTTCCCTTCTGAGCGAAAACACGTCACTCATTGTTGTCTTCTGTCCTCCTTATGTTGTTTTGTTCCATCTTTTGAAGATTCCATCAAGAAACATCTTTATCGACTTTAATGCGTATAGGGCATCGCCAACTCGTTTAAGTATGTATTAGATTTCCACTTATCATCATGTGGGATCCGTTTAATTATGTTCTTTGTTGACGCTCTTTAAAGGTTGTTTTCTTTTCACTGGTCATTTAAAAATATTCTTGTAATACTCTCTCCCCGATCATGTACAACAAGCACACTTTGCAATAAAGCGAGGGCCTTCCTTTCATGTGTCCGGAAAAACTTATCCAATAGGCAAAACCTGCGCACCATATTCCTTCCCCTCTCAAAAATTTCTCTGCCTTACTCTTATTTTAAAAAAAAATGAATATTTATTACCTCTAGAAAACCGGAGGAAAATGATGTCGAATCAACATGTCCTTCACCCTGTCAGCTTGAAACGACATTAATAAAAAAAAGTATATTTTGATTTTAAACGGAAAATGAAAGAAGGTAACATAGTGATAACCATTTCTTCATCTATTTCTTTTTCAACACACTGCTCTATCCCTCTATCATCTCTTGGAACGTCTGCCCCTGTTGGCGGTATTTAGAAAACTACCGATTGGTATTTTCTGCAAAGAGGATAGAGATCGTCAGGATGAAATGTCGGGTATTGGGTATAAGACATTAACCCATTTCCACTGGTGCGTCCCATTTTGGAGCTCTGGTATATAGGATACCCTCTTTCAATTGCATCGTTCCTTAGATGCTACGATCCCAAGAGACTATTCTGCACACAAGTTGTTTTGTCTTCTTTCTTTTAGATATTTCACGTTAACATTCACCGTTTATGATAACAACAACCATCGATTTGACACTCAAGCTTTCAAATGACGCAATAATTTCATTCCTGCGACACTGTTTTCAACGGCATAATGCAATATGTAACTTCGCGCATTAACGGTAATAATCAATATTTGAGAATTAATTGAAATTAACCTGAGATCTTATAGAGTAGCGTTATTAACAAGCACAACTGTAAAAATTATCGAATTTTATGAGATACATGCATTGGTAATGCCTTCAAGCAAAAATATAATATAGTACCTTAATCACACAATGCTTCTAAAAAAACAAACATCCAAAATCTATTCAATTCGCCATAGAAGCATAAGGCCTGGTTTGTTGTAATTGATTCACTCAAACGTTCCCCTTACCTATTATGGTAGAGTCGTGTAAGTATCCATTGACAAGGTTATTTCGCAGGATTGTTACTCGTTACTGTCACAGAGCAATATGGTCTTTGAACTATGCCTGCTGCGGTCCGGTTTTGTTCTCTGCCGGAGAAAAGAAGTCGGTGTATAGATCGTGATCGAACTTAATAAAGTCGAAAACGGTCTGTACCATGTTATACAAACCTCGATCGAATCCTTGCATCGACCGCAAGCTTGCAAGTTCACTGTCAAGTTCATTTATTTTTTAAAAAGTATCGAATTTTATGCGATACATGCATTGTAATTGCCTTCAAGAAACATTAATATATAATATATTATATATATATTTATATTTATATGCGGGTGAGTGTGTGTGTGTTGGTGTGGTGTGTTTGTTTGTCAATTTTCTTTCGTTTAGGTTTTTAAAAGTCAACACAACTCTCAAAACCTAAATGTCCTTAGCCCTTTGGCTTCGTCTATTTTGGAAACAACGTCGGATTTTCGATTGACAATGATTGCAAATATAACATATGACACTAAAAATCTGATAACTAAAACCAAGGAAAAAATAAAACGTATTTATAGTTCATAAAACAAACACTGCCTGTCTTTAGCTACAACTCACGGACACCTTTGAATATCTGTTTATGAAACAACATGCCAGTGATATGTTCGGTGAACTCTTATTTTGCATTAGGATTTCATTGTTATCGTCTAAATACGGTGGCACTTCAACTATGAAAGCTCCAACTTACGAACTTTCTTGAGTTAACGAATATAACTAGTTCGGTATTTGCTATATGTTGAGAGCAGATATTGAGGTGCAAGTCGACTTCAATCACGTTACAATATCGATATATAAACAATAAAATATAGACAACGAGAATACAGTTGCCATAAAAATCATAATAATTCAGAACGAGAAAAACAGTTAATAAAAATAAATCATCTTCAATAAAAATAGAAATAAAATAAAATAAATAAGATTCATCTTAACAAAAATCATAGAACTAGACTGCTCGTTCCAGTTGAGCTTTGACAAAGATATATATTCCTCGAAAATTCTGAATAAAATACAGTTAACACACAACACCATTGTTCGATTAATTATTTTTTCTTCTTTACCCTGCATTGTGATAGCCTCTAAACCAACTCCTAAAACAAATATCTACACAATGCTTCAAGCAAACTTATAAACTCTCTTAAACATTAAATATACTTACAGAACAGAATTATTACATTAATAGTTTTATTATGATCTTCTAAATTAGCGCAATTCTTAAGGCGAAAACAATGAAAATAGTTTAATTTCGGGGGAATCGACCTTAGCTTATGATGAACGCTCAACTTACAAATTTTGAGTTTAAACGAATAGTTACATAACTGCATAGATTATGTCAAGCGGCTGTATTCTGAAGGTATGCGCTTTTCATATCAGGGCTGGTGACTATTCATGGAATATTACAGAAAGCCCCGGGAATACGTGAGTGAATCGGGGGAATCCTGGTGGGTCTTCAGATCAGCTTGACGTCAGGCAAGAGAGACTATGTCGCTTACTGAGGGCCTCACTGCACCGGGCGTTTGTGTTTAGTTAGGGAAATCTGTTTAGGTTAATACATAAGCAGTTTACATAAATAAATGGTTTGTGGTTATTGAATGTCTTGCAACAAGACTGACCTAAAGAAGAAATGAATCAGGGACGAACCAACCAGCAAGAAAAGAGAAAGGATGAAGTCCAGACGCTAGAAGAAAGAATATAAGATACCCAAAACCGCGACATTACTATTATATTCACGGTACCGAAACAACAAAATTGCTACAATGTTAGCATGTTGGGATATGGCGGTTACGCGACACGACACCTTGCGAATCCATGAAGAGTGGGAAATTTTCTTTTCTTATATCTTTACTGATGGAGATTAGGGTTGTCATTCTGTAACCGCGACTTTTGACTACATGCAAGTCACAATGTCCTTGTATCTACCACTTTCATCGGATTCATTTTTTATTTAATCAGTTATAGTAAAATTGTTTTACATCATGTAAGACTGTAACAATAGCCTACATAGCTAAATAACATGCAATTATATTTATTATCACGGACAACATACGGTTACAGTGTGAATGGGGAAGGCTGATGTGCAATATTGGACTCTTTAAAAATTTTCGGTTTTAATAAAATAGCTTAGTAACTATTGGATTCTAATTGTTTGGTTTTACTCTTAATAAATATGAAATGCAAAATCCTGGGGATAAAATCTTAACAGGAAAATTATTAACGATAAAGAAATAACTGTAATTTTATTCTATTCTTCTATTGTTTAACTAAAAGTTTAAATTAGGCAATTTACAGAAAAGAGGGAGTAAGGGAAAATGGTGGAACACTTTATTTCAAAGGTTTCTATTTTCCGAATTAAGCCCCCTCTGTTCGCGAAATATTTTTTTATGCTGAATTCTGACAGTCATAGCCTTGTCTAATTTACATGAATTTTATTATATTAAACATTTAAATACTGCAGATCCCGAGGTGCATATATTTGCTAGTATAATTTAAAGTACAAGGGATATTTTAGCATGCTACGAGTTTAGAGAAATGTATCTACATTTGAAAATGAGCTTAAAGTATTAGAAGTTTTGAGGACAATTTAAATCTTACAATATAGTCTCTCTATATGTAAAACATTCGGTCTTCTAAAGATTTAACCACTGGTGAACCTTATATATACTATAATATATCCCTCCGACTACTACAGTGCCCCCCGCTGCTATATATATTAATAATATATATATTATACATGACTATAGGTACTGTGTGTGTGTGGTGTCGTGTGTGTGGTGTAGTGTTGTGCGCATAAGCATCCACACACATGTATAATATATTTGTGTGTGTATTCTATATTATATATGTGTATTTATATTTGATCTATTTTATAATTTATATACATACACATCACACATACTATAGTGATGCAAGCTTATGTCGTACTATCATAATATGAATATATATATTATATATATTACTTGTGTGTGTGTGTTGTGTGTGGTGTAGTGTGTGAGTGTGTGTTTATGTCAATCGTTTGGTGCGTGCTGCGATATATGGATATATATAATATTATATATATATATTAATTACTTTGTGTGTGTTTCGTGTTTGTTGATGTTATGCTGTGATGTTTATTGTGTTTATAATATATATATATATATATATGAATATACCATGTTGTTTGTTACCGTGCAAGTGTCGGTGTTTTCCTCCACCTGTTTATAACGATACTGAGGAATACATGCGTCCGTTTAACCTTAAAAAAACAATTTTCACAAGAAACAATACGCTTCGATGAATTCGGAGATTGCATTTGTTTCTAATTCCATCGAAACTCAATAGTTATGTGGAATGCATGAAGAGGTGAGGTAATTAGTTATTCTAATTTAGTGTTATCCTGGCTCCACTGGCCAGTATTCTTAAACTCTTTTTAATTTAAAGAAATTGCTTTCCGCATTTCATGACACACACAGCACACTATATCTTATTAATTATAATGGAGATTGTTGTGTGTTCTTCTGTACCGAAACTATACACTACTCAAGTAACAAATCCTTAGCTTTACACAATTTAAGCATCACACTCTCCATTATTCTACTTTTTATTTAATACCTCAATTATTAATAAAATTGTTTTAAACATTATTGGATGCTGTTACCAATTCTACATACTATAATATGCAAGTTGTATTACAATTACAACCAAAATTAGCGGTTAAGGTGTGAACGGGAAAGGTTAATTGGCATATGATAATTAAAAAGTGATTTAAATCAAAATAATGCTGACTTCAGATTATATGATTCAACTGTTGCTTTATTTTAATCAATCATGAGCAAATCTCTTCAATGGAATCTTAAATGAAATCCATTAAAGATACAAAATAACTGTCTTTATTACGTCTTTACTTCTCTTTAACCAATACCTTAAATTAAAAATAACAATGAAGACGAAGAGTGATGGCAGAGAAGTTACAGTTGTGTCTATTTTTGCTGTTTAATCTTTTTAAACTGGCATCTTATTTAGTTCATTAGCCTTTCTAATTTAATGATAATTTTATACATTAAAAAACTTAATACTTGCACCGGAGTGTTGCATATATTTGCTAGATATATAACATATAGTATATAACGTTGTCGTATCAGTGCTGCGTATGGCTGCACCACGGCTAACGATAGCGACTAGAGAATAAACTAGAGGGAAGCGCCACAATAGGCTGCGGGTATCTGAACAAGACGTGGAATCAGCGACCCGCACGAGAAAGCATGCTGTAACCGGGCCACCTACCACATATCACCCACACCATCCGAGTAAGACGACCAAGACACGCGGGACACTGCTGGAGAAGCAAGACGAATCATAAGCGACGTCTTCCAGTGGAAAGCCAGCACATGGCACCCATGTGGCCGACCAGCAAAGACGTACATTGATAAACTCTGTGCGGATACAGGATGGCGGCACAGAGGACCTCCCGAGAATGATGAGCGGATAGGGAAGGATGCGAGAAGATTGTCATGGATATCGTGTACCAACAGCGCCATGTATTATTATGATTATTATTATTATTATTATTATTATATTATATTATTATTATTATTATTATATTTTTGTTTGAAGGCAGTTACAATTCGATAATTAATGAAAATAATCACTGACAAAGCCCCGAAACTCGGTAAATATTGCCCCACTACGTAGAACATCGTACAGCAGCCGTTTCAACTTTATTAAGTCTCCATCAGCGATGTATACTACGATTTCCCTACGACAGAAATCGAAACCGGGAATAAATATAAATATATATATATATATATATATATATATATATAATAATATATATATATATATATTAAAAGTAATTTGGTAATTGCTTGAAGCATTGTTAGTATGTTATAAAATAATAAAATTCGAAGGCAATACAATGCGTAAAAAATTAAAGACAAAAATATTTTTTATGTCTAATCCGATTTCAAGCAAAGTTTTATCATCAGAGGTATTTCAGAAATTTCTGAAAAATACACTCTGATGATAAAGCTTTGCTTTGAAAATCGATTAAGACATAATAAAACATCTTTTTGTCTTTATTTTTTACGCATTGTATTGCCTTCGAGATTTTAATTTATATATATTATATATATATATATATATATATATATATATATATATATATATTATATATATAATCCAAAAAATCCGGAGAAGAAATCTTCCTTATGACATGTATTTTTTTTAAATTGTCTACCCATGCAGTGCTCAATGTGTGCTCTTATTTGTCAAAATCACCGAGGAAAATTATATAAGTAAAAATATAATAGAAAATTTAGATTTATAGCCTATTTCAGGAAACTTAGACCAAATGATTGGAACAGTAGATATTGGTCTAGGCTTACAGTATTGCGTGGGGAGGACTTGTCAGGATCTATGACCAATAACAAATATATATATAATATATATATATATATAATTATTTAATAAATATTATATAATATATATATATATATATATATATATATATATATCATGAGGTCATAGTATAATTATATATATAATATATATAATATTATATCATCCATCATCATCATCATGTCGCCGCAGCACGGATATCCATGACAATCTCTCCAAACCATCCCTATTACTCATGGCCCTGAGAGGTCCTCTGTGCCGCATCCAGAGTCCTCGCATAGTTGTCAATGTAGGTCCATAGCAGGCGTCCTACGTTAGCATGTCCATGCGTTGGCTTCCACAGGAGAACGTCGCTTATGAGCTCATCCCCGCTTCTCCAGCAGTGTCCTGCATGCCTAGTGCGTCTCACCTGGATGGTTTCTGAGATGGGGGGCAGGTGACCATACAGTTGCTTCTTTTTGGGTGCTGCTTCCATGACTTGTTCAGGACTACTCGCAGCATTCTTGTATGTATATATATATATATATATATATATATATATATATATAAACATCTTGAAATACAGTATAAGCACAGCTGCTAATCTATCAAAATTTTTACTGCTCGGTCAATTCTGGTGTGTCCATGTGTTGCTGTCCATAGAAGTATGTCACTTGTACGTTCGTACTTCCTTTTCTTACAAGTGTCCAGTGCATATTGTTCGTCTGAGGAATGGTTTTATTTATAAGAGTTAAATAGCTGTACAGCTGCATCTTGCGAGATGCTGCGCCCAGGATTTTTTCAGGACAGTAATATATAAGAAATATTATATATATAGTCATTTACTAAGCTTAGCTTAGATATAGCACAAGGCCAGAAGAATGGGGCACCCAATGAGAATCAAACTCACTAACAATGGTCTAGCGAGTCTAGCTTGCTAACCATTACACCCAGAAATAATATATATATATATATATATATTATTTATATTTTTGCTTGAAGGCAATTACAATGCGTATATCGTATAAAATTCGATAATTATAGAAAATAACCATGACAAGTGAATTTCGCAAACGATCATGCGATGCTGGAACATCGTACAGTCTGTTTCGCTGATGAGACTTAATAAAGTTGAAACAGACTGTACGATGTTCTAGCATCGCATGATCGTTTGCGAAATTCACTTTTCATGGTTATTTTCTATAATTATCGAATTTTATACGATATACGCATTGTAATTGCC
>CM042146.1:8897890-8917890 GCA_023376005.1 Doryteuthis pealeii
ATATTCATTAAAATAAAACCAAACAGTTAGAAATCAATAATACTAAGCACATATTTATTAAATTCGATTTTTTAATATTAATATGCAAATTAGCCTTCCCGTTCACACTGCAAACCGCTATTTTGTTGTATATATAAATATAATTGCATGTTGTCAGTATGTAGACATAGTTAACAGTATTAATAATGTAAGACAATTTTATTAACAATTGAGGTTTAGATAAAAATAAAATCATGGAGAATGTGATGTCAATAACTAAGAGAATTGTGACTTGAGTAGGAATATAGTTTCGGTTACAGACAGAAAAACACACAATCTCCATCATAATAAGATATTAATATAATATTCTTTTTTTCTGTCTTTGTCTTTATTTGTCTGTCTGACTACCATACACTTAAGAAGCCAAAACTTGAGATGTATCTCTTTTTTCTCATTCGACTTCCTGTCACCATGGTGACAACCTTATATTGTTAAAAAATGTATTTTTTTTGTTTTTGTTTGAATTTATTTTTTTAAATTCTACTTTTTGTTTTTTGAGAAGTGCAATTTCAAAAGTAAATTGATCCCCATCTGATGAGACTGAATTTTGGGGAGCTATATTAAATCAATTTATATAGGCCCCAATTTTGGTCGAAATAAATTTATCATGGAATTACGGTGTTGAGTTCTTCCTTCCTTTCTAATATATATATATATATATATATATATATATATATATATATATATTATATATATGGTTAGGAGGTTGATTTAGAAGGCTATCATAATGCAGTTTGGAATAGATAAAAAATAATAATAATACGGTAACAATGGTGTTGTGTGTTGACCTGTATTTTTTATTATTTCTTGAATTTTCGAGGTAATACCTCTTTATCAAAAGAATTGAACTGAAGCAGTACAGCTATGGCATTTCTTCCTAAATGAATTTTTTAAAAAAATCATTTAGGAAGAAATGCCATAGCTGTACTGCTTCAGTTCAATTCTTTTGATAAAGATATATTACCTCGAAAATTCAAAAATAAAAAAATACAGGTCAACACACAACACATTGTTACCGTATTATTATTTTTTATTTATTCCAAACTGCATTGTGATAGCCTTCTAAATCAACCTCCTAACCAATACATACACAATGCTTCAAGCAAATTATGAAACTCTCTTATATATATTTATATATATATATATATATATATATATATATATTATAAACACAATTTTTTTGTGATGAAACAAAGAAAATACAGTGCTCAATCACAAATTGTGAGAGCTAATATTTATTTAATTTGCAAAGTTTTCCCAGATCAATGTTCATTATAAACAGCTACCCAGGTTTCATGCCAAGAGGCAATCATCAGGTTGTTGAGTAAGATCCCATGGTGTTTGTTGAAGATCTTTACTCAATGTCACATTCTGGACCGCAAATAACGTCGGTTACTTCTGCGGACGCTATTGTAGTTCGGATTTACTAAAAATAATTTTTTTCAAAATTTGCATTTTTTTGTAATAATGCCAACGAAGTTACCTCCCTTTATTCGTTAAAAATAGAAACTTTTTTATTTTGAAAAATTTTTTTAATTTTTATTTTTAAATTAATTCTGTTTGATAAAGGATGTATATATTTTCAAAAAAACATTTTTATATATATGGTAGAGTCTTTGAAATTTTTTCCAACATAATACAAAGCATTGTGCTTATATAGTTTTGGTTGTTGGTTTTGATGGCTATCACAATGTAAGTGTAAAGAAACTTACCTAAACTATTAATTAGTTAAATATAATATTTTGATCTGTATATGATTCCTAAATTATTATGCATTGAGTTTTCAACATGGAGAATACCAATGTTAATATTTCGATAATAACAAAGGTCTTGTTTGGAATCATTCCCAACACCATCTTATTTGTATGTATATATATATTATATATATATATATATATATATAAATCTAATGAGTCAGATAAACCTACTAAAAGTTTAGCTTAATTCTCTTCAGAGCATTAAGCGAAACTTTTAGTAGGTTTATCTGACTTATTAGATTTATCTTTATTATTTGCTCTACTTAGGTATTGAGCACTTTTTACTTATTAGCTTTAGTTTCCTGTTGGTTTTATATATATATATATATATATATTGTTTTTTCTTTTGGCCAAATATTCTCCCCGGGTGATGTATATTTTTACAATCAAACTATTTGCTGGGTTTTTTCTCACCGCGAGGATTTACCAACAAGTTTGGTATATTATATATATATATATATATATATATATATATATATATATATATATATAAATTAAGCCAATGAAATGTTTTAGGAAATATGTACTGATTCATATCTGACTTGATTTGCATAAAGAGTTTTAAAAATACATTTAATTTTCTGCGCGTATTAACACACTTTGTCCCTTGTCACAGACATAGCTTCTGTTTCTTGATGTTTTCAAATTAAAACAAGTAATGAGAGAGCGGCACTATTTAATGAAAAAATGCAAGGACAGCTCTTTTCTCTCTCTTCGTTCACCATTTGTTCCCGCTGTTTCACAACCCTTTCTTTAAAGCAACAGCCAATCAATGACCAAAAAGTCTCCATTCAAATTGCACTTCTATAAAAGGTAGCATCTTCTTGTGATATTTTAAAATTAATCAAATTTGTCGTTTGCAATAATTCGATTAGGTTTATTTATTGATTTCCATTTCTTTTCTTTTTTCTTTCTTTTTTTTTTTGAGTTTCCTTTTATCTGGAAGACGTACGAATAACTCGAACCTTATCGCCGCGTATATACGCGACGAAACAATGGCTGCAAGCGTGGTTTTAATTAACATTGCGTTGGAATATCATTATTATTTTGTTTTTATTTATGTTTTGTAGTGATGGAAAACGAAGAGGATGAAACGTGTAATACGTCTTCATGTTATCCGCACATATCACGTCGTTCACCACTGTGCATCCATACATTTCCATCTAATTTCATTTTCACTTTCATTTTCGCATACACACAAACATACAAAACACTCTCTCTCTCTCTCTCTCTCTCTCTCTCACACACACACACACACACACACTCTCTCTCTCTCTCTCTCTCTCTCTCTCTCTCTCTCTCTCTCTCTCTCTCTCTCAATTCCGTCTTCATTTTATTTTAGACTGTTTATATTCCAAGTCAATGAAAGAGTGTTATCCGCATATATCACGTCGTTCACCACTGTGCATCCATACATTTCGATCTAATTTCATTTTCACTTTCATTTTCGCATACACACAAACACACAAACACTCTCTCACACACACACACACACACACACACTCTCTCTCTCTCTCTTTATCTCTCTCTCTCTCTTTCTCTCTCTCTCTCTCTCTCAATTCCGTCTTTTATTTTAGACTGTTTATATTCCAACTCAATGAAAGAATGAGCATAAAACAGACGTCATGAATCATTTGAAATAATTAAAGTTGATTGGACTGGGCATTTATTATGAAACGGAAGGAAATAACATGACATTTATAAGCGCATCTTTCATCCAACAGCCACAAAACAGCACCATATATGTACGTTATTTCCGTTTTATTGTTCCTATTATGAACATATCCTTCCATGTATCTGCATATACATCGTACACAATATTCACATGTATACACAGCAACGTTCCTCCATATATACATTTATCCAACACAGTCAGGTGGTATCATGAGATTCTGCTGTGGAGCAATGAGTTAGTGGTAATGATGCTTCGGTCCGAATCCATACCTGAACCCAAAGTCATCATCTGATGAAGGATTTCTTGGAAGCAATTCTACAATGAAAACATCAGTCATTGTACGAATTTATTATATAATGATTGTCTCCTCGATCACCAGATGACATCATTTTGTAAGATTTCTCTGAATATTTTTTGAGATTAGGCTTGAAGATTAGTATTATCTGTGTTATTCTGACTATTTTCCCCCATCTTCATTATTATTTGTACAACGTTTCGGCCGATATGCCCCCCCCGGTCTTCTTCAGGTATTTCTTGTCGGACTCGGGAACATTCTCGACTCGGGAACCTTCTTTTCGAACTCGGGAACTTTCTTGTCGTAATCGGGAGCCATCACGGAACTTTAACCTAACCCTTTATTTAGTCCACGAAGAAGGTTCCCGAGTCCGAGAAGGTTCCCGAGTCCGACAATAAATACCTGAAGAAGGCCGGAGGGCATATCGGCCGAAACGTTGTACAAATAACAATGAAGATGGGGACAATAGTCCGAATAACTCAGATAATACTAATTTTGTAAGATATCAAGAAATACTTGTCTGAAGTTTTATATTTTGAGAAAAGTCGGTTCAATTGTTACATAATTATGGATCCCTATTACATTTTTAAGGTAGTATAGAAATCCTTATGGCGATCAGTACAGCTGATGGCCTTGAGAGTGAGTGACAGCGTTTGACCTCACTCTCACCTTGCGTTCTGGGGAGAACCGTGAGAAACGGAACCCCGATAGAAAGCCCCTTCCGGTTTAAGGGGTAGGCAAGTCAGTTAGGAGTTAGAACTTAGAAGCGAAGCTAGCAAGATGTGAGCTGACTGCGCAGTTGTCTGGTCTGGGGGATTTGGAATAAAGTAATATCAAAAGTAAATCGAAGTCTTGTTGTTATTACTAAAAGCTAACAATGACACAAGGCTTCTGATAAGAAATGATCCCCGACAAAGACCCGGAGTCCCCAAGAAACACCACGACAAGACCAGACCAAGATAGAAGATAGATGATAGAAGATATACCAGATCCGGCCAGAAGAATAGACGACAGAGTAAGACGTAAGAAAGTATATAACATATAGATATGAAGTGCCGGTAAAGAGGTATGCAACATATACCTATTTGGTATCGTCAAGGAAAAGGCACTATGCAACACAATAAGTTGCTTCTATTGAAATTTCAATAACTTGAATCCGGAACGAAAAGCAAGATTTTGGAAGATGCACTTCATATAATGGTTTTCGTTGTTGGAAATGGAATCGTTAACCCTACGTGGATGTTCCCGTTTCACTTCACGCTAATGCTCTTGTAGAAGAAAAAATTCATTATTTTAATTTAAACCACAATTATTAATAAAATTGTTTTACATTAATAATACTATTAGCCACATCTACATACTAATAACATGCAGTTGTATTTATATATACAACAAAATAGCGGTTTAGACTGTGAATGGGAAGGCTAATTTGCATATTGATATTAAAAATATGATTTTGATAAATATCTACTTAGTATTATTGATTTCTAATTGTTTGGTTTTATGTTAATGAATATGAGCAAAAATCTCGGAGATGAATCTTAGAAGAAATCCATTAACAAGAAGAAATTACTGTAATTTTATTCTCTACTTCCTATTTTAACTTAATAACTAAATTAGGAAAATTTAGCAATGAAAGACTGGAGAGATTGAAGAGTAAGTTTCAGTTGTTCTATTTTTCAATTATACCCACTTCTGTTTCAAATCTTTTTATCTGTATTCTTATTTAGTTTCATTGAAAAAGATTTCATGAAAAAAAAAAACTATTGTCTTTCAATTAAACTTCTTGGCTTTGTGTATAAATAGTTTTCTGTATGTATTCGTACATCAATATGTATGCATATATATATATATATATATATATATATATATATATATATATATATTTACCGACCCCTCCGCACGAGCAGGATGTGACACAAGGTCAATTTCTTAATCGGAGTTTAACAGGTTTGAATTAAGAGTTTTCCTTCTCCTAGACCGGTTGCCTAACCAAGGCTAAAGAGCCCAGTCTGCCCTGCTATTTATCCACAGCTGGAGGGAGAGTAGGATTCATACCTTTCCTGAAGGGTATTAGCGCTAAGTGAAATGCAATTACTACATCCAGGATTTGAACTCGGGACAACGAGTCCATTTCCCATGACTTTAACCATTACACCACGTGCCTCTGTGTATGCATATATATACTGCAGCTAATAATAGGTGTATATACAAGTTATATATATATATATATATATATAATATATATATATATGTGTGTGTGGGGGTATGTGTGTGCGTGTGTGTGTGCGCGCGCGTGTGTGCAGTTATTATTGTCACTAGATAGATAGAAAGATAGAGAGATAGAGAGATATATAGATAGATAGATAAAATTGTTAATTCTAAAAAAAAAGAAACATTCATAGTCGAATTATTATTGGTACAACGTAGTCCCTCAACAGATGCACTGACCACTGCGTTGTGTAGACAATACGTAACGTAACCGTATGCAAAACAAGGGGATCGTTCGGTAAGGGGACCCGGACGGTTGATTAGTTTACGTTCACCTTCTAGCGGCCGTGTTGCTTCCTTCCTTCTGGGAAGGGGAGGGCTACTGCTAAGGACTACTGTCTCCCGGGACGGGTCAGAAGATCTGTGTAGCCCCTTGCTGTTAATCTGGGAGTGGAGAATGCTTTAAAGGTCGCGTGTCGTCATGGTCAATTAACTTAAGTCAACAGATTATTTTCGGCTTCGGTCGAGTCTGCTTACTATTTGGTTACTCCCAAACAGCTGGAACTTTACGTTCTGTTCATTCACAAAGGATTTTCTTAGTGACGAAGTTTGTAGACAGAAATTTCTTTTTTTATCAAATTTATTGTCTCATTGAAAATAAGTGACATTTATTCAATGAAAAGGCATGAATCCAGGTCTCCCTAAAACATAACGAATCAATAGTTATATTGACACTAATTGTGGCATCTCCCCCATTAGAAAGGCATGGACCCTGGTCACCCTTGAACATGTCTAATTCATAATCATATTGACAATAATTGAGGCATCTCCCCCAGTGAAAAGGCACGAACCCAGGTTTCCCTTAAAAGTGTCTAATTGATAATGATATGGACAATAATTGTGGCATCTCCTCCACTAGAAAGGCATGAACACTGGTTTCCCTTAAAATTGTCTAACTGATAATCATATTCAAAATAAATGTGGCATTTCCCCCAGTGAAAAGGTATGAATCCAAGTCTCCCTGAAACATGTCTAATTGATAATCATATTGAAAACAATTCTTCAGTGAAACGGCATGAATTCAGGTCTCCCTGGCACATAACGAATCAATAGTTATATTAATAGTAATTGTGGCATTTCCCCCATCAAAAAGGCATGAACCCAGGTCTCCATTAAACATGTCTAATTTATAGTCATATTTACAATAATTGTGTCATCTCCCCATCTCAGAGAGACAGAGAAAATCTCATCGATGTCTTACTTAGGTTTTCTTTGTATCCATCATTAATCCCGACTTAACCGATCTAACCGTCTTTAACTCTTATTAACTTACTTCGTTCGATTCAAGTACTTGCTGCTTCGTACAATCCCAAGTCAAGAAACCTCACTCTCGTCCGTCCCGTACGACTGCAAACCCCAACTAACTCTCTGTTTCTCGGGGCAAATGTTTAAATCCTTTTCCGATTGGAACATTCTCGAACATCACCGAAATTTCCATACGTGTTTATCTAGTTTAAATATCTTGGTCACTCCTAAGAAATCTGGGTTTTTTTTAAGATCAAAAGATACCCAATTCCTCCCAGTCACCCTCAAATCTGATATTTTAGCGAAATTGTTTATAAAAGAAAAAAATAGAATCTCGTTTTTGTTTACTTCTAGCCAGTAATGGGAAATTAATTATCTTTCTCAATATTTTTTCCTCGTTATCATGTTTTTACCTATTCTAGGATATCATTTTTTTTCAGGCTTTGAGACACCTGCTTATCCTTTTAAATCGGATACATTACATAGGCCTTTCTTTTTTTCTTTCTTTTTTTTTTTTGTTTAATTATGTTTAACTACTGACAAAAGGCACACAGCGAAACACACACACACACACACACACACACATATACAGAGGTGCGTGCGCGCACGTTATGCGTGCACACGTGTCTGTGCACACAAACGTATACATACACTTGTCCGTCGAGCAGGACGGGGTACAAACAAAGAAGTACATGTAGTCGCAACAGCCGTAATTTAATAGACATGATCTTGGAGAAAGAGTATTAGCAAGACTAAATGTTTGGCTTATGCAAATTTCCCGGAGATCAGCCACAGATTAATGAAGGCTCCATCAACATAACAGTGGGCGTTTTTGAATTCGATATAGTGTGTGCGTCGTGAAAGACTGCTGTAATAGGGTTAGGGATTAATGGTTGGGCTTTTATTCTTCGGATTATAACTCAATGTTAATATAAACTTGAAATTGATTCCCTGGGTTTATTTAACTACAACGGTTGGGAAAGGCATTTATTCGTCCTCCTCACAGCTATGGGCCACGTGACCAGTCTAGTGTAAGGTTCAAATCATAATTGAACATACAACTCCGACACATTTCTGAGACAAAACATTTTATATAATACAGCACATGAATAAGCAAAATACATAAACAATAGAAGTGTACATAAACATACATACATAAAGGTCACAGACAAGATAATATAAAAGTACACATAATATAAAGGTACAGACATGAGATTATGAATAGTACATGTTGTATAAATCCCTTACAGTGACCAGTAGCCGGCGTTGAGGGATGAAGCCCCAACGAGAAGGGAATTACAATTGTCTAACCCATGTGGGTACCTACGAGGAGAGGTAGAAAAGAGGAAGAGAAGTTTAAATTAGGCGCTTATATACTATAGCCTCTGGTGACCGGCACGTAAACCCAGTGGGAAGATAACTCTTCAGGCAAAGGGAAGATAATCCCCAACCTAGGAAAAGGAATGCACTGAATCCAAACCAGTATTACTCTGCTTAAAAATGGAATGGTTTTTAGCTGGTTTAAACTCAGAATTTTCCTTCTGGAACCTGTTGCCATTGCAATGTCAGAGAACCCAGTCTGGCCTACTAAATAAATAATGCTGATTGCTGACTTTTCTAGATATAAGGTGTGTCTTAGATGCCTACACTTATTTATAGACTCGGCGATAACCATGTGACCAACCTATTGGCCAATCACTGGCAGTACTCTGCTGCTGATATTGTTATTTATACCGGCTGTTCCAGTCATACCTACACATATTGCTTTGAACTTTCATGGACGACGGAACATAGGATTATATCACTGGACCTTTGAGACTACGTAGGATTCCATAAATCAGGATTTATTCACTTACCAAAGGATTCTATAGCTCGGGACTTACTTACTTTAAGTTCTTTTACAACTAGCCAAGGATGGCGGCCACAAACTTAACACTGATATTTTAATTGAATTGAACTGGGGAAGTCGATTACGTATCCTAAGACGATAACCGTTATGCCAAAACCAGAGGTATGAGGCCCCAGTGGCAATAAACTCATTAAAACTAGTATGATAGCCTAGCATAGTAAAAGTTACATCGAATGAGAGACAGAGCAGTGATTTAATAAGATGTGCTTAGTCTGACACACAGTTCCCAGTTTGTTTACGGTGCAGTTGTTCCTGAACAGGCTCATATTTTCCTAACTTCGATTATCTGATGGGAACTGATACTTTCACTCTGATTTGACAGTAAATATGACGTATATAAATGCCACCTAAATAATTTCCAGCATAAATGCATATCTCTGGAAGAACTTGCGTATTAGTTTAGCTAATTTAATTACACTTATTGGTCGTACAGGTGTATACTATATATACGATTGTGATTCAAAAACTGATTTGTCTCCCCAAGACACTTTTATGACTGCATGGGTCATTTTTAGATTCGTCTCACACCTCTCACCCTTTGCATGGGCCTCAACTGCACAGAAGTCTTTTTTAATAAATGCGAATGTTCAGTGTGTCAGTGTGTCATATTTTTCAGCTTTTCTCCTTGAAGAAGTATCCCAACATATAGTATCATTTCGGAATCAGGCTAATTAAAAACATTCACAACGGAATCAGGATTCCAGTGTTTTAATTATTGGATGGTTTTCAGTGATTTATACGTGATTTTTTTTCTGTCGATTCTTTATACGATAAAATGTTCATAACTCGGAAATAAAATTGAGAATAATCAATTCTATGCTGGTTGTTCAAGCGTTCGGAATCAAACCAAGCTATTTGTAGTGATCTCTAATGGGAAGACCAAACATGTTTTTATTATGCAGTTTGGCAATCAGTCTGAAACAGACAAATTATTGTATTGTTTTGATGAAAAATATTATTTAAGTTTAACACAATTTGATATGCAATTACTGGATGAAATGCCATTGTTAAGCTGAAGGTCCGTTCATGATCATTCTACAGGAGTTAGTTTAATTAGTTTAATTGCCACCAGGTAGGATAGCTTTTAATCTAGTAAAACACATGAATCTTAATTATAAGTTTTACACGAAAATTGTAAGGCTCAGAACATTTTGAAAGACTATCAGAGATTTCTCTGAATGTTTGAGATGAGGCTTGAAGATTAGTATTATCTGCGTTATTCGGACTATTGTCCCCACCTTCATTGTTATTTGTACAACGTTTCGGCCGATATGCCGGTCTTCTTCAGGTATTTCTTGTCGGACTCGGCAACCTTCTCGGACTCGGGAACCTTCTCGAACTCGGGAACTTCGTTTCGAACCCAGGAACTTTCTTGTCGTATTCGGGAGCCATCACGGAACTTTGAACCTAACCCTTTATTTATTCCCGAGACCGAGAAGGTTCCCCGAGTCCGAGAAGGTTCCCGAGTCCGACAAGAAATACCTGAAGAAGGACGGACGGCATATCGGCCGAAACGTTGTACAAATAACAATGAAGAAGGGGACAATAGTCCGAATAACGCAGATAATATCAGAGATTTGTTTAAAATTCAATTTGGAGATTTATTAAAATCGGCAATATTTAAAAATACATTTATCGGAGGAGTATATTTCAACGATGTGTCATACTATCTCTAAAAATAAATGTGAATGTCAGTGTGTTACTGTCACATTTTTTCAAGCTTGAATCCTAGTAGCCTATGCCCAACATATTCATATGATTTTGGCAGTCGTTGTGAGCAAAGTAAAAACATCCCGAGTCGAATCCTCACCCGGAATCTTGAAATTTTGATTTCAAATTTTAATTACAGCGATTGTTTTCGGCGATTTCTTACGCGATTCATTGCGGCAATTTTTATGTTCGATAACAATTTTTTAAAAACTTGGAAATAATTTTGGAAAAAATCACTTAAGTGCCCTTATCAGAACCTAACTTAACTGCCACCAAATAAGGCTGCTTTTAAGTAATTTTCGAAATATATTACATCTTAAAAGGATTAAATTCATTTCGGGAGTATAATTCTAGAATGTGTCCTTTTATATGAAATACAGCTCCATCTTACACGAAAAGAATGTCGTTCCAGTGAAACTATCCGTCACTGGATACTGGAAATAAATCTTTCTATGGAGAAGATATGCACATTTCTGTATATATATTCTGACAGTACTTCAGAAGCTTTAAATAACAACTTCTCCGAGTTGCTACCGGCTTTGTATCAGAAACTATAATACATTTTATAAGTGGACTGCTTGAAACTTAAACAACTTTCTTTGCTAGACAATCTCCAGAGTCATTCTTGTCTATTATTGCAAAATCGAGCGTACGGATAATCATCAGTAAAGATGAAAATATAGTAAAATCTCCAAAGATATGTCTGTCTGCAATGTCTGTTGCTCACAGTTTTCATTAATTAGATTATGAACATACAATTTTCTTTACTTACGTGTTTAAATTTTATATAGCGCTAATACCACTCGGAAAGATGTGAATCCAACTATTCTCTCCAAATCTATGGGTAAATAGTAGGACAGACTGGGCTATTTAACCGTGGTTATGTAACCAGTCTAGGATAAGAAAACTCTGAATTCAAGCTGTTAAACGCCAATTAAGAAATTGACCTGGTGTCCCATCCCACTCGTGCAGAGAGTTTGGTAAATATAATTACAATGTGTGACATAAAATATCGAGATTAAAGCTGTATTTACTAAGATAGAAATGAACAATGAATTGAACGTTCTTTTTTTTTTTTTTCAGAATACAAGGCGGGTCAACAAGTACAATACCATTCGGAAATATAAAGTATATAAATAAGAAATAAATTCAATGATAGTGTTAAAGAATCGATGACGAAACCGTAACAAAAATTATCAAGATTTTTTGTACTTATTGACACGCCTTGTATTCTGAATAAAAAAAAGTTCTATTCATTGTTCATTTCTATCCTAGTAAATACAGCTTTAATCTCGATACTTTTATGTCACACATACTATATATATTTACCAAACTCTCAGCAGGAATGGGATGGGACACTAGGTCAATTTCTTAATTGGCGTTTAACAAGCTTGAATTCAGAGTTTTCTTATCCTAGACTGATATTGTACTTGTTGACACGCCTTGTATTCTGAAAAAAAAAGAATGTTCAATTCATTTGTAATTGAGACCATTCAGACAACAGCATTGCTGAAATCGGCTAGAATACTCTGATGAGTCCTGGAGACCTGCCGAGTCTTGTTGTCACTCACACTCTAGTGAAAAACCATCAACTAATGCTGGTGTGAAAAACTCACAGGAGTGAAATTAATATAATAATAATATAATAATAATAATAATAATAACAATAATAATAATAATAATGAGAATGCTTTATTTGCAGTTAATAATCGTTCACTAATAATAAATACTCCTAAATAAGCAATCAAAGATTCAAGATACTATTCTCAAAAAATAAATTACTGTTATATTAAATCCATTATTCCTGTGTAATAAAATTCCAACTGATATATTCGACCCACAAATGGGACGCTAAAAGTTATTAGCACTTCGGACCAGAGTGGTCCTGGGAGTAATGTCAATTAAGATGTTTGGTTGGTTCGGTTTCTTTGTTTAATCACATATTAAATTGTGTGGTTTATTAAAGGCCAAAGCCATCATCGTAGAAGAACTGTACGATTAGAAATATTTAACCCATAGCTGGGAGTAATGAGGGGGTGACTCCATACACCTAAAAACTTCGGAATTGGTGCCTTAACCTGGATGGGGTTTGGAGTCACACGTAGGACATTGTTTTAGGAAAGTTGTGTTTCTCTGAAATAGATACAGTCATCGTATTCTAAGCCCCAGCGACAGTGTGGGTTACATACTGAGATTTACACAAGCGATACAATATGGGTGCTAGAAGGCGGTGACTGAGGGTCTACATGTCCTGGGAATGACATTAAACTCTATCTGATGGTGAGGTTCCAGTTTTGGAGGTTTGGGGAATGCGGAGCGCCCCTTCATCACCATTGCTCCCTGGTCCCCTCTGGCCCGGAGTGGTAGTACCTGTTAGGTTCCCATATATGGGTTAAATAGAAAAATATATTTATAAAAGATTTGTATAATCCATTAAGAATTGATTTATTTCAAAACTTTATCGGCATTAAATGACCCACCGAGGTTGATATGCCGTAAACCAAAACCAAACTCATTATCTGAAAACAAGCGATATACTTACCTATATCCACTGTCATGTCCAGGACGCGAACTGATTTTTGAACAATATTTGGCAATTTTGAATTGAAATCTCACTATCAGCAATACTGTCCAGTTTGCAAACTAGTGCTTGAGCGGAGGCACTTTGATTAAATATTTACATAATTCTGCTTGGTATTACAAAGTGGAATTAAATCGATACTCAGAGTAAATAGGAGAAATGAGCAAATGTTGTGAATCGCTCTCGGGAAGGAATCCGAGCAAGATAATTACTAGACCTATTTGTCAGGTGAAGTATGTATCTCAGAAGCGATGGTTGGTGTGACATGCGTGCAAAATAAGGATTTACCTTTGTACTTATTGATTTAAAAGGTTAGATTAGCCATGCCCTAGGGCACAGTAATATTGCATTCAGAGAAAGCAATGTTTAGCGACCGTTTGTGGCATTCTGTATCTATAAATCGAATCCGTCAGACGTGGTCGAAGATTGAATTTCAGGAAACAGCTGAAAATTAAATGGTCATATAATGAAAACATACACACATTTTGTACATATTTATGACATTTCACCCTGTATGAGCTTCACCATATAATCATTTTGGAATATTTGGATATTCACATCTGTTGATGTGAGTTTGTTACCTTCGTATGTGAACCGGTCTACTAATCTAATATAGAAGGGGGGAAATATATGGGGGGAGATAGATATTCGAATCAAGATGTTCCTGCTGAGGGGGACCAAAAACAAGCGAGTTCACCGTCATCTCACAAGCCAGACTTTCGTCTAGCAGCTGGAAAATCCGTCGTCGTAGTCGAAATAATATTTAACAGTTCAAAATCGCAATTCCTATTTAGTTTTGTTTCTGTTGGACTAAAATGCATTTCTTTACTGGGTCGTTCGCAAAGCGCTTCGTCGTCGTCGTCGACTGCTTCTGCTGCTGCTGACTCCCAGCGCTCAACTCACTTGTCATTTATGGACATATTTACCCAAACATCCGGGCACATCAGTCGAACCTCGCGTCCGTCCAGTGCCCAAATCGCATTTGTTTTTGCATGCGGGAGGACGCGAGTTCGATCCCGGCAGACAAGACAATATCTTACTCCCTTTCCTTCTCGTTCTCCGTCTCATCTAAGAGGCTTACAATTTAATATGAAGATGGATCCATCTTGTTTAAAACCCATAAACACTGTTTCAACAGAGTAGTAGCCAATGCTTCTTGCTACCTACTCCAGATTATTTAGTGGAGATTCACTTGAGCTTGTGTACTTGCGAGAAGCGTTCAGTCATCAGTATAGTCTACATCTGTAAGAGTTTCTGTGGGATATTGTCTGCTTCTTTATCAGTGCTCCAGTATTTAAATACCATCCTTGAATAACGTGGCGTCAAGTCAGTTTTTTCGTCAGTCTGTCTACCATAAATATTTGTGAATAGCACACATTCATGTATAGTACGCACCTCTTTGTTCTACGATATTCTGGTGAAAATTGTATCGGTAAAATATTTATTTTGTTGAAGGAAGTTTATATAAAAAAGGACACCTGTCAACACTTTTCCCGGCCAGAATACATTTTAGTGACTGCTCTTGTCGCTTAGGAAACACAATATAAATGGTGTGTGAATGATAATATAACACATTGGCAAATACTCTGTTGATTTATGAGATGAAGCAAATTGAGTAATGTTAAAGAGACAAAAACTGTTTAGCAGATATTCCCATTGTCAAATCGAATCCTGAACTAATTCTGGTTCTAGCAAGAGTGCATTAAACTCAAGCTTTGAGTGCTTCATTTCTTTCTCTAGGAAAATTCATTTTTCAATACTTATCTCTGATTTAACACAATTTATGTATTTACATAACTCTCACCAGGGGTAGGATATGGCACAGAATTATTTGTGCGGTGAGTACAGCTTTGGTCCTAACTCTGGGTTGTCCCCGTGCGTTTCCTGGCATGTTGATTCGTCGATACTTTCTTCGTTCAAGTTGTGTTTTTTCTTTTATCCACAGATCAGAGATTGACGCAACTTGGTCGGAGCGCCTTTGTAGAGGTTTGGGAGGTTATTACTAATGAGCTGCACCAGTTTTCCGCCACTCTTAAAAAAAAGCGTTTTTCTATATGTGTTTCGTTAATGTCGTTTCACTATTTCAGCTAAGAATGGTAAATTAAAATGATGGATAAAAATAGTAAATTACCATTTCCTCTAAGAACGGTAAATTACCATTTCAACTAAGAACGGTAAATTACAATTTGGATAAGAATGGTAAATTACTATTTCGGATAAGAAAAAAGAAAAATAGCAACAGAATATTTTAGAACAATTTTAAGAATATCCACGATTAAGTAAAATATTTACATACAAATTATCCAGTAATGACATAGTACATTTTTACAATCTTATTGTATTCATTTTAAGTCTGTATAAAATGTATTGATTTTCACCATTCACAAATAATGCCAGATATACATCGAGACCTGATCTTCAATCAAGCGTTTTATTAATCAATAGGTCATTATCTTATCTCCTGAAAACGATGTCAATGTACGCCTATGTAAAACATGGACTGCTTTGAAAGGTTATTGACCGTATGTTTGTTTTGTTTTGTTTTGTTTTACGGCATATCAACCTCAGTGGGTCATTTAATGCCGATAAAGTTTTGAAATAAATCAATTCTTAATGGATAATACATTTTTTTTATGAATACATTTTTCTATTTAACCCATAGATGGGACCCTAACAGGTACTACCACTCCGGATCAGAGTTGACCAGGGAGCAATGGTGATGAATGGGGTGCTCCACATTCCCCAAACCTCCAAAACTAGAACCTCACCATCAAATAGAGTTTAACGTCATTCTCAGGACATGTAGACCCGCAGCCACCGCCTTCTAGCACCCATATGATAAAAAGGGGTTGGGGCTTGTCATAAGGGCAATAGGGTTGGGAAAATCATATAGGTGCTAGGGCTTGACGTGACCAGCCGATTGATTGCAGGGGGCCTCTCCGACCGCCCGTCTAGCCCAAGATAGGGCCAAAGTGTATTGACCGTATGGAAATCTGATCTCTTTGCTAAATTACTGAATGGAGCATTTTACAAAACAGGTTTTGTATGTCTCCTTTCCTCCAATTTGGATAAGAATGGTAAATTACTATTTCGGATAAGAAAAAAGAAGACTACCAAAAAATATTTAAGAACAATTTTAAGAATATCCACGATTAGGTAAAATATTTACATACAAATTACCCGGTAATGACATAGTACATTTTTACAATCTTATTGTATTTATTTTAAGTCTGTATAAAATGTATTGATTTTCACCATTCACAAATAATGCCAGATATACATTGAGACCTGATCTTCAATCTAGCGTTTTATTAATCAATAGGTCATTATCTTATCTCCTGAAAACGATGTCAATGTACGCCTATGTAAAACATGGACTGCTTTGAAAGGTTATTGACCGTATGGAAATCTGATCTCTTTGCTGAATTACTGAATGGATCATTTTACAAAATAAGTTTTGTATGTCCCCTTTCCTCCAATTTCACAATCCTTCCGATTTAGACAAACAAGTCATGGAGGACCCTGCTGGAGAAGTAAGTAAAATCTCATAAGCTACGTTTTCATATAGATTCCTACATATAGACATATAATGAAATACTACATTTATTACCTCTGTGAGATCACTGTGTATCGTCTAAATGACTTACCAATGGCCTATACGCACAGGTAACGAGAGAGACAAGAGATTCCTTTCTATCGGCACACCTTGATGGTAACTCTGAACAACAAAGAGACTTGGCCTTTTATTAGACAAGGATCATGCTTGATATTTTTTTAAACAAGTGAAATTTCGTAGAGAATACCTCGTGAGGCTCGATATATTTTAAGTTAATATGCATACGTAGGATAAGAATTTATGTTACATACTGCGTCTTTATTTTATAATTTATGTTACATACTCCAGATAAATATTTGAAAAAAATAACGGGAATATATTTTGTTAAAAATCTTTAGACGACTGCAATTCTTAAGATTATGAGAACACAATATTTTTTAGCTTACTACATACATGAGAACACAATATTTTTTAGCTTACTTGAACTTTCATATTGTCAGAAGTGATGAAACTTTACCTATTCTAGTGTCTTCCATTTAACTTTATAATTTAAGTGTGAATGTTATGTAATTGATTGGTAGCCTATACATTATGTACAGTAGGGTTGAGAGTAAAAATAATGGTAACTCTGAATTATGGGGAAAAAACGTAAAATTAAATAGACAGGGCTTGGACTTTCGCTGACATTGTGGCTGTTCTCTGGTTGGTCAATTCGGTTCGTGAGATGGGAAGTGGACTTGGAATTTGAGAATCTGAGGTAAGTCTTTTTTCGGAAGAGGCAGACGTGTCTCCAAGATGTCTATATCTATCAAGCTTAATGGTCAGCTGGGGCAAAATAAAGATATCTGAAAACGCAGAGATGAAAAAGGCACTAAGAGGCCCCAAGAGAGCAGACCAGAAGGATAAAGAGAGAACCGACCCAGATATCAAGATAGACGAGAGATGACCCAATGAGCATAGAAGAAGCCACACAGCAGAGTAAATGAACCCAGCCAATAAGACAGAATAAAATAGGAACAATATGACGAGAAGAAGTAAAGAGATATACAATATCAACTCGTTTGCCAAGGTAGGATTTGACAAAAAGTCGAAAGAATAGGACATACAACAATAAAGTAATAATGGATTTGCGAGATTAGGTTGAAAACTATTCCACCAAAGTTGGACGCTTATTTGATTTGGATTCAATTCATTATTCGATTAGATTTGTATTTTAAGATGACAGTTAACTAATCTCATAAAATACTGTGGAATATATTTATTTTAGCAATAAATCGTGGCACTGATTCGAATCCATAATTAAATATATTACTAATATTTTTTTTTAATTGTAATATTAATCTGAACCAAAGATATCAGTATTTTATAATTTCTACTGGAATATTTACGAGAACCTATATTATTATCTTTCACTATTTTATTGCATTTCACTTAGCGCTAATACACTTGGGAAAGGTATGAATCCTACTCTCCCTCCAGCTATGGGCAAATAGAAGGTAAGACTGGGTTATTTAACCATGGCTAGGTAACCAGTCAGGGGAGAAGGAAAACTCTGAATTCAAACCTGTTGAAATCCGCTTAAGAAATTGACCTTGTGTCGTGTCCTGCTCGTGCGTAGGAGTTGGTAAATATATATATTATTATCTATTATTTAATGTCACTCACAACAGTATGAAAACGCAACCGACTGACCATTAGTTATTCCTAAGAGTTATTAATTGATCTAAATGACATGTCAAACTGTCCGGTGTTATTACATGCCAAGAAGTTATGGAATCGTGTTCATTGCACCTTCATATCGAAACTTTTGTGGAGTTGGTTCTAAAGAGTTTTTTCTTCTCGCAAACATTCCAATCGAATACTAATGATTCTTAAAATCTCTTTAAGTATCTACTAGGATCATTGTGTCCTAACAGGTGCTATCAGTCCGAATCAAACTGGGCATGGTAGTAATGGAAATAAAGGAGTATTTTACACTCTCCAGAGTTGGAGCTTCAATCACCTGATGCAGTTGAGTATCATACTCATAACACTCCTTTTATGGAGTGTTAATCCTCTGCAGAAGACACAGTGAGCGTAGAACATGTCACGCCAACAGGACAGAAGTATTTCATGAAGCCATCTGACCTTTCCTGGAAAGATATATATATATATATATATATATATATATATATATATATATATATATATATTAAAAATTTTGAGATGAAACAAAGAAATCACAATGCTCAAACACAAATTTGTAGGAGCTTTATTTATTTATAAAGCATAAAGAGCGTCCACAATAATCAACCGACGTAATTTGCGGTCCAAATACATAACAGCAAGAAATGTATTCACATAAACACCGGAAGAATTATTAGCAACCTGATGATAGCAATATAGCTTGAAATCTGGGTAGTTGCCTATGGAAAACTATTATATTTAAAAAATTCAACAAATATATATACATATAAAATGAAATGGTTTTATGATCTCATAAACATATATATATATATATATATGTGTATGTATATATGTGTGTGTGTGTGTGTGTCTGTATGTGTGTGAGTGTGTGTGCGCGTGCGCATGTGTCTCTATGTGTGTGTGTGTGTGTGTGTCTAAACAGTGACAGCCTTGACTTTCAAGCTTAATTCATTCGGCTCATAACTGAATTTCCTCGTACGTCAAATCGAATTTTCCTCATTGAAATGATTGAAATAATATAAAATTCGAGTAATCTTTTCAAGTCCATTCCCCCGCAAAATGTGTTTCGCTTTTTTTATTAAGTATGAAAAATACCTCTGTACTTAATGAAAACATTATAAAATAGAATTTAATGAAGTATGGGTTATAGTGTTGTTTTAATGTATATATTTTTTATTAATATTTTTTTATCTTTGGATAAGTCATTACGACTTTAGAAAATGAAATGGTTTTATGATCTCATAAATATATTAAGTGTATCTGAAGCTCGTTCGTA
>CM042146.1:8922890-8935390 GCA_023376005.1 Doryteuthis pealeii
ATTTACCAATGAAAGACGGGAGTAACGGAAAATGATGGAAGGTTAGTTTCAAAGTTGTTCTATTTTCAATCATACCCCTCTGTTCAAAATCTTTTTATCTACATTCTTATTCAGTTTCATTAGCCTTTCTAATTTAATATGATATTTTATTATAAAACTTAACTAAAATACGTGCACCCAGAGGGTGCATATATTTGCTAGTTATCATAATCATTGTTTTAAGTAAATAGAAAGCGAAAAATAATCTATTTACGACCCATACTAATATGTTTTAATACAATACCATAAATATTGTAATTTAATACACTTTAATCTAATAATTAATATTAAGATCTGCATATATCTAAATATGAATAGATTTTAAAGGAGTTAAATATTCAGATGGCTAATAATATTTTAGCTATAAAAGTTTTAGTGATTTTTTTTTAAAACTATGTAGTATAAAAAGTAGGATAATTAAAAAGAACAAAGACAAAAATAAAATGAAAATTCAAAAAAAAAAGTGAAGTATCTAAAGATTGACCGAAGTAAGTGCCGCGATATTTTTACTTTACGTGATAAAATGTCTTTCGTATAAATCATAATTCGATAGATCACGCTCAAGTCAGATGTCAGATTAACACTTTCGACAAGAAGAAATAATCACACCATCATCCACAATTTGTCAACTTTTTTTCGTAGCGGACTTTCTATTTTTACATACCACAAAGTATATATATATATATATATATATATATATATATATATATATATATATATATATATATACCATGATGTGTGTGTGCACGTATGTGTGTGTGTGCATAGAAATATATATATATGTATATGTATATATAATATATGTAATTCATATATGTATATATTATATATATATAATTCATATATGTATATATATATATATATATATATTATTTGCTTTTATATATGTATACACATATATAATACATGTATGACATGTATATATATAAGTATATATATGATATTTTATATATATATATATATATATATATATATATATATGTCTGTGGGTGTGTGTGGGTGTGAGTGTGTGTGTGTGTATTGATTTCGAACTATTTGTTCCAAAAGTCAAAAGAGAACCATTTTTACAATATATATCTATACATATAACACAATATATATATATATATATATATATATATATATATATATATATATATATATATATATATATACATGTATGATATATATATATATATATATATAATGTGTGTGTGTGTGTGTGTGTGTGTGTGTGTGTACATATATGCATAATATATATATATATATATATATATATATATATATATATATATATATATATTTCATTTCGCATTATTTGTTCCCAAAAGTCAAAAAGAGAATAATTTTTAAATGTTCATGACACGCCGTAATTATCCCACGTCAAAAAAGATGAGAAGAATGTTTCAGATCTAAAGAAAGTATTTATTTCTTTTTTTTTTTGGAAGATATGTTATTTTATTTCGTCTTTTCTATTCTGCTGTGTTTTTAGACCGTGCAGTAAAACTAAGCATTTTGTGATATGACTTCTTTAATTTAATTCATTTTATCTTATTTTTAAGTTGATAATCTCAGATGTCTAGACAGCTATTTAAAGGTGAACGTTTTCTTTTTTCAGAAGTGTGGTTCACTGGGCAGGCGGTGACGTGTTGGACAGCGTGTATCGTCTCTATTCTTTGTACTGACAAGCTCACACAGGCTGCGTCTAATTTGTTTCTAAGCCATAAAGTCAAGAAGCAAAAAATAGAAAGCGACTCTATCATATAGACCTATTCACGTACATACTTACATCATCTATATATGCATATAATCTATATATGCGTATGTGCAAGTGTTACGTAGCGGCCTTCTTCGCTACTCTAAATCGTGTAAGTCAGTTGTCGTTGCGGGTATGTAGTAGTCAGCTACTACCGACTACTGGACTTCAATAAACAACAGATACGTATCTACAAAGATAGGGCCCTTCTTTATTTTCTTCGGTGTGTGGGTGGTAAAGGCGCAGAGCTTCACAATGAAAATGCCGGTGGCTGGCGAAGAGTGCCCGAGAGGTGCTTGCTGACGGGAGACGTGAAGCACCAGATATAATGATTGACTAATACAGTTATAAGAGACAATCGTCTGTAAACTGCAGGTTCAATCCTGACCACGGACAGTAATAACATAGAGTACTTAGCATAGATCAGCACTTGTACACGGTTCATTGTTAGCGGCATGAGAACAGTCTACTTCGGTGGATTGAATGAAGGTTTCGGTTGGAAGGCTCCAGAGTTCAACGTGACGTTTTTTGAGTTCGACAAGAAACAACGGATGAAGGCCGGAGGGCATACCGACCGAAACATTGTATATATATAACAATAAATATGAGGACAATGGTCAGAAAAAATCAAATAGTACAAACATGTGAATAAACTGACCACCCCTAACACTGAACGAATCAAGGGCAGGATGAAAGAGGTAATTATATTCCCTAGAAAATTTCGAAGTCTAAGAAATGGTATAAATCTCAATTTATAAGCCAATAACAGATCCAAAGAAGAAGTGTCTATTCTCAGGAACTTTGTCATCCAAGCTCATAAAAAAATGAGGTGCAATAGAGCAGATATTGTGGTTCTGGACTTTAAAAGAAAAACATGCATTTGTTACGTACTGGCATAAAATGTCTATATGTTATATAGAGGCTTCAAATTCAAGCTGCTAAATCGTGTAAGTCAGTAGCCATTGCGGGTATGTAGTAGTCAGCTACTACCGACCACTGGACTTCAATAAACAACAGATACGTATGTACAAAGAGAGGACCCTTCTTTATCTTCTTCTGTGTGTGGGTGGTAAAGGCGCAGAGCTTCACAATGAAAATGTCGGTGGCTGGCGAAGAGCGCAGTGTTCACAATGAGTACCAGAGAGGTGTTTGCTGACGGGAGACGTGAAGTGTCCTTTTTGGCTGCTGGCTGGCGTCTCTGTGTGTCGGCTCGAATCTTCTCGCCTTTATATTGATAGATACGCCTCCGCATATTAATCTTTTGATCTGATAACGGACATTTATTATATATTTCTTAATCTTCTCCCTGCTTCCTTGACCGGAAACCCTCTCTTCCTTTTTTTAACTTCTTTGTTCGCTTTTACCGGAAAAAATGTAATTTGTAATTTTTTTTCGTCTTTTCTTTGTTTAATTTAACCGGAAATTCCTATTTCCGTTTCTACAATATACAACACAAGTGAGTCCATGTTTATATTAGAATATTGCTCATCGAGTGATTAATTGATTTAGTATTATTTGGAATATTCGGACAATTGTACTCATCTTTATTGTTATCTGTACAACGTTTCGACCGTGTGCCCACTAGCCTTCTTTTGGTATTTCTTGTTGCACTAGATATATAGAGCCTTCTTGAACTCTGGAACCTTCTTTTCGAACTCGGGAACTTTCTTTTCGAACTCGGGAACCTTGTCGTAATCGGGAGCCATCACGGATTTTTGGACCCAACACTTTATTCAATCCACGGAGGTATCCTTTCCTCATTCCGCTAACCATGGCTGGCGTATAGGTCTTAAGCTATGTTAATTATTATTCTATGTTACTGTTGCCCTTGACCAGGATTGAACCTGCAATCTAGAGATAAATGTCACTTAGAACTTTCTTAACCCACTACGCTATGTCCAGTTGGACAATAAAGAGGAAGACAATAGTCCGAATAATCCAAATAATACTAATTATCAAGCCTCTTCTCAAATTCAGAGAAATAATAATTGATTTATTAGTTAGTGTTAATGGCATGCTAACCGTCGTAAGTTATTTCTGTTGATATTATTGTCACTGATATAGTCTGTGAATTCTTTTCACTATTTTATCATACTGTACTTATCTGCTACTATGCTAAATCCTGTTGTCTATTCTCTGTCTGGGTTGTTTCTCCATTCTTTTGGTCTGGTCTGTTAGGAATTCTTGTTTGTTGTTGGTTTTAACAACGAACACAATTATTTTGTACATCTTTCATACGTTCATATTTAGCCCTAAGATAACCATCACCTCCCGAAGAAACAGTCAACTTAAAAACATGTCTTGTCGCATATAGTCTGTCTGTCATCTCTCTTGCGTAAGGCTTTGGGCCTCATCATCATATTCCATGTTTTATGGTCCCTATTTCTGAGTTCCTCTTTGTTCCAATTTAAAAATGACCCATATCATCTTATAAGACTATTCACATATTTATTCCTTTAATGAGTGTGTTTTCACTTATTATTATTATTATTATATATACTAGCAAATATATGCACCCTCGGGGTGCAAGTATTTAAGTTTTAATGTAATAAAATATTGTATTAAATTAGAAAGGCTAATGAAACTAAATAATAATACAGACAAAAAGATTTGAAACAGAGGGGAGTATGATAAAAGATTTGAAACAGAGGGAGTATAATAAAAAATAGAACAACTGAAACTTGCTCTTCCATCACTCTCGTCTTTCATTGTTATTTTTTTCTAATTTAAGTATTTAGTTAGAAGAGGAAGTAAAGAATAAAATGACAGTTATTTTATCTTGTTAATGGATTTCATTTAAGATTTATTGAAGAGACTTTTTCTTATATTCATTAAAATAAAACCAAACAGTTAGAAATCAATAAATACTAAGCACAATATTTATTAAATTCGATTTTTTAATATTAATATGCAAATTAGCCTTCCCGTTCGCACTGTAAAGCGCTATTTTTGTTGTATATATAAAATATAATTGCATGTTGTCAGTATGTAGACATAATTAACAGTATTAATAATGTAAGACAATTTTATTAATAATTGAGGTTTAGATAAAAATAAAATCATGGAGAATGTGATGTCAATAACTAAGAGAATTGTGACTTGAGTAGGGATATAGTTTCGGTTACAGACAGAAAAACACACAATCTCCATTATAATAAGATTATTATTATTATTATTATTATTATTTGAATCCATGAGAATCGGCCTTAGCTGGTGGTTCACTGGAGGCTGAGGGATAGCAAGTGTCCTCACATCTCCAGGACTCATCTTGGTATTCAAGCCGAATTTTAACAATGAGGTTGTCTGGAGGGTTTTGATTCTTCCTCTGATTTCCAGTTCACCCACATTCTTTACCAAACACTTGGGAACCGTTCCAAGAGGATTAATTACAGCTAGTACGACATTTACCTTCATATTCTACATTGTTTTTTTCGTTCTCTGGTAATGTTTCCTTTCTTTTTCAGTGTGATCCACCAGGACGGCAAAAACTCGGCTAGTAAACCACAGAAAAAATGTGAAAACTGCCCATTTCTTTTCTGTGGTCTACTAGCCGGGATTCTTGTCGAACTCTGGAGCCTTCCAAGAACTTAGAACCGAAACCTTCATTCAATCCACCGAAGTAGACTGTTCTCATGCCGCTAACAATGAACCGTGTACAAGTGTTAATCTATGCTAAGTACTCTATGTTATTACTGCCCGTGGTCAGGATTGAACCTGCAACCTGCAGACGATTGTCACTTATAACTGTATTAGTCAATCTTTATATCTGTTGCGCCATGCTTTCTCTTTTTTGATCTGTTTTTATTATGTTGCCCTGATAGTTTCTAAGCTCTGGTACTGTGCTGCTATTGTTTATCTTTCTTTTATCTGCCTTCAGTCAAGCACTTCCCCAACATCAATTACTCTTTACTATGTTTATATCGTATTTTTTGTTTCTTTGGGCGTATCATCCATGTAGTTTTTTTTTTGTTCCCAGACGTTTTTTAATTGATTTAGTCCTTGTGTTTTGTTTATTTCTGTATTTTTCTGTCTCTAATGCTTTTATCCCTTATGTCAATTTCTTTCGGCGTGAGGTCGAGTTGTTTATCAAATCTATTGCTTTTTTACTAATTGAATATGCTTTTTTTGGCTTCACGTATGTGTTTTGCTTAATGTACCGACTAATATGTTGTAGTCTCTTTAAGTATTTATTTTAATCCTACAGTGGTTGTTTTGTAGTCAATTCTAGTTGGTTCAAGCTTCTTCACCATTTTATATCTTGATGTAGATACATTCTGTATTTGTTTTTGGTTAGTACATTCTGTGGTAGGTTATTTAGTTGCCTAACTTCAATATCGATGTTTTATTTCGGCTAATGCCCAGCAGTTATCGTCTATGTACAAATGTGAGCCTAATAATTCTTACTCGATCCAGTGGATTGGTCTTCGCCCCGCAAACGAATGTTGTAGAAATTATTTCTGCAACAGCTAGAGGGAATGTCCTTTTGTAGCATGTTGAACACGTTACCATTCGTGCATAAAAATTTTTCTCGGGGGTCGGCTTCTTTGCTGCAGTATCCATAGGAGTTTCTATTGTATTTTTAGAGTGGTGTAGGTTCATCACTATTTTGTGCTGGGAAAAATTGACTGGGTTGTCTCCCCCTGATAAAAGGCTTAATTCTTTGACCTCTCTGCTCATCTGCATTGCTTGGGAGAGTTTTATTTTTGCTTGGGGCTAGTTTGAGAGAGCATATTTGATGTATTTTGTTGTTCCAGCGAAAAGATAGACAAATATTTGGATCTTGCCATAGAGCTGAAAAAGTTGTGGAACATGAAATTGACTGTGATACCAATTGTAGTTGCTACACTTAGAACAACCCACAAGTGTATTGTAAATCAGAAGAAAAATCGACATCACACGGACCACAGAATTGTTAATACTTTAGAGAGTCCTAGAGATCTGTAAAGATTTACTGTCACCTAGACTCCAATGATTACCAGTTTTATTTTTGCTTGGGGCTAGTTCGGGAGAGCATCTTTTAGTACCCCCTGCGAAGATTCTATCCCGAGAAGTTTTTCTGTCAAGGGGACCGTATTCGCATTCCTTATTATATCAAAACTGTATTGCAAGGATGTTAATTGATATGCTTATTTTTCACATTCAAGTCATATGGTTCTTATTCTCCGATTAAAGTATTTTCCTATTTTTTCGTTATTTATAGTATGATTGATACCATTCGCTTCATAAATTCCTAAATATCTATAGATTTTATTGTGTTCTAATTGTAATTTTCGCTTTTATATTTAAAGTGATGTTATAGGCTTTATAAGCGAGCATTTCCTGAATGTGACTTTCTCTCATTTGTTCAGACCAACTTGCAATGTCGTTACTAATTTTTCACAATACTTAAAATACCTCCTAAATCGACATCAATGTTTGCATTTAACTTTTAATCGTCCATCTAGAGGTTTATATTTATCCTGTGTTTTTAAGCTACATGGAAAATGGTAGTAGAATATTCTAGTAGAACAAATGAAGAGATGAAATTGTGTCTCCTTGGAAAATTTCATTGTTAATGTTCAAATTATTAGGATTGAAAATACCTTTTTCATGGATCAATCTGCGTTTCCATCTTGTATTTTAGGAATTATTATAACAGAGGATATGTTTAAAATGTTTACAACTTTTAAAATCCATCGTCGGGTACAATATAAGAATATCTGAGGAGTCTGTTATTATTATTGAGTTTTTCACATCAGCGTTACCTGTTGGTATTTCACTGGAGTCTGAGTGACAATAAGTCTCCTCAAGTCTCCAGGACTCTTCTGATTATTTTAGCCGATTGCAGCAATGAAGTAGCCTGGATTGTCTCAATTCTTCCTCCGATTTCCAGATCTTCCAGTCTTTTTTTCAAGTTTTTTGACAGCTAGTATCTTCATTTCTCTTGGTATTCTAGCCGATCTCAGTCATATTATGGTTTAGATGGTCTCAAAGTTCCAAGTATCTCGAACTCTCACAGACTATTTCCAGGTTCCTTTGCACTCTGATGCACACATGTAGTAGTATTTGATAAAGTCACATATGTGGTTTAAATAAGGAGTTTTGAAGTTGAGTTTAAAAAGAATTTTAAAAAAATGAATAGCCAACAAGAATTAATTAAACAAAAATGTCTTCAGTTTAAAATGATCCAAAGACAGACATGCTGTAAAATCCAACCAACCAACCAGCTAACCAACCAACCAACCAACCAGCCAGGATTCCTTTCCGATTAATGTTAATATCGAATATAGTTTAATTTTTCAGACATTTCCTCTAAAACTTATTCGATCTTCACATACACACACACACACACACACACACACACATATATATATATATATATATATATATATATATATATATATATATATACACATATACATATACACACACACACATATATATATATATAATATATATATATATATATATATATATATATATATATATATATATTAATAGTACAAAACATTATGGATTTAGCACTCTTTGATGATGTTCACCTTGTTTTATTCCCCTAAAACTATCGATATATAGGAGGGAAAACTTGTTTCCTCTAACAGCTGAAAATTATAGCTTCTTAAAATGTACAATACACATAGTACACCGCATTTTTAAAATTAATGGTTTCTTACCCAATAAGAAAAATATAATGGAATCTTATTAAAGACTACGTTGAATTAAAACGTGAACACTTTTGATATAACCAAATACTTTATTTGTACATGGATATTTACATTCGAATATAACCAGTCAAATCCTATTATATTTGGTATATACGAATTATATCCCAGCTTCTGTTTAATTATTCTCATTTGAATGAGTATAGCTAGTTGAATTCTAATCCTATCTGTTTACGACTACATATGTACGATCTTATTAAAGCCCCCATAGAGAAATTAAATGCAAAAGTGTTTCATGTATATTAACTCGTCTACTCAGATGACAGATTGATAAATTTCATTGTCGAATGGTAATTTACCTATAGTCCATTGAATTAGCGAGATTTATCGGACGGCACTTCATTCAAAGTTTTGTCTAATTGTTAATTTCTAAAATCATGATTAGCCGGTAATTATTTAAGAAGGCGGCTCGATTATACTCTTATTAAAAGACTTCACTTTTGGGAGTCTCGAAATACTATTTCATTTAATCAAATAATGATACTTAAACGTTCCCGCGAGAAAAACAAACACAAAATCAGCGGAAATGTATCGAGCTAATTGTGTGCAACTTTGAAAGAATTGCAAACATCTTTCCATCGGAGCTGAAGATTAAATAATACATTGCAGGTAATAATAGTCTTTCAAGAAAAGAAAAGAAAAAAAAATCTGCTAATGAATCGAAAGAAAAGTTCCCGCCTATTACAATGTGGACGGTTGTTTAGGAAGTCTCCTCCCTTGATAGATCTTGGGGTGTTAACTCCATACATGACTTGGAGTGTGACTCGTAAAATAACGTCACTAATATATTATTTACCCAACCCCTCCGCATGAGCAGGATGCGACACAAGGTCAGTTTCTTAAGCGGGGTTTATCAGGTTTGAATTAAGAGTTTTCTTTTCTCCTAAACCGGTTGCCTAACCAAGTTTAAAAGAGCCCAGTCTGCCCTAACTATTTACCCATATCTGGAGGAGAAGTAGGATTCATACCTTTCCTAAGAATATTAGCGCTAAGTGAAATGCAATTACCACGTCCAGGATTTGAACTCGGGCGACGAGTCCATTTCCCACGACTTTAACCATTACACCACGCGCTTTCCTAATATCAAATAAGTACATCCCAACGATATATATGTTTTTATAAAAAAATGCTTTCATAACCGAATTCCCTATATATTAATTGTTCATACTGGTATGGTATAATAAATAAAACATGTTAAAATATACTAATATTTAAGAAATACTATAGACTTGATAATTGTGCCCTAATTAATAGTGTATATGTATGAAGAGAAATGCTAAGGGATTTAGTGATATTTTAACTATAAAAGAAATTGGGTAATTCTTATATTGTGACGAATCATTAAAGGTGGATTTAAAAATTTTTCTTTTATTCTTGTATGCTAATTATATATATATATATATATATATATATATAATATATATATATATATATATATATATCCAGAGAAGAAATCTTCCTTACCACACAATAGTTTTATTTTTTTAAAACCTGTCGCCGAGAGCTCAATGTGTGCTCTTAATATTAGAGTCACAGAGCAAATATATAAGTAAAGAAATAACAAAAGACTTAGAGATTTAGCATTATAGTCTATTTCAGGGAGCTTAGACAAAGTGTCTAACTCTCCCGACTCATCAGATTTGAATGATGAACTCTGTATTACTTTAAACGCATTTAAAAATAGATTTTTATTTTTTTATTTTTTAAAAATTTTATAGTCCTGTGATATCAATTCCAAATGAAACCCTTGATGTTGCAAAAAAAAATTATGTTGTAGTTTCACTTCCGCCACAAAAAACTCGGTCAGCAAAAAATGTCTCTTATTTTGACAGATTAGAAAAAAAAAGACATATTCCAAATTCGTCACCAGACGAATTCACCTATTCAACGAATATGAAAATAAATTTAAAATCTCTCTCTATATATATTTTTTAAATTATATATATATATATATATAATATATAATATATATATATATATATATATATATGTATATGTATATATATATATACTAGCAAATATATGCATCCTTCGGGTGCAATTATTTAGGTTTTGATGTTATAATATATTGTATCAAATTATAAACTATTTAGAAAATGATAAATTGAGGGGTATAATCGAAAAAATAGAACAGCTTTAGATTTAACTCTTCTATCATTTTCTTTACCTCCCGTCTTTCATTTTTCCTAATTTATCTATTTAGTTAGATTATGAAGTATTTAATAAAATTACAGTTCTTTCGTCTTGTTTATGGATTCCTTTTAAGATTTATCCCCGAGATCTTTGCTCAGATTCGTTCAGAGAAAACCAAACAATTAGAAATCAATAATACTAAGCATATATTTATTAAAATAACATTTTAAATATCAATATGCAAATTAGCCTTCTCGTTCACACTGTAAACCGCTATTTTGTTGTATATATAAATACAATTACATGCTATTAGTTGGTAGATATGGTCAACAGTATTAATAAGGTATAACAATTTTTTCAATAATTGAGGTTTAAATAAAAATAAATTCATGGTAAATATGACGTCCATAATTAAGGGAATTGTGACTTGAGTAGTAATATAGTTTCGGTTACAGACAGACAAATACACAATCTCCATTATAATAAGAGATATATGCAACACTATTTTGAGTTGCATATGCGTTGGAGTTGTATTGTTGGTTAGATTAAATTAAATTAAAGAAAACATTTTGTGGTGAATTTAAGATATTTTTCTCCTACAGGATTATTTCACTATAAATGTTCAGCTCTTCATATTATGTCATATTCTACTTATGCGGATGGGTTGGGCAATTACCCACAGCGGAAAAATAAATAAATAAATGAAAGAGATGCTGGAGTGTGAAAAATGAATACTACCAAGTTTTGGATACGTCTCATCTCTCTCTCTCTCTCTCTCTCTCTCTATATATATATATATATATATATATATATATATATATATATACACATGTAGAATTAAACAAAAGACACGTCTTCTGTTTAACAATTTTATTAACGGTCTTTTCAAGCTTTCTGGCCAACTTTTTTTACAAAAGTATTTATAAGTTCATTATTTACAATAGAGTGCACAGATGGTAGATTACGTTAATTTGATCAGAAATATGTTAATTTCGAATTCTGCAATAAAAGATTATATTTAATAGACCATAGCCGATGGAATATTTTAGAATTGCATTTCAAACAAATAGTGCATTTTACGAACCAAATACAAAACCTGAAATTACCCCATGACATGATTTAGTTATTTATCATTACAAAGTGAAATACAATCAAGATCCCCTAAATATTATTCAATTAGTTTAAAACATTGAATATAAATCGCCCAAATAAAATGTAATCGGGACCAAAAAGACATGAAAATAGCAACATCAGTGATTTGAATCACTCTAATATATATAAATATTATATATATATATATATATATATATATATATATATATATATATTATATATATAATATATAATATATATATGACTAGACTGAATTTTGGGAGCTATATTAAATCAACTTAGATTTATATAGGCCCCAACAATTTGGTCGAAATAAATTTATTATGGAATTACGGTGTTGAGTTTTTCCTTCCTTCTATGATATATATTATATATTGTAACTTGGTGTCACAGTAATATTTTTCGATGATGAAAAATGTGCCAAACTTTCGGCCAAAAAAAAGAGTGAGAATTCAAAGGATCAGACGAATCTCAACTCCACCCTGAAAAAAAAAAACAAAAAAAAAACAACATATTCTTTCACCTGTATCAAATCAGTAGGTTTTCAAAGCCATGCAAGACAGATGTGCACGTTTTTTGCCCTTATGAAAACACAACTGAATACATTGATTGCAGGTGCCGATCTCTCCGACGATAAAAGGAAAATACAAGATTCTATAATTGCCAGATGTTATTCAGAGTGGAAATTACTCTTTTATATTTCACTCAAGTAAACATCCCTTACAAATTCATCTATTTCTTTTGTTACAAACAGAGACATTGCTAAACAGACAGATCAC
>CM042146.1:8937890-8955265 GCA_023376005.1 Doryteuthis pealeii
CCAATCCTTTTGGGACCGTTCCAAGTGCACCAACTACAATTGGTATCACTTTGATTTTCATATTCCATAACTGTTTCAGTTCTCTGGCAAGGTCCAGATATTTAGCTTCACCCTGTGATCTGCTGGCACTGCAAAATCCACCAGTTGACGAGTTCTTTCTTTTTTATTTGTCAACACTAGATTTGGTCTTCTTGCTGGGATAAGGTGATCTTTTTTTATTTCAAAATCCCAGAGAATTTAATGCGTTTCGTTCCCAAGAACAGATTCTGGTTTAGGCATATACCACTTTGTTGTATGGTCAAAATTAAATTTTTGGCATAATTCCCAGTGGATCACCTTCCCAACCCAGTCGTATTATTATTATTATTATTATTAGTAGTAGTAGTAGTAGTAGTAGTAGTAGTAGTAGTAGTAATATGTTTTCACACCTACTGTAGACGGTGGTTCACTGAACGCTGAATGACAGCAAGTCTCCTCAGATCTCCAGTATTCTTCTGAGTATTTTAGCCGATCCTAACAATGTCGAAGTTTGGATGGTCTCGATTCTTCCTCTGATTACTAATTCACCCAAATTCTTTTCCAGAGTATTGGGGACCAATTAACATCGGTACAGCCTTCAAGGTCCAAGTATTTGTTTATCTTTTCGCTTTCTTTCATATTCAGTCGGTGGACGACCGGGACGTCAAAATCCACGAGAATTTTTCATACTAGGTCTAACGAATCTTTCTTCGTTAGATTATGTATTGTAGAAAATCGCCTCAGGCCTCCAGGAATCTATGATAATTTTACTAGTACTGTATTGTGGATGCATTTTATAATTCCTTTCATCTCGAATTCATTGAGTCTCTTTTCCATGTTCATGGAGATTGTCCCAACGACCCGATAATACTTTTAATAATACTGTTACTTTCATGTTTCAATGTTTAAGTTCAATGTTTAAGCGGCTGATTGCCTTGAGAATATAATATTCACATTCGTTTTCCTGTTTTTAAAGTATCAAACTTAACACTTCCGTTTAGAAACGAGAATCAGATTTTTTTAAAGGTAAAAAACAAAAAAAGAAAAACAACTATTTATCTGATGAAATATATTCTAGAATATTTTAAAATGAACCTCTTGATTATCAAATGAAATATATTTTTCAATAATACAGAGAGGCGGTTGACCCACGAACATAAACAATATAAATATTTTGATGCAATATTAATCTGTATTTCTACGCTAAATATTTTCGTTGTTGGCAATTCAGCTTTTAATTGTAAATCAAATATCCAACGAAATTGCCTCAACCAGGCAATATCTGGATTTAATATTCTTCGAAAATCCGAAAGAATATTTCAAATATGGAGTAAAATGTGAAAATTATCACTGAATCGGTGATATCAAAGGAAATACAAAAATAGATACAATAATAATCTGATAGCCATGTCATAAAAATAAATGAATAAATAAATAAATAACATATTAATAAAAAAAATCAACATTTATTTTACGGGATGAATATTTATTTTCCAACACAGTCTACTTCATTTTCAATGCATTGCAATCTTTATTGAATATCTAATTACATCGATATTGCACAATATACACGGAATCATTCAGTTTAAAATTCATGTAATAACTTCGTGTTAAGCTACTTATATATTGATGGACTCTCACATTCTACGAATGCAAATCTAAAACTAAAAACTCCTATTCATACGTTTGAATTTGATAAACTACATGGAGTGTGTTCGAAATTAGATTCTATTCCTATTTGATAGTTTTCTTTCTCCTAGACTGGTTGCTGAACTAAGGTTAAGGGACCGAGTCTGCCCTACTATTTATCCATTCTGGAGGGAGAGTCGATGTGTTACATAATCTATGCATAGATTATTGTTAACCCCCTGTATTTCTGAAGGGATGGCCCCTTTTCATATCACGGGTGGGACTTTCCATGGAATATTACGGAAAGCCCGCGAAATACGTGAAGTCACGTGGGACTCTCAGTTTCAGCTTGGACGTCAGGCAGAGATGATATATCTGCTTTAGCTGGGGCTCACTGCACACACGCGCTGTTTTTAGTTAGAGAAATATACTTAGTTAAGTAAATAAAGGTTTAAATAAATAATATGGTTTTGTGGTTGATGAATATCTTGGCAACAAGACTGACCTAGAAGAAGAAATGAATCAAGGACGACCAACCAGCAAGAACAGAGACGTTAGAAGAGACGCCAGAAGAAGAAGAACGTAAGATACCAAAGATGAGCAGAAGAATAATAGAAGTAAGGAAAGGGTATACAACAGATGGATTCATACCTTTCCAAAGGGTAATAGCGCTATGTGAACTGTAGCTTCGTCCACGATTTGAACTCGGGTCGACGAGTTCATTTCCTACGACTTGAGCCATTAGACTACGCGCCTCCAATAAATATATAAATTCATCCAATACCCAGATGGGTAAAATATTAAAATTCAAATGTGGTAACTATTCCCAAAAGTTTTTCTTTTGAATTTGATTAAGACAGTCGGGATAAATCCAATCTAAAGATTTTTAGGTTAAAAGATTAAAATAAGAAATCATCAAATTTAGAATGTTCTAGAAACAACCAGAATTAAAATTCATAATTAAAAAAAAATACTTATATATATATATAATATATATATATGTGTGTGTGTGTGTTGTGTGTGTGTGTGTGTGTGTGTGTGTGTGTATTATGAAATAACAATATATATATATAATAAGAAAATATATACACCGATGTATATATTTATCAGTTAAAACACCGCTCCTTACTGATAGCTGCCGATGGTCGAGATGTTAAGAAACTTGACTGATGAAAAGTTAGTCGGGTTTCGCCCCCGGCTAGAAGTAGTTGCAGGTTGTAGCCACACGGAAGACCGGTTAAACGTGGAAACACGGTGTCTGTGGCTGACTATTTAAAAAAAAATCTGTTTTCAAATGCCTTTAAAGTAATAAAGAATTCATCATTCGCATCTGATGAGTCGGGAGAGTTAGACACTTTGTCTAAGCTCAGTGAAATAGACTATAATGCAAAATCTCTAAGTCTTTTGTTATTTCTTTACTTATAAATTTGCTCGTCTTGGATTTGAACTCGGGTCGCTGTTTCCATTTCCAACTGTGTGGCTACAACCTGCAACTACTTCTAGCCGGGAGCGAAACCCGACTAACTTTTCATCAATCAAGTTTCTTAACATCTCGACCAACGGCAGCTACCAGTCAGGAGCGGTGTTTTAACTGATAAATATATACATCGGTGTATATATTTTCTTATTATATTATATATTGTTATTTCATAACACACACACACACACACAACACACACACACACACACACACACACACATATATATATATATATATATTATATATATATATATATATTATATATATATATATATATATATATATGTATCGGTTACACACTTCTATTGTTAGTAGGACATTGTCTGACACATATCTTTATGTTTGCTTAGTGTGTCTGTCGTTAGTAAATAATTAAGACACATATACTTACGTATTTAAAATCTGCTGTATCTGGTGAGATAAACATTTTTTATGAAAGATTGCTTAGATTTTAAGACACAATTCCATTCGGTTATATAGGGCAGCTACAAGAATCTTATTAGTCGATTTCTTTCAGCAAATGATATAGCAGTTCTTTTCAAAACACGACGTCTATCAGTGTCGGCTGGTTAGAATAATGAACAATCTTCTTCCAATTCTTAATTCAGTAAAGCCGGTTAGATAAGGTGTCGAAGAATTTTCTTGGAAACGTTTTTGTTTCCTGTGCTTATCTATAGACTTGTATGGTGCTATCACAATGTACATTGTCTGATTTTTTCATTACATTGCACTTTTATAATTTTCTACTTAAATACAATCGTGATTATGTTGATATTTTTGCCATTTTTCCCCTCGTGTTGGTTCTTTTCGGGAATTTGAACAGATCTCAATCTAAACTAATTTCTTATTGCTTGATTTTTAATAAGAGCAAAAAATTCCGTTTAACGATTCCGAACGAAATACTTTGCATCAAATTTGGTGATTGAACTCTGAATCTTTTTGCCCAAGAGTCGAAGTATAGTACACCCATTGAGAATCATAGTTACAAGGAATTCGTTATTTACTATGCTTAACTTAATTGAGGTACAAGGGTATAATTTTTCGATTTATAAAATTCATCATCGAAATATTGTTCAATCTCAATCTAAGCTAATTTCTTATTGCTTCCTTGATTTTTAATAAGAGCAAAAAATTCCGTTTAACAATTCCGAACTAAAGAATTACAAATACTTTTCATCAAATTTGGTGATTGAACTCTGAATCACTCAATCAATGCCTCGAGACTCATTCCTAAGCCTATCAGCCCTTGAAATATTCTTGTTGCATAGCGCCTTCTTCACTGGCACTAAATCTCATCTTATTATAATGGAGATTGTGGGTTTGTCAGTCTGTAACCGAAACTATACTACCTGTATGGTAACAATTCCTTGAGTTATTTACATCATATTCTCCATGATTTTATTTTTTATTTAAACCTCAATTATTAATAAAATTGTTTTACATTACTTACACTGTTGACCATATCTACATGCTAATAACATGCAATTGTATTTATATATACAACAAAATAGCGGTTTACAGTATGAATGAGAAGGCTAATTTGCATATTGATATTAAAAAAATGATTTTAATAAATATATGCTTAGTATTATTGATTTCTAATTGTTTGGTTTTATCTTAATAAATATGAGCAAAAATCTCGGGGATAAATTTTAACAGAAATCTATTAACATAAAGAAATAACTGTAATTATTTATATAATTTTTTCTTTTCTTCCTATTTTAACTAAATAGTTTAATTAGGAAAATTTACCAATGAAAGACGGGAGTAACGGAAAATGATGGAAGAGTTAGTTTCAAAGTTGTTCTATTTTTCAATCATACCCCTCTGTTCAAAATCTTTTTATCTACATTCTTATTCAGTTTCATTAGCCTTTCTAATTTAATATGATATTTTATTATAAAATTTAACTAAAATACATGCACCCGGAGGGTGCATATATTTGCTAGTTATTATAATGGAGATTGTGTGTTTTTCTATCTGTAACCGAAACTATATTCCTACTCAAGTCACAATTCTCTTAGTTATTGACATCACATTCTCCATGTGTTTTATTTTTATCTAAACCTCAATTATTAATAAAATTGTCTTACATTATTAATACTGTTAACTATGTCTACATACTGACAACATGCAATTATATTTATATATACAACAAAATAGCGGTTTACAGTGTGAACGGGAAGGTTAATTTGCATATTAATATTAAAAAAATCGAATTTAATAAATATGTGCTTAGTATTATTGATTTCTAACTGTTTGGTTTTATTTTAATGAAATATAGCAAAATCTCTTCAATGAATCTTAAATGAAATCCATTAACAAGATAAAATAACTGTCATTTTATTCTTTACTTCCTCTTATAACTAAATACTTAAATTAGAAAAAATAACAATGAAAGACGAGAGTGATAGAAGAGTAAGTTTCAGTTGTTCCATTTTTTATTATATTCCCTCTGTTTCAAATCTTTTATTATACTCCCTCTGTTTCAAATCTTTTTATCTGTATTCTTATTTAGTTTCATTAGCCTTTCTAATTTAATACAATATTTTATTACATTAAAACTTAAATACTTGCACCCGGAGGGTGCATATATTTGCTAGTAATTATAATGTTGCATACGTCTTCTTCTTCACTTACTTGGACATCTATTCTTCTGCTGGCCGTCTTGGTATGGTTCTGATCGTCTTTGGTATTTCTTCTATCATCTTGACTTGGTCTGGTCTCTTCTAAGGTCTTCTATTGCTATGTTCCTGCTGGCTGGTCGTCCTGGATTCATTTCTTAGTCTTGTTACCAAGACATTCATCAACCACAAGAACATTTTACTTATACAATTTTTTTTATTTCCTTAACTATACATTTCATGTAACTAAATATCTTACTAACATAGCGCGCGTGATTTCCAGTTTAGGCAGGACCTAAAATAGCCGACTTCTCTGCCTGACGTCTAACTGAAAATTGGGACCGAACAGGTCCCACATGACTTCACGTATTTTGGCGGGCTTCTGTAATTTTCCATGGAAGGACTCAGCCATGGTATGAAAAGGGTCATCCCCTCAGAATTACAGGGGATTGACAATAATCTTATGCAACCGCATGTATTATGTAACATTCTGATGGATATCAATATCTTATTATGGAGGCCCTTGGTGGTTGCGGTGATCAGGGTCCAAACCCGAAACGAAAATTTTATAAATCATCACTCTTGAGAAAGGTATGCAGCATCCCACTAGCAAATGATAAATAGTTCGGCAGACTGGACGCTTTAACCTTGATATATCAACCACAATACGCGAAGGAATTCAAATCTGTCAAAAGAATTGATTTGCGTCATATTATTATTATTATTATTAGTAGTAGTAGTAGTAGTAGTATTGTTTGTCTCGATAACGATTAATCTCAGGTGATTCGCCCAACATGCGCACTTATTATATATATCTATCTATTAAAAGCTGAGTTTATCAACCTTCTCCAGTTAAAGGATTTTTTTCTATTTATGTTATGGACACAATATTTATACTTAGATATTCCTTGGTGTTAGCACTACAAAGTGTATGAAAAAAAAATTCAGTTTAATTGGCTTTAATTAGGCGTAATTAGCAATTAAGTCAACGACCGACCAATCCCTGTCTTAGAGATTACCTGTCTCTCTTCCCATCAGTTAAGTTAACTCTCCTCCCACTCTCTATTTGTCAGTTAGGAGAGTGAAAAAAAAGAGTAAAAAAATCCAGCAGCCAGGGATGCCTCACACCCACACACTAACCCCCGTAGATTCGCCCACTTCCCTTTCTCCATGCGAATCTTATTCAAATGAGCAAATGTTTTGGTTTGTTTTAATAAACAAAACAAAAGTATATTTTTAACGGCATGATTTCAATTTTAGTTGAGCGTAAATTTTACGAAATTGAAATCATGCTTTAAAATAGATTTTTTTAAATTACTTTAATTATTAATTCATAGAGTATTAAACTTACTTTAAAAATATTTCATGTTGGGTAAAAAAATAGTTATATATTTAAATATTATGGAATTCAAATGAGCAAAACATTGACTACTCCCAGTATTTAAGTGAAAATATTCTTCGGGCTTAAAAAATTTGTTTAGTTTAAAACTAAAACAAACTAGACTGACTTCTTATTTAGGTCGGTAAAATTAAAACGGAAAGTTTTTTGCTGGTACCAAATGACATTTTAACTGCAGTCTATGAATTAACATTTTGCGAATTTGGTTACGGTTTTAGGGGATTAAGGTTGTTTTTAATTACGTATTGCTTAAAAAAATAAACAACAAAAAACACAAATTACTATACATTTAATGTTGAAAATATTTTTTTAAACTAAGTTTAATTGAATTATACATTGCTATATTAACACAACCAACTGTCCTCAATAATAGATTCAATAATTAATTTCAATGCTTAATTAAATGTATAGTAATTTGGTTTTTTTTGCTGTTTATTTTTTAAAGCAATACGTAATTAAATAGAATGTAGGACTGACTTCTGACTTAGGTTGGAAAATTAAACGGAAAATTTTTTGCTGGTACCCAATGACAGTTTAACTACAGTCTATGAATTAACATTTTGCGAATTGGGTTACGGTTTTAGGGGATTAAGGTTGTTTTTATTACGTATGGCTTTAAAAAAAATAAACTGTCTTTAGTCATTTATTTATGTAGAAAATAGTATCAATCAAATATATACCACTCCGATATTACAGTCTGAATAATACAAATAATTGTAATCTTTGCGGAGTTCCGTCATGGCCTCTTGCCTCAAAACATGTTTGCCGGTGACTGCTGAAAAAAAAAAAAAAAAAAAAAAAACACCAGCTTCGATTGAAGTCCGTAGCAGAAGCGGCGTGAAAAACAAAAACAACTAGGGTTTAGGGTTTAGGATTTGGGGTTGGGGTTTATGTTTTAGTTTAATGGAAAATAAAGAAATGATTTGGGCTCTGTTTTTTTCTGAGTCATCCTGTATACAGGGTGACTCAGAAAAAACAGAACTTTGTAATAAAACAGTTAATTTTAACTATGGGGGTTTAGGGTTAGGGTTGGGTTTTCAGTGGAAAATGCCCTAAGTTGGTTCTTTTTTTTTTTTTTTTTCAAGTGATACCGCTTCGGATGCAGGAATCCAGGTCGGAACTCCGCAAAGATTACCATTATTTGTATTATTCAGACTATTGTCCTCGTCTTCATTGTTATCTGTACAAAGTTTCGGCTGATGTCCCTCCGGCCTTATTCAGGTATTTCTTGTCGGACTCGGGAATCTTCTTGTAATCGGGAGCCATCACAGAACTTCGAACGCAACCCTTTATTCAGTCCACGGGGATATCCTGTTCTCATTCCACTAACCATAACTGGGGTACAGGTGTTAAGCTGTGCTAATTATTATTCTATGTTACGGCTGTCCCTGACCAGGATTGAACCTGCAGTCTAGAGATAACTGGCATTTAGAACTGTCTTAATCTAACTCCTTTATCTACTAGGATATGTGTTCAATTGGACAATCCAGTGTGAATTTTTTCAATTGCAAAAGTTACAATTTATTTTGTAAAAACGGATTTTAAGTAGCCTCTTGGCAGGCATCTTGATCAAAATGGACGAAAAAAAAAACGTTTTAAATATATCAAAAATAAATTATATGTGTAATATTATTTTGCTTTTTTACTGATGCTCATTATGTTACTACTTTTCGACTTAGACAAAAATTTGACCTTAAATAATCAATTTAATAAATTTTAGTTCGTTTTTAAAAATGAAAAGCAGATGATATTTTGGCAGATACTACTCTTTTCCCTAATCATTAGCGAGAGCTTAATGGGTGACCCAACGGGTCACGTTTTGTCTAGTATATAATATATATAATATATATATATATATATATATATATATATAGTTACAAGGAATTCGTTATTTACTATGCTTAACTTAATTGAGGTAGAAAGGTATAATTTTTCGTAAAGTTATCTCAGTTGATATCGGTAAAAATTATACCACGCAAAATGTGCCTCTTAGGTATGTATGTATATATGTACGTAGGTGTGTGTAAATATGTGCATGTGCTGTTTGCATCTCAGAAAAAAAAGTCCCTGAAATGTTCACTGTCTATTAAATTATTATAACTCCTATTACTTAGCAATAATCATTTGAAGTTTGAATACCCATTGCCAAAAACATTCAATTGATCTGGAACTATTTGTGGGCAGTGTAGTTCACTATACTCAGGAGCGTATGGAGCGCGGGGGGGGTCGGAAGCCGTAGTTTGGTCTACTTAACGGATAACTTGTTAGTTATAGAACCGGAAGTAGTCGTGTAAAAAGTCACAAATCCAAAAATCTCACATCGAGCAGAATTGTAAAAGTTCCAAGGCGGAGAAATTCTGAATTTTGCATTTATTTTTTTAAAGAAAGAGCAAAGGATAATTATGTAAGTGTGAATAATTAGTATATGCTTATTTGCATTATATTTTGCTGTCCTTTCTATCGAGAGAAGGTTAAAATAAAACATTGTTTTCGTTCGATATGGAGATTTTATTTAACAATCATTCTGTTGCTGTTCCCCAGCGTTATTTTATTGTAACATTGTTATTCCAGATTTTTGAATCTGCCAAAGACAACATAACACTTGGACTAAATAAACTCTACTGCCAACGCCCAAGCTTCACCTCTGTATTCTACAAGAAACACGTCAAATTTACGTTTCGCAACCTTAAGAACTAAGTCAGTCGTGTTCACTTTATTTGACTCCAAATTCTTTATTCAAAAAATAAGAAGTGAAGTACATGAGTATGTCATCACGACTCGGCATATAAGCCGGAAGGTTTAGTTTTTGGGGGGAGGGTAACAAACTGGTCATACCACTACATGGATCTATTTAGCTAGGTTCACTCGCCGACCGATCCATTCAAAAATAAACATGGCATTCTCTCCTTGCGCAGCATACTTACACCAAAATGCCTCTTTCGCTCTATGGCTTTATCCTACAAATTATCACTTTCGAATGATTTGAAAGTTTTTTTAAGCACAAGCTTCGTATGAAAAGGCGACAGCGGTGTTGGGGTAACAAAACAAACAATTCCCAGTCGTCGTGTTCACTCTTTGTCACTGTCCAACCGTTTTCTTTTATACTAGGTCGGGCCGAGACACGTCACAACTCTCGTCTCGCCAGCCACGAGACTTGAAAACTACAAATCGCGGCCTCATGCTTTCACCCCCCTCACAACTCGTCTCGTAACATTTCACCGTCTCTGCTTCCGCCCACACCCACAACATACCACTCGCTGTCTCTTCGACCGACGGACCGTTGTTGGCTCATCACAGGTTTGTGGGTTTTGCCATTCTATCTCGCTACAATTTTGTAAGATGAACATTAATTTGGGGGTACATCTGAACCAGATTGGTCCCGTTAAAAAAGTAGAACATTTTTGCGACAATCATTTTCATTAGACTTGTGGGCGGGGGTTACCTATATACTCTATAAATACAAAGTCCAAAGAATTTCTGACTTTCAAATTTTACAGTTTAATAAGAAATAAAAAACAAGAAAATGATAAATTATTTACTTCTACATTATAATTGTAATTTAAAAAAAAAAATATAAAATCAACAGTTTTCAAAATCTTAAGAAAATTGCTTTCTGAATGCTTAGCACGAAAATTAATCGCGGAAAATTGGTTTTCTACATTGTTACACATTAGCCCCCAGTGTTATTTCAAGTGTTCACATTACATTTCGAAATTCATTAAAAAGAAAGCGCTTTTTTTTTTAATTTTTTTTTTTATATATAAATCTGACTACCATGTAATACAGTGTAGAAGCGTTTAAAATCTTAAATGTTTTCGTTTATATTAATTACCACACTTTAATACAAATAAAGTCTTCACGCGTTTTTTTTTTTTTTTTTTTTTTTTTTTTTTTTCATATTTACAGACCAAAATTGGCATAAATCTGTACATTGTATTACACCAATCTTTAAAATGATTGTATTCTTTCTAATTCGAATTTTTTTTACTCTTTTTTAAATTAAAAAATAAAATAAAATAACATTTTTTTTTTTTACCTTTTCTATAATGTTTCTATTTAACAATATCCAGTCTTTTTCAGTTTGGCTCGATTTATAACAAAATATAGTTCTACCTTCAATAGTGTTAATGAAAATAATGTAGAGAAAATATTATTTAATAATTCTTAAATTGTGAAATTAATTGGGACATTTTTCAATGAAAGCGTCAGTAAACAATTTTTTAAACAAATGTTTTGATTATTAAATGTGGAAACCTCCATAGACATATTTATTGAAATATTCCCCCCCCCCACCAAGTAACTTATAATAAAAGAAAATTTAAGTTTCAGATGAAAAAATCTAGTACATTTTCCGGAATAAAGTAGTTCCAAAGAGCGCACGAGTTTGACTTCTGGTAATTTAAAGGGAGCATTCCTTAAAAACAAGCCGGTGTGTGTATCTTGAAAATAACCGTGAATTAAATATTTTCTTTTAACATCCGAATAACCCCTAATCCCATAATTATAACTATAGAATGTCTCCAAGTGAATATTTACTCTTTATTTCTATTGATTTGAATATTCTATTCTGGCTCCATGCCATCCATTCTCTGCTAAAAAGTAAATGGACGTAGAATCAGGTTCTAATTTACATTGTAAATTAAGCAGATGATTCCATAAAATCAGACTGTCATTAAATGCATACTATAAAGCAGTTTCAGAACTTTGTCACGAATGACCCACCCACTTGCATAAAAATGTGATGCCTTCTAACGGCTTTACATTAAATACTTATGTGATTAAACAGCTCCACTTAACTAGGTATATCAATGTACATGCCCCATTTGGAAAGGCTGCTGCTGCATCGTTATTGCTAGCCGATGAATCCAGTTTGCCTTTGATAATGGTTACTGTTACACTTTTTTCTAAAATGTATAGTTATTTGCTTAGCTTACTGTCATCCTGTAATAAATTTATTTCGACCAAAACTTAAAAGGCTTCTAGAAATCTAAATTCCTAAAACTCCCTAAAATTTCAGTCTCATCAGACAGGCGGCTCAGATAAAAATGAATTGAAAACCTGAACATTTTTTTACCAGAATCCCTCAAATGTGCGTCAAACAGCAAATATGAGTTTACAAATTCAAGCAAGCTAGCAAGGTTATATATTGCTCTGTATTTAATCTAAAATAGATTATTATACATTGAGCTCTCTTTAGGGTTTTTAAAAAATCGTATTTGCATCTACTAAAACATGCAATAATTAAACAGTGAGATTTTGAAGATCCCATGTAGAATCATCCCTTACTACCTTTTTTGGATACTATATATGATACCTAGTGGGAATCGAACCCACTAACAATATTTTGCTAATTTAGCTTGCTAACCATTTTAGCATATTTTCTTTTTTTTTACCTAAACACGCCCTCGGGAAATCATAGTAATTAACACCTACAAACTATTGTGGGAGATTCCCCCTCGCGTACTGACCTACATGCTGAACTGCAACACTGTAGAAAGATGTCGAACTCCAGTAGTACTATCGTCTTCACATACTGACTAGTATCCTTGGAAAATATATGAAACCCCTCATGCTATAACTGTGTGTTTAATAGTATCGCAACAGTTCTTCAATGGTTTTGGCATTCAATGCCCAATGAAATTGATATGCCATTAAAACCACGTAAAAACCAAACGGCCTTTTTGTTGGTTAAAGTTCTAAACTGAATCAAACATTATGACCAATTGACTCTGCCCAACTTTTCAAGTTTAGGTTTGTTTTCAAACCTTAAAAATCCACGAAAGAAGTGCACTTCTACCTAAACAAAAAACAACATATCTGATCTATTTATTATATATATATATATATATATATATATATATATATAAGACAGTTTCATAATTTGCTTGAAGCATTGTGTATGTATTGGTTAGGAGGTTGATTTAGAAGGCTATCACAATGCAGTTTGGAATAAATAAAAAAAATAATAATACGGTAACAATGGTGTTGTGTGTTGACCTGTATTTTTATTCTTTCTTGAATTTTCGAGGTAATACCTCTTTATGAAAAGAAGTGAACTGAAGCAGTCCAGCTATGGCATTTCTTCCCAAATGAATTTTTTTTTTAAATAATCGATTTAATTAATTTCAATTCGTCGTTAAAATGAAAATGAGCCAAGATTTTAGCAGATCCTAAGTAGGACCCCACAAAAACTTGTACTGGGTATGACACTTAACTTCGTTTTTGGTAAGGCTCCAGTGCTCGAGCTCTTATGAGTGTGGAGTACCCTTTTATTGTCATTATTTCCAGATCAAGTATGGGTCAAAAACTTGTTTACAAATTACTTCTATTAGTAATAGATACTTGTATGATGTAAAAAAAAAACATACCGTTTATCTATAAAACATTCAATATACGGAATTCCCTACTCTCAAGGCATAAAATAAGCGTAGATGGGTAAATATGCCACCCAAATCAGTCACTCAATTCATTATAAAAACTTGGTTTGCGTACTCTTCAGCGACTACTTTGCTCTTAAATATGAGTAAATTATTTAATTTTCAAAACACCTAATCTAACACCACTACTTGTTTTTTTATTTTTTTATTAACAACTCTCCCACGCGTGTCGCATATAATAAATTGCTTTTAAACGCGAGGGTATCACGCCTAATTGATAGCATGGCTAAAAATTAACGAACAGCGTTGGAATTTGTCTTATGAGGATACCACTTATGGAATTGTTACGGGACAAACTGGATGGATGGTTTGTTGGTTGGTTGGTTGGTTGGATGTTGCGTCATGTCAACTGATGCTGAATTATTTTATGACGAAGAGATTTTGTTTTATTCATTCTTGTTTCCTATTCATTTTTTTCTTTCAAACTCTTTTGTTGATAATTATTTTGATTTATTTGACTCATAGATGGGACCATAGTAGGTACTACCACTCGGCGTCAGGCTGGGCCTGATAATAATGGTGATTAAGGGGTACCGGGTTAGCTCAGTCGGTAGAGCGTTCGGCTAGAAACCACAAGGTTCCCAGTTCGATACCGGCCCTCGCCAACTCAGCGTAGGAGTAGCACAGGGGTCTGTGTGGTAAAGGATTTGATGGTAGGTGTGGCGCTCCACCTCAGATCCAAAACTATCTCCTTGGTCTAGCACTATTGAAAAGGGGATAGACTCCCTCGCTGTATGGCTCATACCGACATTAGGCCGCCCCGACGACTTTACTTTTACTATCACAATACCCAAAGTTCCAGAATTGGAAATTCACCACTAAATGCTGTGAGAATTATTTTCTCCTCCCCCCATCTTTCTATAACCTGGGAGCGAGTTGGTGAAGTGGCCGCCGACTGGCTTGTCCCATTTCCCTCTCTTGAAGCTGACACCCCCTCGTTGTGGTTTATACCAAGGCCTTAAAAGTCCGGCCTGCCATCTGGGCGAGACGGGTGAACAGAACAAGCCGAAGCGAGTTGTTTATACGTTCAACTCCACATTACTTCTCCCCCCCCCCAAACTAATTGAGCCAGTACGAGTAACAGTGGGTCGAGTTTTTTGAAGTGGTTAGCTGCAAAGCCCACTAAATTTCACAACCACTTTACCTAGTCTGGTGGCTACACTGACTAAAAACTCACTACTGGTCTCCCCCCCCCCTGCGTCGGGATAAGCGTCTCTTATATTTTTTCCCGACAATACAGTTTAACGTCATACCCAAGACACTAAGAACCTCGGCGACCACATTTTAGCACAAATATAATAAGAGTTGGTGGGTTCCCATAAGAGCAATAGGGTTTTAGCAATTATATGGTTTGTAGGTACCACCAATTTGACCCTGTGCAATATACCCCCCCCCCTACATTTAACACAATGAAACTTGCAGAAAAAATAATATTTTCTTAAAGATTTTTTCCACTCGAAGGAAAAAACATTAAACAAACTCCTGATGATGATTTTTTAAATTTTTTATCAGCTTATGAAAATCATGATTGAAAAACAATGTTTTCATTTTTGCACTGTTAAATCAACTGAAATTTAACGTAGCTAAATACAAGTTACGATAAGAGGATTTAAAAAAAATTCTATGAAAAATCAATTAATAATCTGATTTTCACGAAAATTTCCATAAATGTTTACCATTGGATGTAAATACATCTGAAATAGTTTTTTTCTAAAATATATTAGGGGAAATATTTTTTACGAGGTCTATTCCCTCCCCCCTATTTTATTTTATGAGATAAAAAAAAATGACGCGTCAGAAAAATGTTTTTTCTTTTTTTCTATAAAGATAAGAGTCTGAATAACTATATCAATGAAATTGTATGAATGTACGACGTCTAGTTTTTTGAGGAAAAATTAATGAAATCAGAAATAAAAAGTGCAAAAAAAATGTCGTAATATTAATATTTGAAAACTTTTTTTGCTTTTATAATTGGTATGTACTATATTCTATTAAATTGTCAACAAAAAAAAAAATTTTTTTAAGAAATTAATTTTTAAGAGATTTTCAATCTTTTGTGTGATTAAATATTTTTATTTTCTGCGTGAAATAAATTAAATTTTTTTTTTCCTGCGTCAAAAAATCGAATTTTTCACGGATATTTAAAAATATGAATTTATAATTCAGGTGCACTAAACATTGGTCCGATACGAGCTCGATTAATATTTTTAAAAGAATTTTGTAATTTTTATTGTTGAATAGTAATGTGTGATCCTTAGAATGTACGGAAGAGCATTGCTGACATTTGTTTTACAAAGAAACGAGACGCTTCTAAGTAACCAAAGTTTGTTCTGTTAGGCTGACAGTGTTAGCGTGAAAAAAAATATATTTTTAAAAACTTTTTTCAATAATTAAAATAAAAAGTAAGTATAATAGATTATTTTATCAGTTTTTTCTCTTAGAAAAAATATTCAAATTTCATTCCATACTTTTAGGGTTAATCGTAAAAGGGAAATAATTAGTAACTTTTCTGTCTATATTACGGTCCGAAAATTACCCTTTCGCATGTAATACGGGCAGGTTTGTTTATTTTTTAAGATAACGATGTAATTTTTCCCAATCGGATAATTTGATCTTTGAATTAACTATTTTTCTTTGTAACAACCCTGTACGATCTTTTTTTTAACGAGATTTTTGATAAACAAAGTTCGGAAATATCTATTTCCGTTTTATTCAAGATGGCATAAACGGTCTGGTGGTACCTAATGGTTTGAATTGACCAGACGATTAAATTGACGTACCCTTCCGACCGGCCAACAAGCCTAAGTCTACACCCAAAGTGGAGTGTTGTATATCATGGACCGCTTAGTCACCGGGATTCCATTTTTAAGCATTAGGAGTCGCTACCGAGAGCCAACGGAGGGTCCCACTGGATATATCATACTCCTCTGTAGGGGTGCAGTCGTTGTATTCTACGGCTCCGGCAGCAGATTCGATTGACGACTTAGTTGAGCAAAATGAAGAAAAATACACTTGCTACAAATGCGCAAGAACATGTATCGGTGGATCTGTTACTGAATGATAGGGTAATTTATGCCAGTAAGATTATGAATCTAAAGAATAATCTTAAATCATATCATTTCACTCGTAATAGATATTTTTTTCGGTCTGTTTGTTCTTGACTGATGGCGGAAAAACAAGTAGTTAATTAATTCTTTTAAACAGTAAAATTAGACTTGTTTTCGGTTGGAATTGTGCGAGGTTGAGTGCATTTTTATCTTCGGCAAAACTGTGTGCAATATCTAAAACTTTAGTATATTATTTCTATGAGAAAAATTAATCAGTTTTATGATTTCATTACGTATAGTCTCTTTGCGGGGCATCTAATATTTGTCGGTTGATAGACAACCAAGTTCGATACACATTAAATTATTTGAAAAACGTATCTAAAATTCAATCTGACGCATATGCCGAAAAATCTACAAATGTGTTTTGGATATGTAAAATACACTCAATCAATTTAATGTTCGAGAAAGCTGCATTTCTCCCGTCTGACAGAAAGAGTAATGTTGATTCTGGTTAAAAGCCAAGAATTCAAACGGTTATATATAAAATATTAAAAGATCCTATTAAGTATCGGTACTGGGTTACGTCACAATCATACTAAGACCTAATTCGTCCACAGGGACACATAGCTAGTGGATAAAGGAGTTACTTTAAAACAGTTCTAAGTGACAGTTATCTCTACATTGCATGTTCAATCCTGGTTAGGGACAGAAGTATCAGAGAATATATAATTAACAACAGCT
>CM042146.1:8955365-8962865 GCA_023376005.1 Doryteuthis pealeii
AATGGAATTAAATCGATACTCAGAGTAATAGGGAGAAATGAGCAAAGTGTAATCGCTCTCGGGAGGAATCCGAGCAGATAATTACTAGACCTATTGTCAGGTGAAGTATGTATCTCAGAAGCATGGCTTGGTTGTCATGCGTGCAAAATAAGGAATTTACCTTTGTACTTATTGATTAAAAAGGTTAGATAGCCATGCCCTAGGGCACAGAATTATTGCATTCAGAGAAAGCAATGTAGCGACCGTTTGTGGCATTCATTATCTATAAATCGAATCCGTCAGACGTGGTCGAAGGATTGGAATTTCAGGAACACTGAAAATTAAATGGTCATATAATGAAACATACACACATTTGTACATATTTATGAACATTTCACCCTGTATTGAGCTTCACCATATAATTCATTTGGGAATATTTGATATTCACATCTTTGATGTGAAAGTTTGTTACCTTCGTATGTGAAACCGGTCTATAATCTATATAGAAGGGGAAATATATGAGGGGGAAAGATATCTCGAATCAAGATTGTTCTGCTGAGGGGACAAAACAAGCGAAGTTCACCGTCAATCTCACCCAAGCCAAGACTTTCGTTTCTAGCAGGCTGGAAAATCGCGTCGTCGTAGTCGAAAATAAAATTTAACAGTTCAAAAATCGCAATTCCTATTTAGTTGTTTCTGTTGGACAAATGCATTTCTTACGGGTCTTCGCAAAGCGCTTCGTCTCGTCGTCGCTGCTTTCTGCTGCTGCTGGACTCCCAGCCGCTCAACTCACTTGTCATTTCATTTATGGACATATTTACCCAAACATCCGGGCACATCAGTCGAACCTCGCGTCCGCTCCAGTGCCCAAATCGCATTTGTTTTTGCAATGCGGTGAGGACGCAGAGTTCGATCCCGGCAGACAAGACAATATCTTACTCCCTTTCCTTCTCGTTCTCCGTCTCATCTTAAGGCTTACAATTTAATATGAAGAGGATCATCTGTTTAACCCATTAAACCACGTTTCAACAGAACAGTAGTAGCCAATGCTCTTGCTACCTACTCCAGATTATTTAGTGAATTCACTATAGCTTGTGTACTTGGCGAGAAGCGTTCAGTCTCCAGATAGTCTACATCTGTAAGAGTTCTGTGGATATTGTCTGCTTCTTTAATCAGTGCTCCAGTATTAAATACCATCCATGAAAACGTGGCTCAAGTTCAGTTTTCGTCAGTCTGTTCTACCAATAAATATTGTGAATAGCACACATCATGTATAGTACGACCTCTTGTCTTACGATATTTCTGGTGAAATGTATCGGTAATATTTATTTTGTTGAAGGAAGTTTTATAAAAAAGGACACCGTCAACACTTTTCCCGGCCCAGAATACATTTTAGTGACTGCTCTTGTCGCTTAGAAACACAATATAAATGGTGTGTGAATGATAATATAACACATTGGCAATACTCTGTTGATTTTATGAGATGAAGCAATGAGTAATGTTAAAGAGACAAAAACCGTTGTTTAGCAGGATATTCCATTGTCAAATCGATCCCTGACTAATTCTGTTACTAGCAAGAGTGCATTAAACTCAGCTTTGGTGCTTCATTCTTTCTCTAGGGAAAAATTCATTTTTTCAACTTATCTCTATTTAACACAATTTATGTATTTACATAACTCTCACCAGGGGTGGATATGGCACTAATTATTTCGGGTTGAGTACAGCTTTGGTCCTAACTCTGGGTGACCCGTGCGTCCTGGCATGTTGATCATCGATACTTTCTTCGTTCAATTATGTATTCTTTTATCCACAGATCAGAGATGACGCAACTTCGGTCGGGAGCGCCTTTGTAGAGGTTGGGAGGTATTACTAATGAGCTGCACCAGTTTTTCGCGCACTCTAAAAAAAGCGTTTTTCTATATGTGTTTCGTTAAAGTCGTCACTATTTCAGCTAAGAATGTGTAAATTAAAATTTTGTGGAGATAAATAAAAATAGTAATTACCATTTCCTCTAAGAACGGTAAATTACCATTTCAACTAAGAACGGAAATTACCAATTGGATAAGAGAAGGTTAATTACTATTCGATAAGAAAAAAGAAAATACAAAAAGAATATTTATAGAACATTTAAGAATATCCACGATTTAGGTAAAAATTTACATACAAATTATTCGTAATGAACATTAGTTACATTACAATCTTATTGTATTCATTTTAAGTCTGTATAAAATGTATTGATTTTCACCATTCACAAAATAATGCCAGATATACATCACCTGATCTTCAATCAAGCGTTTTATTAATCAGGATCATCATCTACTGAAAACGATGTCAACGTACGCATATGTAAAACATTGACTGCTTTGAAAGGTTATTGACCGTATGTTTTGTTTGTTTTGTTTTGTTTTACGCATATAAACCTCAGTGGGGTCATTTAATGCCGATAAAGTTTTTAAATAAATCAATTCTTAATGGATAATACATTTTTTTTTATAAATACATTTCTATTTAACCCATAGGACCCTAACAGGTACTACCACTCCGGAATCAGAGTGGACCAGGGAGCAATGGTGATGAATGGTGTTCCACATTCCCCAAACCTCCAAAACTGGAACATCAACATCAGTAAGAGTTAACGTCATTCCCAGACCATTTAGACCCGCAGCCACCGATTCTAGCACCCCATATGATAAAAAGGGTTGGGGCTTGCCATAAGAGCAATAGGGTTGGGAAAAATCATTATAGTGCTAGGCTTGACGTGACCAGCCGATTGATCGCAGGGGGCCTCTCCGACCGCCTGTCTAGCCCAAGATAGGGCCAAAGTGAAGTATTGACCGTATGGAAATCTGATCTCTTTGCTAAATTACTGAATGGAGCATTTTACAAAACAGGTTTTGTATGTCTCCTTTCCTCCAATTTCACAATCCTTCCGATTTAGACAAGCAAGTCATGTACGACACTGCTGCAGAAGTAAGTAAAATCTCATAAGCTACGTTTTCATATAGATTCCTACATATAGACATATAATGAAATACTACATTTATTACATCTGTGAGATCACTGTGTATCGTCTAAATGACTTACCCCCAATGGCCTATACGCACGGGTAGCGAGAGAGACTAGAGAATCCGTGCTATCGACACACATCGATGGTAACTATGAATAACAAAGAGACTTGGCCTTTTATTAAACAATTATTATGCTTCATATTTTTTTAAACAAGTGAAATTTCGTAGAGAATACCTCGTGAGGATCGATTTATTTTAAGTTAATATGCATACGTAGGATGATAATTTATGTTAAATACTGCGCCTTTATTTTATAATTTATGTTACATACTCCAGATAAATATTTGAATAAAAAAACGGGAATATATTTTATCAAAAATCTTTAGACGACTGCAAATCTTAAGATTATGAGAACACAATATTTCTTAGCTTACTACGTAAATGAGAACACAATAATTTTTAGCTTACTACATACATGTGAACACATTTTTTTTAGCTTACTAAATACATGATAACACAATATTTTTTAGCTTACTACATACATGAGAACACAATATCTTTTAGCTTACTACATACATGAGAACACAATATTTTTTAGCTTACTACATACATGAGAACACAATATTTTTTAGCTTACTACATACATGAGAACACAATATTTTTTAGCTTACTACATACACGAGAACACAATATTTTTTAGCTTAGTACATACATGAGAACACAATATTTTTTAGCTTACTACATACATGAGAACACAATATTCTTAGCTTACTTGAACTTTCATATTGGCAGAAGTGATGAAACTTTACCTATTTTAGTATCTTCCATTTAACTTTATAATTTAAGTGTGAATGTTATGTAATTGATTGGTAGCCTATACTTGGGTTGAGAGTAAAAATAATGGTAACTCTGAATTATGGAAAAAAAACGTAAAATTAAATAGACAGGGCTTGGATTTTGGCTGACATTGTGGCTGTTCTCTGGTTGGTCAATTCGGTTCGTGAGATGGGAAGTGGACTTGGAATATGAGAATTTGAGGTAAGTATTTTTCTCGGAAGAGGCAGACGTGTCTCCAAGATGTCTATATCTATCAAGCTTAATGGTCAGCTGGGGCAAAATAAAGATATCTGAAAACGCAGAGATGAAAAAGGCACTAAGAGGCCCCAAGAGAGCAGACCAGAAGGATAAAGAGAGAACCGACCCAGATATCAAGATAGACGAGAGATGACCCAATGAGCATAGAAGAAGCCACACAGCAGAGTAAAAGAACCCAGTCAATAAGACAGAATAAAATATGAACAATATGACGAGAAGAAGTAAAGAGATATACAATATCAACTCGTTTGCCAAGGTAGGATTTGACAAAAAGTCGAGAGAATGGGAAATACAACTATAAAGTAATAATGGATTTGCGAGATTAGGTTCAAAACTATTCCACCAAAGTTGGACGCTTATTTGATTTGGATTCAAATCATTATTCGATTAGATATTTATTTTAGGATGACAGTTAACTAATCGCATAAAATACTGCGGAATATATTTATTTTCGCAATAAATCATGGCACTGATTCAAATCCATAATTAAATACATTATTAATAATTTAAAAAAAAATTGTAATATTAATCTGAACCAAAGATATCAGTATTTTATAATTTCTACTGGAATATTTACGAGAACCTATATTATTATCTTTCACTATTTTATTGCATTTCACTTAGCGCTAATACATTTGGGAAAGGTATGAATCCTACTCTCCCTCCAGCTATGGGCAAATAGAAGGTAAGACTGGGTTATTTAACCATGGCTAGGTAACCAGTCAGGGGAGAAGGAAAACTCTGAATTCAAACCTGTTGAAATCCGCTTAAGAAATTGACCTTGTGTCGTATCCTGCTCGTGCAGAGGAGTTGGTAAATATATATATTATTATCTATTATTTAATGTCACTCACAACAGTATGAAAACGCAACCGATTGACCATTAGTTATTCCTAAAAGTTATTAATTGATCTAAATGGCATGTCAAACTGTCCGGTGTTATTTCATGCCTAGAAGTTATGGAATCGTGTTCATTGCACCTTCATATCGAAACTTTTGTGGAGTTGGTTCTAAAGAGTTTTTTTTCTCGCAAACATTCCAATCGAATACTAATGATTCTTAAAATCTCTTTAAGTATCTACAAGGCGTATTGTGTCCTAACAGGTGCTATCAGTCCGAATCAAACTGGGCATGGTAGTAATGGAAATGAAGGAGTATTTTACACTCTCCAGAGTTGGAGCTTCAATCACCTGATGCAGTTGAGTATCATACTCATAACACTCCTTTTATGGAGTGTTAATCATCTGCAGAAGACACGGTCAGCGTAGAACATGTCACGCCAACAGGACAGAAGTATTTCATAAAGCCATCCGACCCTTCCTGGAAAGATATATATATATATAAAAAATTTTGAGATGAAACAAAGAAATCACAGTGCTCAACCACAAATTTGTAGGAGCTTTATCTATTTATAAAGCATAAAGAGCGTCCACAATAAGCAACCGACGTAATTTGCGGTCCAAAAACATAACAGCAAGAAATGTCTTCACATAAACACCGGAAGAATTATTAGCAACCTGATGATAGCAATATAGCTTGAAACCTGGGTAGTTGCCTATGGAAAACAATTATATTTAAAAAATTAAACAAATATATATATATATATAAAATGAAATGGTTTTATGATCTCATAAACATATATATATATATATATATGTGTGTGTGTGTGTGTGTATGTGTGTGTGTGTGTGTATGTGTGTGTGTATGGTGTGAGTGTGTGTGTGCGCGTGCGCATGTGTGTGTGTGTGTGTGTGTGTGTGTGTGTGTCTAAACAGTGACAGCCTTGAATTACAAGCTTAATTCATTCGGCTCATAACTAAATTTCCTCGTACGTCAAATCGAATTTTCCCCATTGAAATGATTGAAATAATATAAAATTCGAGTAATCTTTTCAAACCCATTCCCCCCAAAATGTGTTTCGCTTTCTTTATTAAATATGAAAAATACCACTGTACTTTATAAAAACATTATAAAATAGAATTTAATGAAGTATGGGTTATAGTGTTGTTTTAATGTATATATTTTTTATTAATATTTTTTATCTTTGGATAAGTCATTACGACTTTAGAAAATGAAATGGTTTTATGATCTCATAAATATATTAAGTGTATCTGAAGCTCGTTCGTACATCAAATTTAACTCTCAACAAAGCAAAAAATCGACCGAAATCGGAAGTCAAATTACAACTGCGTCTCTCTCTCTCTCTCTCTCTCTCTCTATATATATATAATATATATATATATATATATATATATGTGTGTGTGTCTGTCTGTTTCTGTGTGTGTGTGTGTGTGTGTGCGTGTGTGTGTGTGTGTGCGTGTGTGTGTGTGTGTGTGTATGTGTGTGATCATTTGAGTGAATGTACATGTTGGCTAATACACAAGACAATTCCAAATCAGTATGAATTAATGACACTTTTCACTCACCAATTTTTATTAACCTGACCTACACTATTTTTCAAGGGCAGTTTTAACTATCAAGAGATAAATATTTATCGACCATTTTTCCTTAACCTACTCAAATCAATAGGCATTTTATTCTGATTACATTTCCTACACTGCCTTCACTGATTGTGGAGTGGGGGGGGGACAACTGATTTTAATTGGTAATCGTATTCATAAGGAAATGAAATCTAATTCGATTTCTGTAATGCATAAACGCTAAAAATTATCCAGAAAATCTTTTATTTCACGGGGCTTACATTAGTCTCCTTCGTATTCGATGTTTTGAATAAAGATGTTGGATTTGTTTAGAACGGCATGGGTCTTAATTTAGTTTGCTTTAACATTGTAGGCAAATGGTGGAAATTCGTGGCATGAAATACAATGGAGATTGTTATTGTAAAGAAACAATGAAAAGAAAAATAAGGTGTGCACGGATTTTAACTCTCTAACATCGCAAGTAATGTTGATTTCCAAGATTCCATTTTGCTAAATAAAATTGGCAAATTTTGACAAAAGAGATATGTGTCTCATTCATGGAGACATAAGAAAAGATTGCATTGAAGATGTGTTCATTTGAAAATTCAAATGAAAATATTTATACCTATTATTTTGATCTTACATAACTTCGGCAATTTGTTCATGCAAATATCTATTAATAATGGAGATTCGCTTCCGGTTTTCGTCTGTAACGTCATATTACCCAAAATCGTCATAACATAGAATAAATACACTCAAAATTTGAACATGCAACATTAGGCAGTCCTCATTGTTTTTTGTAAAACAAGTTTTAATAAATACATGACTGGTATTATATATCTATATATAGTTTGTTTTATTTTAATACATATTTAAAGTTTACATTTCAAATTGTTTTATTTTTTAATCCTTTAATGAATTTGATGATTTTACTTACTTATAGTACAAACTCGTAGACATTGAATTTTTTAATCCCACCCCTCAGGCAATATGTTTCA
>CM042146.1:8967865-8975365 GCA_023376005.1 Doryteuthis pealeii
TGTGTGTGCATAGAATATATATATATATGTATATGTATATATAATATATATGTATTCATATATAATATATATATATATATATATATGTGTGTGTGTGTGTGTGTGTGTGTGTGTGTGTGTATTGATTTCGAACTATTTGTTCCCAAAAGTCAAAAAGAGAACCATTTTTTTACAATATATATCTATACATATAATATATCTATCTATCTATCTATAATATATATATATATATATATATATATATATGCATGTATGAAATATATATATATATATATATATATATATATATATACGTTTATAAATATATATATATATATATATATATATATATATATATATATATATATATATATATATATATTCATTTCGCATTATTTGTTCCCAAAAGTCAAAAAGAGAATAATTTTTAAATGTTCATGACACGCACGTAATTATCCCCACGTCAAAAAAGATGAGAAGAATGTTTCAGATCTAAAGAAAGTATTTATTTCTTTTTTTTTTGAAGATATGTTATTTTATTTCGTCTTTTCTATTCTGCTGTGTTTTTAGACCGTGCAGTAAAACTAAGCATTTGTGATATGACTTCTTTAATTTAATTCATTTTTATCTTATTTTTAAGTTGATAATCTCAGATGTCTAGACAGCTATTTAAAGGTGAACGTTTTCTTTTTTCAGAAGTGTGGTTCACTGGGCAGGCGGTGACGTGTTGGACAGCGTGTATCGTCTCTATTCTTTGTACTGACAAGCTCACACAGGCTGCGTCTAATTTGTTTCTAAGCCATAAAGTCAAGAAGCAAAAAATAGAAAGCGACTCTATCATATAGACCTATTCACGTACATACTTACATCATCTATATATGCATATAATCTATATATGCGTATGTGCAAGTGTTACGCTACTCTAAATCGTGTAAGTCAGTAGTCGTTGCGGATATATATGGTCACGTAGCGAAGTATGTAGTAGTCAGCTACTACCGACTACTGGACTTCAATAAACAACAGATACGCATATACAAAGATAGGACCCTTCTTTATTTTCTTCTGTGTGTGGTTGGTAAAGGCACAGAGCTTCACCATGAAAATACCGGTGGCTGGCTAAGAGCGCAGTGTTCACAATGAGTGCCCGAGGGGTGTTTGCTGACGGGAGACGTGAAGTGTCCTTTTTGGCTGCTGGCTGGCGTCTCTGTGTGTCGGCACGAATCTTCTCGCCTTTATATTGATAGATACGCCTCCGCATCTAAATCTTTTGATCTGATAACGGACATTTGTTATATATTTCTTTATCTTCTCGTTGCTTCCTTGACCGGAAACCCTCTCTTCCGTTTTTTAACTTCTTTGTTTGCTTTTACCGGAAAAATGTCATTTGTCATTTTTTTCGTCTTTTCTTTGTTTAATTTAACCGGAAATTCCTATTTCCGTTTCTACAATATACAACACAAGTGAGTCCATGTTTATATTAGAATATTGCTCATCGAGTGATTAATTGATTTAGTATTATTTGGAATATTCGGACAATTGTACTCATCTTTATTGTTATCTGTACAACGTTTCGACCGTGCGCCCATTAGCCTTCTTTTGGTATTTCTTGTTGCACTAGATATATAGAGCCTTCTTGAACTCTGGAACCTTCTTTTCGAACTCGGGAACCTTGTCGTAATCGGAAGCCATCACGGATTTTTGGACCCAACACTTTATTCAATCCACGGAGGTATCCTTTTCCGCTAACCATGGCTGGCGTATAGGTCTTAAGCTATGTTAATTATTATTCTATGTTACTGTTGCCCTTGACCAGGATTGAACCTGCAATCTAGAGATAAATATCACTTAGAACTTTCTTAACCCAAAGCATTTACCCACTACGCTATGTCCAGTGGGACAATAAAGAGGAAGACAATAGTCCGAATAATCCAAATAATACTAATTATCAAGCCTCTTCTCAAAAATTCAGAGAAATATTAATTGATCTATTAATTAGTGTTAATGGCATGCCAACCGTCGTAAGTTATTTCTGTTGATATTATTGTCACTGATATAGTCTGTGAATTCTTTTCACTACTTTATCATACCGTACTTATCTGCTACTATGCTAAATCCTGTTGTCTATTCTCTCTGGGTTGTTTCTCCATTCTTTTGATCTGGTCTGTTAGGAATTCTTGTTTGTTGTTGGTTTTAGCAACGAACTCAATCAGTTTGTATATCTTTCATACGTTCATATTTAACCCTAAGATAACCATCACCTCCCGAAGAAACAGTCAACTTAAAAACACGTCTTGTCGCATATAGTCTGTCTATCATCTCTCTTGCATAAGGCTTTGGACCTCATCATCATATTCCATGTTTTATGCTCCCTATTTCTGAGTTCCTCCTTGTTCCAATTTAAAAATGACCCATAGCATCTTATAAGACTATTCACATATTTATTCCTTTAATGAGTGTGTTTTCACTTATTATTATTATTATATATACTAGCAAATATATGCACCCTCCGGGTGCAAGTATTTAAGTTTTAATGTAATAAAATATTGTATTAATTAGAAAGGCTAATGAAACTAAATAAGAATACAGATAAAAAGATTTGAAACAGAAGAGGAGTTGATAAAAGATTTGAAACAGAGGAGTTATAATAAAATAGAACAACTGAACTTACTCTTCCATCACCTCGTCTTTCATTGTTATTTTTTCTAATTTAAGTATTAGTTATAAGAGGAAGTAAAGAATAAAATGACAGTTATTTTATCTTTGTAATGGATTTCATTTAAGATTTATTGAAGAGACTTTTTCTTATATTCATTAAAATAAAACCAAACAGTTAGAAATCAATAATACTAAGCACATATTTATTAAATTCGATTTCTTAATATTAATATGCAAATTAGCCTTCCCGTTCACACTGTAAAGCGCTATTTTGTTGTATATATAAATATAATTGATGTTGTCAGTATGTAGACATAGTTAACAGTATTAATAATGTAAGACAATTTTATTAATAATTGAGGTTTAGATAAAAATAAAATCATGGAGAATGTGATGTCAATAACTAAGAGAATTGTGACTTGAGTAGGGATATAGTTTCGGTTACAGACAGAAAAACACACAATCTCCATTATAATAAGATTATTATTATTATTATTATTTGAATCCATGAGAATCGGCCTTAGCTGGTGGTTCACTGGAGGCTGAGTGATAGCAGGTGTCCTCACATCTCCAGGACTCATCTTAGTATTCAAGCCGATTTTAACAATGAGGTTGTCTGGAGGGTTTTGATTCTTCCTCTGATTTCCAGTTCACCCACATTCTTTACCAAACACTTGGGAACCGTTCCAAGAGGATTAATTACAGCTAGTACGACATTTACCTTCATATTCTACATTGTTTTTTCGTTCTCTGGTAATGTTTCCTTTCTTTTTCAGTGTGATCCACCAGGACGGCAAAAACTCGGCTAGTAAACCACAGAAAAAATGTGAAAACTGCCCATTTGTTTTCTGTGGTCTACTATCCGGGATTCTTGTCGAACTCTGGAGCCTTCCAAGAACTTAGAACCGAAACCTTCATTCAATCCACCGAAGTAGACTGTTCTCATGCCGCTAACAATGAACCGTGTACAAGTGTTAATCTATGCTAAGTACGCTATGTTATTACTGCCTGTGGTCAGGATTGAACCTGCAACCTGCAGACGATTGTCACTTATAACTGTATTAGTCAATCTTTATATCTGTTGCGCCATGCTTTCTCTTTTTTGATCCGTTTTTATTATGTTGCCCTGATAGTTTCTAAGCTCTGGTACTGTGCTGCTATTGTTTATCTTTCTTTCTCTGCCTTCAGTCAAGCACTTCCCCAACATCAATTACTCTTTACTCTGTCTATATCGTATTTTTTGTTTCTTTGGGCGTATCATCCATGTATTTTTTTTTTTGGTTCCCAGACGTTTTTTTAATTGATTTAGTCCTTGTGATTTTGTTTATTTCTGTATTTTTCTGTCTCTAATGCTTTATCCCTTATGTCAATTTCTTTCGGCGTGAGGTCGAGTTGTTTATCAAATCTATTGCTTTCTTTACTAATTGAATATGCTTTTTTGGCTTCACGTATGTGTTTGCTTAATGTACCGACTAATATGTTGTAGTCTCTAAGTATTTATTTAATCCTACAGTGGTTGTTTTGTAGGTCAATTCTAGTTGGTTCAAGCTTCTTCCACCATTTTATATCTTGATGTAGATACATTCTATATTTGTTTTTGGTTAGTACATTCTGTGGTAGGTTATTAGTTGCCTAACTTCAATATCGATGTTTTATTTCGGCTAATGCCCAGCAGTTATCGTCTATGTAACAAATGTGAGCCTAATAATTCTTACTCGACCCAGTGGATTGGTCTTCGCCCCCGCAAACGAATATTGTAGAGAGTATTTCTGCAAACAGCTAGGGAATGTCCTTTTTGCAGCATGTTGAACACGTTATAATTCGTGCAGAGCATTTTTCTCGGGGCTCGGCTTCTTTGTTACAGTATCCATAGGAATTTCTATTGTATTTTTAGAGTGGTGTAGTTTCATTTGTGCTGGAAAAAATTGACTGGGTTGTCTCCCCTGATTTTTGCTTCATTCTCTGGCCTCTCTGCTTATCTGTATTGCTTGGGAGAGTGTCAGTATTATTTTTGCTTGGGGCTAGTTTGAGAGAGCATCTTTTAGTACCCATGCTTGAAGGACAGACTTAGTGTTAATCAACAAGAAAAATGAACTTGTCATCTGGTGTATTTTGTTGTTCCAGGGAAAAGATAGAAAAATATTTGGATCTTGCCATAGAGCTGAAAAAGTTCTGGAACATGAAATTGACTGTGATACCAATTGTAGTTGCTACACTTAAAACACCCCACAAGTGCATGGAAAATAGACTGGTGGATTTGTAAATCAGAAGAAGAATCGACATCATACAGACAACAGAATTGTTAATACTTTGGAGAGTCCTAGATATTCTGAAAAGATTTACTGTCATCCATACTCCAATGACTACCAGTTTTATTTTTGTTTGGAGCTAGTTTAAGAGAGCATCTTTGGTGTATTTTGTTGTTCCAGCGAAAGGATAGACAAATATTTGGATCTTGCCATAGAGCTGAAAAAGTTGTGGAACATGAAATTGACTGTGATACCAATTGTAGTTGCTACACTTAGAACAACCCACAAGTGCATTGTAAATCAGAAGAAGAATCGACATCACACAGACCACAGAATTGTTAATACTTTGGAGAGTCCTAGATATTCTGAAAAGATTTACTGTCATCCAGACTCCAATGACTACCAGTTTTATTTTTGTTTGGGGCTAGTTCAAGAGAGCATCTTTTAGTACCCCCCCTGCGAAGATTCTATTCCCGAGAAGTTATTCTGTCAAGAGGACCGTATTCGCATTCCTTATTATATCAAAACTGTATTGCAAGGATGTTAACTGATATGTTTATTTTTCACATTCAAGTCTGTTTTTCATATGGGTATTATTCTCCGATTAAAGTATTTTCATATTTTTTCGTTATATATAGTATGATTGATACCATTCGATTCATAAATTCCTAAATATCTATAGATTTTATTCTGTTCTAATTGTAATTTTTGCGTTTATATTTGAAGTGATGTTTTAGACTTTATGAGCGAGTATTTCCTAAATGTGACTTTCTCTCATTTGTCCAGGCCAACTTGCATCCCAATATCGTTACTAATTTTTCACAATACTTAAAATACCTTCTAATTCGTCATCAGTGTTTGCAAGAGATGAAATTGTGTCTCCTTGGAAAATTTCATTGTTAATGTTCAAATTATTAGGATTGAAAATACCTTTTTCATGGATCAATCTGCGTTTCCATCTTGTATTTTAGGAATTATTATTATAACTGAGTATATGTTTAAAATGTTTACAATCGTCGGGTACAATATAAGAATATTTGAGGAGTCTGTTATTATTATTGAGTTTTTCACATCAGCGTTAGATATTGGTATTTCACTGGAGTCTGAGTGACAATAAGTTTCCTCAGGTCTCCAGGAATTTTCTGGGTATTCTAGCCGATTGCAGCAATGCAGTAGCCTATATTGTTTCAATTCTTCCTCTGATTTCCAGATCTTCCAGTCTTTTTTCCAAGTTTTTTGACAGCTAGTATCTTCATTTCTCTTGGTATTCTAGCCGATCTCAGTCGTATTATGGTTTAGGTGGTCTCAAAGTTCCCAGTATCTCCACCTCTCACAGACTATTTCCAGGTTACTTTGCACTCTGATGCACACATGTGGTAGTATTTGATAAAATCACATCTGTGGTTTAAATATATAAAAAAAGGGAGTTTTGAAATAGTGTTTAAAAATATTTTTTAAATGAATAGCCCACAAGAATTAATTAAACATAAATGTCTTCAGTTCAAAATGATCGAAAGACAGACATGCTGTAAAATCAAACCAACCAACCAACCAACCAGCCAACCAACCAACCAACCAACCAGGACTCCTTTCCGATTAATGTTAATATCGAAAGTAGTTTTAATTTTTCAGCCATTTCCTCTAACCTTATTCGATCTTCACACACACACACACACACCACACACACACACACACACACACACACACAAATATATATATAGATACACCACACACACACACACACATTATATATAATATATATATATATTATATATATATATATATATATTGATATAGATAAAAGGTGGCTTACCGGTGAATATGGGCACGATCGTTGGAGTGCACAAAATCCAGGGGTTAAGTCAGCGATAAAACTAATACAAAGTGCTCAATACAAAGTAGAGCAAATTCATTAAGAAAGGATACAATATAAACCCTACTCGAGTTTCACCGTAAGGATCTCAGGGTTAAATCCACTGAATTAATCGAGGTACCGATTAATTGCAGTCGGTTACACGTGTGTTCATTGAATAAGATATAACGCAATATCTTATTCAATGAACACACGTGTAATCGGCTGCAATTAATCGGTACCTCGATTAATTCAGTGGATTTAAACCTGAAGTTCCTTATGGTGAAACACGAGTAGGTTTCTATTGTATCAGTTTTTTAATATATATATATCTATATATACATATAGTATGAAAACATTATGGATTTAGCATTCTTTGAGGATGTTCACCTTGTTTTTTTCTCCCTAAAACTATCGATAGATAGGAGGGAAAATTTGTTTCCTCTAACAGCTGAATATTCCAGCTTCTTAAAATGTACAATACACATACTACACGGCATTTTTAAAATTAATGGTATCTTACCCAGTAAGAAAAATATAATGGAATCTTATTGAAGACTACGTTGAATTAAAACGTGAACACTTTTGATATAACCAAATACTTTATTTGTACATGGATATTTACATTCGAATATAACCAGTCATATCCTATTATATTTGGTATATACGAATTATATCCCAGCTTCTGTTTAATTACTCATTTGAATGAGTATAGCTAGTTGAATTCTAATCCTATCTGTTTACGACTACATATGTACGATCTTA
>CM042146.1:8980365-9037865 GCA_023376005.1 Doryteuthis pealeii
CTATGTGAACTGTAGGTTTGTCCACGATTTGAACTCGGGTCGACGAGTTCATTTCCTACGACTTGAGCCATTAGACTACGCGCCTCCAATAAATATATAAATTCATCCAATACCCAGATGAGTAAAATATTAAAATTCAAATGTGGTAACTATTCCCAAAAGTTTTTCTTTTGAATTTGATTAAGACAGTTGGGATAAATCCAATCTAAAGATTTTTAGGTTAAAAGATTAAAATAAGAAATCATCAAATTTTAGAATGTTCTAGAAACAACCAGAATTAAAAATTCATAATTTAAAAAATTACCTATATTATATATATATATATATATATAATATATATATATATATATATATTGGTGTGTGTGTGTGTGTGTGTGTGTTATGAAATAACAATATATAATATAATAAGAAAATATATACACCGATCTATATATTTATCAGTTAAAACACCGCTCCTTACTGATAGCTGCCGATGGTCGTGATGTTAAGAAACTTGACTGATGAAATGTTAGTCAGGTTTCGCTCCCGGCTAGAAGTAGTTGCAGGTTGTAGCCATACGGAAGACCGGTTCAACGTGGAAACACGGTGTCTGTGGATGACTATTTTTCAAAAGGACTATAAAATTTTTAAAAAATAAAAAAATAAAAATCTGTTTTCAAATGCCTTTAAAGTAATGAAGAATTCATCATTCGCATCTGATGAGCCGGGAGAGTTAGACACTTTGTCTAAGCTCCGTGAAATAGACTATAATGCAAAATCTCTAAGTCTTTTGTTGTTTCTTTACTTATAAATTTGCTCGTCTTGGATTTGAACTCGGGTCGCTGTTTCCATTTCCAACTGTGTGGCTACAACCTGCAACTACTTCTAGCCGGGAGCGAAACCCGACTAACTTTTCATCAATCAAGTTTCTTAACATCTCGACCAACGGCAGCTACCAGTCAGGAGCGGTGTTTTAACTGATAAATATATACATCGGTGTATATATTTTCTTATTATATTATATATTGTTATTTCATAACACACACACACACACACACACACACACACACACACACATATATATATATATATATATATATATATTATATGTATCGGTTACACACTTCTATTGTTAGTAGGACATTGTCTGACACATATCTTTATGTTTGCTTAGTGTGTCTGTCGTTAGTAAATAATTAAGACACATATACTTACGTATTTAAAATCTGCTGTATCTGGTGAGATAAACATTTTTTATGAAAGATTGCTTAGATTTTAAGACACAATTCCATTCGGTTATATAGGGCAGCTACAAGAATCTTATTAGTCGATTTCTTTCAGCAAATGATATAGCAGTTCTTTTCAAAAAACGACGTCTATCAGTGTCGGCTGGTTAGAATAATGAACAATCTTCTTCCAATTCTTAATTCAGTAAAGCCGGTTAGATAAGGTGTCGAAGAATTTTCTTGGAAACGTTTTTGTTTCCTGTGCTTATCTATAGACTTGTATGGTGCTATCACAATGTACATTGTCTGATTTTTTCATTACATTGCACTTTTATAATTTTCTACTTAAATACAATCGTGATTATGTTGATATTTTTGCCATTTTTCCCCTCGTGTTGGTTCTTTTCGGGAATTTGAACAGATCTCAATCTAAACTAATTTCTTATTGCTTCCTTGATTTTTAATAAGAGCAAAAAATTCCGTTTAACAATTCCGAACTAAAGAATTACAAATACTTTGCATCAAATTTGGTGATTGAACTCTGAATCTTTTTGCCCAAGAGTCGAAGTATAGTACACCCATTGAGAATCATAGTTACAAGGAATTCGTTATTTACTATGCTGAACTTAATTGAGGTACAAGGGTATAATTTTTCGATTTATAAAATTCATCATCGAAATATTGTTCAATCTCAATCTAAGCTAATTTCTTATTGCTTCCTTGATTTTTAATAAGAGCAAAAATTTCCGTTTAACAATTCCCAACGAAAGAATTACAAATACTTTTCATCAAATTTGGCAATTGAACTCTGAATCACTCAATCAATGCCTCGAGACTCATTCCTAAGCCTATCAGCCCTTGAAATATTCTTGTTGCATAGCGCCTTCTTCACTGGCACTAAATCTTATCTTATTATAATGGAGATTGTGGGTTTGTCAGTCTGTAACCGAAACTATACTACATGTATGGTAACAATTCCTTGAGTTATTTACATCATATTCTCCATGATTTTATTTTTATTTAAACCTCAATTATTAATAAAATTGTTTTATATTACTTACACTGTTGACCATATCTACATACTAATAACATGCAATTGTATTTATATATACAACGAAATAGAGGTTTACAGTATGAATGGGAAGGCTAATTTGCATATTGATATAAAAAAATTGATTTTAATAAATATATGCTTAGTATTATTGATTTCTAATTGTTTGGTTTTATCTTATTGAATATGAGCAAAAATCTCTGGGATAAATCTTAAAAGAAATTCATTAAGAAGAAGAAATAACTGTAATATTATCCTTTACTTCCTATTTTAAGTAAAGAGTTAAATTAGGAAAATTTACCAATGAAAGACGGGAGTAATGGAAAATGATGGAAGAGTTAGTTTCAAAGCTGTTCTATTTTTCGATAATACCCCTTCTGTTCCAAATCTTTTTGCCTGCATTCTTATTTAGTTTTATTAGCCTTACTAATTTAACATGATATTTTATTATATTAAAACTTAAAAACTTGCAGCCGGCGGGTGCATAAATTTGCTAGTTATTATAATGGAGATTGTGTGTTTTTCTGTCTGTAACCGAAACTATATTCCTACTCAAGTCACAATTCTCTTAGTTATTGACATCACATTCTCCATGTGTTTTATTTTTATCTAAACCTCAATTATTAATAAAACTCTCTTACATTATTAATACTGTTAACTATGTCTACATACTGAGAACATGCAATTATATTTATATATACAACAAAATAGCTGTTTACAGTGTGAACGGGAAGGTTAATTTGCATATTAATATTAAAAAATCGAATTTAATAAATATGTGCTTAGTATTATTGATTTCTAACTGTTTGGTTTTATTCTAATGAATATAAGCAAAAATCTCTTCAATGAATCTTAAATGAAATCCATTAACAAGATAAAAATAACTGTCATTTTATCTTTACTTCCTCTTATAACTAAATACTTAAATTAGAAAAAATAACAATGAAAGACGAGAGTGATGGAAGAGTAAGTTTCAGTTGTTCCATTTTTTATTATATTCCTCTATTTCAAATCTTTTATTATACTCCTCTGTTTCAAATCTTGTTATCTGTACTCTTATTTAGTTTCATTAGCCTTTCTAATTTAATACAATATTTTATTACATTAAAACTTAAATACTTGCACCCGGAGGGTGCATATATTTGCTAGTAATTATAATGTTGGATACCTCTTCTTCTTCACTTACTTGGACATCTATTCTTCTGCTGGCCGTCTTGGTATGGTTCTGATCGTCTTTGGTATTTCTTCTATCATCTTGACTTGGTCTGGTCTCTTCTAAGGTCTTCTGGTGCTATGTTCTTGCTGGCTGGTCGTCCTGGATTCATTTCTTAGTCTTGTTACCAAGACATTCATCAACCACAAGAACATTTTACTTATACAATTTTTTATTTCCTTAACTATACATTTCATGTAACTAAATATCTTACTAACATAGCGCGCGTGATTTCCAGTTTAGGCAGCACCTAAAATAGCCGACTTCTCTGCCTGACGTCTAACTGAAAACTGGGGACCGAACAGGTCCCACATGACTTCACGGATTTTGGCGGCCTTCTGTAATTTTCCATGGAAGGACCCGGCCATGGTATGAAAAGGGTCATCCCCTCAGAATTACAGGGGATTGACAATAATCTTATGCAACCGCATGTATTATGTAACATTCTGATGGATATCAATATCTTATTATGGAGGCCCTTGGTGGTTGCGGTGATCAGGGTCCAAACCCGAAACGAAAATTTTATAAATCATTACTCTTGAGAAAGGTATGCAGCATCCCACTAGCAAATGATAAATAGTACGGCAGACTGGACGCTTTAACCTTGATATATCAACCACAATACGCGAAGGAATTCAAATCTGTCAAAAGAATTGATTTGCGTCATATTATTATTATTATTATTATTATTATTATTATTATTAGTAGTAGTAGTAGTAGTAGTATTGTTTGTCTCGATAACGATTAATCTCAGGTGATTCACCCAACATGCGCACTTATTATATATATCTATCTATCTATTAAAAGCTGAGTTTATCAACCTTCTCCAGTTAAAGGATTTTTTTCTATTTATGTTATGGACACAATATTTATACTTAGATATTCCATGGTGTTAGCACTACAAAGTGTATGAAAAAAAATTCAGTTGAATTGGCTTTAATTAGGCGTAATTAGCAATTAAGTCAACGACCGACCAATCCCTGTCTTAAAGATTACCTGTCTCTCTTCCCATCAGTTAAGTTAACTCTCCTCCCACTCTCTATTTGTCAGTTAGGAAGAGTGAAAAAAAAGAGTAAAAAATCCAGCAGCCAGGGATGCCTCACACCCACACACTAACCCCCTGTAGATTCGCCCACTTCCCTTTCTCCATGCGATTCTTATTCAAATGAGCAAATGTTTTGGTTTGTTTTAATAAAACAAAACAAAAGTATATTTTTACGGCATGATTTCAATTTTAGTTGAGCGTAAATTTTACGAAATTGAAATCATGCTTTAAAATAGATTTTTTTAAAAATTACTTTAATTATTAATTCATAGAGTATTAAACTTACTTTAAAAAATATTTCATGTTGGGTAAAAAAAATAGTTATATATTTAAATATTATGGAATTCAAATGAGCAAACATTGACTACTCCCACTATTTAAGTGAAAAATTCTTCGGGCTTAAAAATTTGTTTTAGTTAAAACTAAAACAAACTAGACTGACTTCTTATTTAGGTCGGTAAAATTAAAACGGAAAGTTTTTTGCTGGTACCAAATGACATTTTAACTGCAGTCTATGAATTAACATTTTGCGAATTTGGTTACGGTTTTAGGGGATTAAGGTTGTTTTTAATTACGTATTGCTTAAAAAAAATAAACAACAAAAAACACAAATTACTATTCATTTAATGTTGAAAAATATTTTTTAAACTAAGTTTAATTGAAATTATACATTGCTATATTAACACAAACAACTGTCTCAATAATAGATTCAATAATTAATTTCAATGCTTAATTAAATGTATAGTAATTTGGGTTTTTTGCTGTTTATTTTTTAAAGCAATACGTAATTAAATAGAATGTAGGACTGACTTCTGACTTAGGTTGGAAAATTAAAACAGAAAATTTTTTGCTGGTACCCAATGACAGTTTAACTACAGTCTATGAATTAACATTTTGCGAATTGGGTTACGGTTTTAGTGGATTAAGGTTGTTTTTAATTACGTATGGCTTTAAAAAAAAACTCTGTCTTTAGTCTTTTTATTTATGTAGAAAATAGTATCAATCAAATATATACCACTCCGATATTACAGTCTGAATAATACAAATAATTGTAATCTTTGCGGAGTTCCGTCATGGCCTCTTGCCTCAAACATGTTTGCCGGTGACTGCTGAAAAAAAAAAACAAAAAAAAAACAAAAAAAAACACCAGCTTCGATTGAAGTCCGTAGCGGAAGCGGCGTGAAAAACAAAAACAACTAGGGTTTAGGGTTTAGGATTTGGGGTTGAGGTTTATGTTTAGTTTAATGGAAAATAAATAAATGATTTGGGCTCTGTTTTTTTTGAGTCACCCTGTATACAGGGTGACTCAGAAAAAACAGAGCCCAAATCATTTATTTATTTTCCAGAAAAAACAGAACTTTGTAATAAAACAGTTAATTTTAACTAGGGGGTTTAGGGTTAGGGTTGGGTTTTCAGTGGAAAATGCCCTAAGTTGGTTCCTTTTTTTTTTTTTTTTTTCAAGTGATACCGCTTCGGATGCAGGAATCCAGGTCGGAACTCCGCAAAGATTACCATTATTTGTATTATTCAGACTATTGTCCTCGTCTTCATTGTTATATGTACAAAGTTTCGGCTGATGTCCCTCCGGCCTTCTTCAGGTATTTCTTGTCGGACTCGGAAATCTTCTTGTAATCGGGAGCCATCACAGAACTTTGAACCCAACCCTTATTAGGTCACGGGGGTATCCTGTTCTCATTCCACTAACCATAGCTGGGGTACAGGTGTTAAGCTGTGTTAATTATTCTTCTATGTTACTGCTGTCCCTGACCAGGATTGAACCTGCAGTCTAGAGATAACTGGCATTTAGAACTGTCTTAATCTAACTCCTTTATCTACTAGGATATGTGTTCAATTGGACAATCCAGTGTGAAATTTTTTCAGTTGCAAAAGTTTACAATTTATTTTGTAAAAACGGATTTTTAAGTAGCCTCTTGGCAGGCATCTTGATCAAAATGAACGAAAAAAACGTTTTAAATATATCAAAAATAAATTATATGTGTAATATTATTTTGCTTTTTACTGATGCTCATTATGTTACTACTTTTCGACTTAGACAAAAATGTGACCTTAAATAATCAATTTAATAAATTTTAGTTCGTTTTTAAAAATGAAAAGCAGATGATATTTTGGCAGATCCTACTCTTTTCCTAATCATCTAGCGAGAGCTTAATGGGTGACCCAACGGGTCACGTTTTGTCTAGTATATATATATATATATATATATATATATATATATTATATATATATATAGTTACAAGGAATTCGTTATTTACTATGCTTAACTTAATAGAGGTAGAAGGGTATAATTTTTCGTAAAGTTATCTCAGTTGATATCGGTAAAAATTATACCACGCAAAATGTGCCTCTTAAATATGTATGTATATATGTACGTAGGTGTGTGTAAATATGCGCATGTGCTGTTTGCATCTCAGAAAAAAAATATACCTGAAATGTTCACAGTCTATTAAATTATTATAACTCCTATTACTTAGCAATAATCATTTGAAGTTTGAATACCCATTGCCAAAAATATTCAATTGATCTGGAACAATTTGTGGGCAGTGTAGTTCACTATACTCAGGAGCGTATGGAGCGGGGGGGGTCGGAAGCCGTAGTTTGGTCTACTTAACGGATAACTTGTTAGTTAGAGAACCGGAAGTAGTTGTGTAAAAAGTCACAAATCCAAAAATGTCACGTCGAGCAGAATTGTACAAGTTCCAAGGCGGAGAAATTCTGAATTTTGCATTTATTTTTTTAAGAAAGAGCAAAGGATAATTATGTAAGTATGATTAATTAGTATTTGTTTATTTGCATTTATATGATATTTTGCTGTCCTTACTATCGAGAGAAGGTTAAAAGAAAACATTGTTTTCGTTCGATATGGAGATTTTATTTAACAATCATTCTGTTGCTGTTCCCACCTTCTGCAAGTGTTATTTTATTGTAACATTGTTATTCCAGATTTTTGAATCTGCCAAAGACAACGTAACACTTGGCCTAAATAAGCTCTACTGCCAACGCCCAAGCTTCACCTCTGTATTCAACAAGAAACACGTCAAATTTACGTTTCGCAACCTTAAGAACCAAGTCCGTCGTGTTCACTTTATTTGAAGTGAGCACACTCATGTACTCCAAATTATTTATTCAAAAAATAAGAAGTGAAGTACATGAGTGTGTCATCACGACTCGGCATATAAGCCGGAAGGTTTAGTTTTTTGGGGGAGGGTAACAAAGCTGGTCATATCACTATATGGATCTATTTAGCTAGGTTCACTCACTGACCAATCCATTCAAAAATAAACCTGGCATTCTCTCCTTTTGCAGCCTACTTACACCAAAATGCCTCTTTTGCTCTATGGCTTTATCCTACTTTCGGATGACTTGAAATTTTATGCACAAGCTTCGTATGAAAAGGAGATGGAGAGGTTGGGGTAACAAAAACAAAAGATTCCCAAGAAACTAAAAAATATAACAAAATAAAATTGTGGGCCATTTTGGTTACCCCCTTTCTTTCCTTCAGCTAGTGTATTGGACCGCCGACTGTCTTTCGATCTTTTCAGGGTTCGAAAGCAAGCTGGTCGTTTCCTTTAAGATGGGAGTGGGTGTCCTTAGTGAGGTTTCTCTATAGGTCGGGTTTACTAGAAAAATCTGACTCGCCAGGAGTTAAATATGCTAGGGTAAGACGGATGGTTTCATAAAAAAAACTGGGGTTTGGGGTCCTGGATATGTCCTAAGTGAAAGAATTGGGGTTGATGATCATTCAGCCACTGTCCAACCGTCTCCTTTTATACTAGGTCTGGCCGAGTCACGTCACAACTCTCGTCTCGCCAGTCACGAGACTTGCAAACTACAAATCGTGGCCTCAAGGACACATGCTTTCACCTCCTCCACAACTCGTCTCGTGTCAGCCTCGAACTCGTCACATTTCACCTTCTGCCCGCGTCCCCCCCCACCACACACACACACACACGACATGCCACTCGCTGTCTCTTCGACCGACGGACCGTTGTTGTCTCAGCACAGGTTTGTGGGTTTTGCCATTCTATCTCGCTACAGTTTTGTAAGATGAAAATTAATTTTGGGGTACATCTGAACCAGATTGGTCAGGTTAAAAAAGTAGAACATGTTCGCGACAATCATTTTCATTAGACTTGTGGGCGGGGGTTACCTATATACTCTATAAATACAAAGTCCAAAGAATTTCTGACTTTCAAATTTTACAGTTTAATAAGAAATAAAAAACAAGAAAATGATAAATTATTTACATTCTACATTATAATTGTAATTTAAAAAAAAAAAATAAAAAAATCAACAGTTTTCAAATCTTAAGAAAAAATTGCTTTCTTAATGCTTAGCATCGAAAATTAATCGCGGAAAATTGGTTTTCTACATTGTTACACATTAGCCCCCAGTGTTATTCAAGTGTTCACATTACATTTCGAAATTCATTAAAAAGAAAGCTTTTTTTTTCTTTTCTTTTTTTTTTTTTTTTTTTTTTTTATATATAAATCTGACTACCATGCAATACAGTGTAGAAGGCGTTTAAAATCTTAAATGTTTTCGTTTATATTAATTACCACACTTTAATACAAAATAAATCATAACGCGTTTTTTTTTTTTTTTTTTTTTTTTTCATATTTACAGACCAAATTGGCATAAATCAGTACATTGTATTACACCAATCTTTAAAATGATTGTATTCTTTCTAATTCGAAATTTTTTTTACTCTTTTAAATCAAAAAAAATAAAATAACATTTTTTATTTTACCTTTTCTATAATGTTTCTATTTAACAATATCCAGTCTTTTTCAGTTGGCTCGATTTATACAAGAATATAGTTCTACCTTCAATAGTGTTAATGAAAAAATAATGTAGAGAAATATTATTTAATAATTCTGAAATTGTGAATTAATTGGGGCATTTTTCAATGAAAGCGTCAGTAAACAATTTTTTAAAACAAATGTTTTGATTATTAAATGTGGAAACCTCCATAGACATATCTATTGAAATATCCCCCCCCAAAAAAAAAATAACTTATAAAAGAAAATTTAAGTTTCAGATGAAAAAAAAAAATAGTAAATTTTCCGGAATAAAGCAGTTCTAAAGAGTGCACGTGTTTGACTCCTGATAATTCAAAGGGAGCATTCCTTAAAAACAATCCGGTGTGTGTATCTTGAAAATAACCGTGAATTAAAAATTTTCTTTTAACATTCGAATAACCCCTATTCCCATAATTATAACTATAGAAAGTCTCCAAGTGAATATTTACTCTTTATTTCTATTGATTTGAATATTCTATTCTGGCTCCATGCCATCCATTCTCTGCTAAAAAGTAAATGAACGTAGAATCAGGGTCTAATTTACAATGGAAAAAGCAGATGATTCCATAAAATTAGACTGTCATTAAATGCATACTATAAAGCAGTTTCAAAACTTTGTCATGAATGACCCACCCACTAGCATAAAAATCTGATGCCTTCTAACGGCTTTATATTAAATACTTATGTGACTAAACAGCTCCACTTAACTAGGTATACCAATGTACATGCCCCATTTGGAAAGGCTGCTGCTGCATCGTTATTGCCAACCGATGAATCCAGTTTGCCTTTGATAATGGTTACTGTTACACTTTTCTAAAATGCATAGTTATTTGCTTAGCTTACTGTCATCCTGTAATAAATTTATTTCGACCAAAACTTAAAAGGCTTTTAGAAATCTAAATTCCTAAAACTCCCTAAAATTTCTGTCTCATCAGACAGGCGGCTCAGATAAAAATGAATTGAAAACCTGAACATTTTTTTTAACCAGAATCCCTCAAATGTCTGTCAAACAGCAAATATGAGTTTACAAATTCAAGCAAGCTAGCAAGGTTAAATATTGCTCTGTATTTAATCTAAAATAGATTATTATACATTGAACTCTCTTTAGGGTTTTTTAAAAATCGTATTTGCATCTACTAAAACATGCAATAATTAAACGGTGAGATTTTGAAGATCCCATGTAGAATCATCCCTTACTACCTTTTTTGGATACTATATATGATACCTAGTGGGAATCGAACCCACTAACAATATTTTGCTAATTTAGCTTGCTAACCATTTTAGCATATTTTCTTTTTTTTTTACCTAAACACGCCCTCGGGTATTCATAGTAATTAACACCTACAGACAAACTATTGTGGGAGATTCCCCCTCGCGTACTGACCTACATGCTGAACTGCAACACTGTAGAAATATGTCGAACTCCAGTAGTACTATCGTCTTCACATACTGACTAGTATCCTTGGAAAATATATGAAACCCCTCATGCTATAACTGTGTGTTTAATTATATCGCAACAGTTCTTCAACAATGGTTTTGGCATTCAATGCCCAATGAAATTGATATGCCATTAAAACCACGTAAAAACCAAACGGCCTTTTTGTTGGTTAAAGTTCTAAACTGAATCAAACATTATGACCAATTGACTCTGCCCAACTTTTCAAGTTTAGGTTTGTTTTCAAACCTTAAAAATCCACGAAAGAAGTGCACTTCTACCTAAACAAAAAACAACATATCTGATCTATTTATTATATATATATATATATATATATATATAAGACAGTTTCATAATTTGCTTGAAGCATTGTGTATGTATTGGTTAGGAGGTTGATTTAGAAGGCTATCACAATGCAGTTTGGAATAAATAAAAAAAATAATAATACGGTCACAATGGTGTTGTGTGTTGACCTGTATTTTTATTCTTTCTTGAATTTTCGAGGTAATACCTCTTTATGAAAAGAAGTGAACTGAAGCAGTCCAGCTATGGCATTTCTTCCCAAATGAATTTTTTTTTTAAATAATCGATTTAATTAATTTCAATTCGTCGTTAAAATGAAAATGAGCCAAGATTTTAGCAGATCCTAAGTAGGACCCCACAAAAACTTGTACTGGGTATGACACTTAACTTCGTTTTTGGTAAGGCTCCAGTGCTCGAGCTCTTATGAGTGTGGAGTACCCTTTTATTGTCATTATTTCCAGATCAAGTATGGGTCAAAAAACTTGTTTACAAATTACTTCTATTAGTAATAATACTTTGTATGATGTAAAAAAAATACACGTTTATCTATAAACATTCAATATACGGAATTCCCTACTCTCAAGGCATAAAATAAGCGTAGATGGGTAAATATGCCACCCAAATCAGTCACTCAATTCATTATAAAAACTTGGTTTGCGTACTCTTCAGCGACTACTTTGCTCTTAAATATGAGTAAATTATTTAATTTTCAAAACACCTAATCTAACACCACTACTTGTATTTTATTAACTCTCCCACGCGTGTCGCATATAATAAATTGCTTTTAAACGCGAGGGTATCACGCCTAATTGATAGCATGGCTAAAAATTAACGAACAGCGTTGGAATTTGTCTTATGAGGATACCACTTATGGAATTGTTACGGGACAAACTGGATGGATGGTTTGTTTGTTGGTTGGTTGGTTGGATGTTGCGTCATGTCAACTGAGGCTGAATTATTTTATGACGAAGAGATTGTTTTTGTTGCCTATTCATTTTTTTCTTTCAAACTCTTTTGTTGATAATTATTTTGATTTATTTGACTCATAGATGGGACCATAGTAGGTACTACCACTCGGCGTCAGGCTGGGCCTGATAATAATGGTGATTAAGGGGCACTCTATCACAATACCCAAAGTTCCAAAATTGGAAATTTACCACTAAATGCTGTGAGAATTATTTTTCTCCTCCCCATCTTTCTATAACCTGGGAGCGAGTTGGTGAGGTGGTCGCCGACTGGGTTGTCCCATTTCCCTCTCTTGAAGCTGACACCCCCTCATTGTGGTTTATACCAAGGCCTTAAAAGTCCGGCTGCCATCTGGGAGAGGCGGGTGAACAGAAAAAGCCGAAAGCGAGTTGTTTATACGTTCAACTCCACATTACTTCTTTCCCCCCAACTAATTGACCCAGTACGATTAACTGTGGGTCGAGTTTTTGAAGTGGTTAGCTGCAAAGCCCACTAAATTCACAACCACTTTACCTAGTCTAGTGGCTACACTGACTAAAACTCACTACTGATCTCCCCCCCCCTGCGTCTGGATAAGCGTCTCTTATATTTTTCCCGACAATACAGTTTAACGTCATACCCAAGACACTAAGAACCTCGGCGACCACATTTTAGCACAAATATAATAAGAGTTGGTGGGTTCCCGTAAGAGCAATAGGGTTTTAGCAATTATATGGTTTGAATTGACCAGACGATTAATTTGACGGACCCTTCCGACCGCCCAACAAGCCTAAGTCTACACCCAAAGTGGAGTGTTGTATATCATGGACCGCTCAGTCACCGGGATTCCATTTTTAAGCATTAGGAGTCGCTACCGAGGGCCAACGGAGGGCCCCACTGGATATATCATACTCCTCTGTAGGGGTGCAGTCAGTGTATTCTACGGCTACGTCAGCAGACTCGATTGACGACTTAGTTGAGCAAAATGAAGAAAAATACACTTGCTACAAATGAGCAAGAACATGTATCGGTTGTAGACCTGGTCAACACCGGGGGTCCAGTGGCTTCGGCCTGGATCTTTACAAGTTAATAGCGTCGATCCCAGGGGGCCATCCCCCCAGGCAACACCTGCCCCTCGATTTAAAGGGCAGGGCTGGGTTTATTGCCCAGTGCCTGAGGCGCCCCCTTGAGGGGGAATGCGACGGGATCGACGCAATTTTTTCACCTGCCACTCCATGAGCTTCGGCTTGTGGGTGGTCCCACGTTAATAGGGACTTTGTGCCTGACCCGTACAAGTGGGGTACGCGGTAAATATCATGTATCGGTGGATCTGTTACTGAATGATAAGGTAATTCTATGTCAGTAAGATTATGAATCTAAAGAATAATCTTAAATCATATCATTTCACTCGTAATAAATATTTTTTTTGGTCTGTTTGTTCTTGACTGATGGCGGAAAACAAGTAGTTATTAATTCTTTTAAACAGTAAAATTAGACTTGTTTTCGATTGGAATTGTGCGAGGTTGAGTGCATTTTTATCTTCGGCAAAACTGTGTGCAATATCTAAACTTTTGTATATTATTTCTATGAGAAAAAATTAATCACAGCTTTATGATTTCCTTTACGTATAGTCTCTTTGCGGGGGCATCTAATATTTGTCGGTTGATAGACAACCAAGTTCGATACACATTAAATTATTTGAAAACGTATCAATAAAATTCAATCTGACGCATATGCCGAAAAAATCTACAAATGTGTTTTGGATATGTAAAATACACTCAATCAATTTAATGTTCGAGAAAGCTGCATTTCTCCCGTCTGACAGAAAGAGTTAATGTTGATTCTGGTTAAAAGCCAAGAATTCAAACGGTTATATATAAAATATTAACTAATCATATTAGTACTGGTACGTCACAATCATACTAAACTAATTCATCCACAGGGAAACATAGCTAGTGGATAAAGGAGTTAGTTTAAACAGTTCTAAGTGACAGTTATCTCTACATTGCATGTTCAATCCTGGTTAGGGACAGCAGTATCGGAGAATAATAATTAACACAGCTTAACACCTGTACCCCAGCCAGGGTTAGCGGAATATGAGCAGGATACCCCTGTTAACTGAATAAAGGGTTGGGTTCAAAGTTCCGTGATGGTCCCCAATTACGACAAGGAGGTTCCCGAGTCCGACAAGAAATACCTGAAGAAGGTCGAAGGCACATCGGCGAAAAGTGTTACAGATAATGAAAAGGGGACAATTGACCGAATAATACTAATTATCAAGCCTCACCTCAAATTCAAGAAATTCGTTAGTGCTTGTTTTAGGAGACGCTCACAATGTAACGGTTATCATCGTAGAAAATATAATCTTTGTCTCTAGTTGAAATTTTGGATGCGACTGTTTGCGTTTCCCTTCGCGTTAATGCTCCAAGGAAAGCGATGAGATTTTACGACTTCCCAACAAGTTCTAATATACCTGAAGTCAGTTAGTAGTAAACATGTGACTGCTAGAATACTTGTTTCCATAAGCATTTCCATTCAGGGTCGCTTCATGCGCTGTACAATAAACTCGGTCTTCGCCAATTTTGATCTTTAGCCGAATTTAGTCAACAGATATAAAAGAAGGAAAAGCCTGTATTAAAATGAGGGTTTTACTACGCTTACAAATTGACCGATATGACTCGGAGGCGCTTGTGTTTATAATTAACGTCGTATAAATGGACACGCGACCCGAATATGGTATTTGCATTTCCCATAGCGCTAATACCTTGGGAAAGGTAGGCATTTCTCCAAACATTTCGCCACTGGTAGGATGTGAAATAAGATCACAAGTATGGGACATTCAGTGATGGTCGAACTCGTTATTCAGTAATATCTGCGAAACTAGCTTGCTAATCATTACATTATGATGAGATGTCTTAAAGGCATTAATCCAACTAGTCTCCCTCTATCTATGTGAAAATAGTATAGAAGACTTGGCTTTTTTTATATGACAACCGGTCTAGAAAGAAAATTAAAGCCTGTTAAGTAAGTAGGCAGAATTGGCTTATTGTTCGTATCATCCAGACAGCGAGGGAACCTATCCCTTTTTACTAGGGATAGAATAGTGAGGTTGTTTTTGCGTCTGGGGTGGTGTACCACTCCTAGCATCAACTCTTCGCTTTACCACACAGATCAAAATTGTGCTACCCATCCGCTGAGTTAGTGAGGGCTGGTATTAAACCAGGAATCTTCTAGTTCCTTGGTGAATGCTCCACCGACTGAGCTAAACCGCCCTGTGTCGCATCTTGCTTGTGATAACTAGGTGGGTAAATTACATAATTACATATCTTGTCAGCGGCGGAATATTTGGGTTAATACATTAGTGTTTAGAATCTGCGTATTTTAAAGAGATGCGATGGAATGTTTAACAAAGAATAACGTCGTGCATTATAAAAAATGTACTTTAAAGTTTCAGTTAACACTAAAAAAATGAATATAAGAAATTCTACTTCATTAGGAAATTTTCAAAATATTTCTTATTATATAAGTAATTAGTCGACCACTCCAACACGGTCACAGTCTGGGACAGTAGAATACGCAGACTGTACATCTGCAGAGGGGTAAGACCCCGAATAGGGCCATCTATTGGCCGTGGGGGCTGATCTGTGATTCTTAAGGACGGAATCATGGTGGCTGAGTAGTCCATGACATGCAACATTTCACTTTGGCTCTTACTTAGGCTATATGGGAGGTCGGTGTATCACCTTAAGCCCTAGCACCAATATGACTGTCCCGACCCTATTGCTCTTATGGTCAATCCCAAGCCTTTTTATCATATATGTGCCAGAAGGTGGTGACTGAGGGCCTTGGTGTCCTAAGCATAACATTAACTTCATCTAGTGAAGTTCCAATCGTGGAGCTCAGAGGGATGTGGAGTATTCCTTAATCGGCATTACTACCGGGTCTACTCTGAACAGGAGTGGTAGTACATGTTAGGGCACATCTATTGGTTAACTAGAAAAAATGAACTAAAAAATTCAATACCCATCAAAAATTAATAAAAGAAAATGTATTCGGCATAAAATGCCCCCAAAAGAGTTGACATGCCGTAAAATCGAATCAACACGGTTATAATGCAACAGAAGGTCAATTTTACAGCGGATTAGTGTTGGTTTAAATTCAGTTTTATTTCTCCTAGAAAATGTACATTAATAAGGTTAAAACGCAGTCTGCCCTACTATTTACTTTAAGAGATGGAATAATACATTTCCAAATGAAATTAGCGCGAAATGAAACGCGTCCAGAATTTGAAATCTGTTCGTAGTGTCCATTTACTCAGAAAATTCTGCTACCCACCAACCACCACCTGTCTAAATTTGTATAATTTGCACAACTCCCCCGTCACAAGCAGGTTGTAACACAGCGTAAATTATTTAATTGGTTTTGAATACAACTTTCCTTTTCTTAGATGCTGCCTTAATACAGAATGTAGTATGCCCGACTATAGGTAGTTCTTGCATACCTTTCCCAGATGTATTAGCACGAAGAGAAACCATAAGAGTAGTCTGGTATTTGAACTCTGATCGTAGATTTTGTTTTATAATGTTGACATTTGATTCATTAAATATACAATAGATTCCCAAATTTTACACAAACTGAATGACGTCACACTTTGTGCATTTCTCTGTCTTCTTAATCAGAGACCAATTCTAAGCAACTTTATATTGTATTTCTATATATCAGCATATTGAGTATTTATTTTTTGAAAAAGCTATTCATTGCTTTCATATTATCAGACAGTATATTTTTATCTTGCATTTAATCGCTTATAACTTTTAAAACATTTTGATAACATTCTAACTATTATAATCCTATTTCTTTCAGAAATTCATCGGCATTTACCGCCTAATTTAAATGACGTCACTGGCGGATGTTTGAATTCTTAACAAAAGCAAAAGTAAGCCTACATACAATTAGGCAGAATTTTTTGTCTTTTATTCCCCACCTGAAAAGGTAAGTGAAATACATCCTCTCTTTTTTTTCTGTATGACTTTTTAAAAAATGATGTAAAATTCTTTTGAAATTATACTTTAATTGACTACAATCTTTGTTTTATAATGTATATATGAAATAGTGATAGACTGCACATTTTTTAAACTATAAAAAAAATCAGAAAAACTATGTACCAAAAATTGGAATTTTTACATATCCATGGGCGTGCCCACTCTTCAATACACATTCATTCGGCCTTCTATCTAATCAGGCTGAATGAATGGGTGTTTCGCTGATAGTATTCAACCGAAATTAAGAACTAAAACGTAAATGTAATGATTTAGCGTATATTTTGAAAATAGTCTGACCAATCAAAGTTTGGTGAAATTAATTTTTGTTAAATTAAGGTTTTCGTTATATGCATAAACACGGCAGCTGATACTTATTTTAATTGAAACCTGTTGTTAATATTGTTTTAAAACAATTGATTTTAAAATAGCAATACATTTTTGTGAATCAGTTCTTGTATATTTGCTAAGAATGTTATTTTAAAACAATAAATTTTCTCGTCGCAGGATATAGTTACTTGTTACGAATGTGGTTCAATTCCTAAACACTTTCTCTAATCAAATTTTATTTTTGTATTCTTTTGATTCACGATATGCTTATTTATTTTATTTATTCATTGTATTTATTTATTCATTTCATTTTATTTTCACTGGATTGATTTAATGTAAAAAAACTTTTGGATATTTTTTTTGTTTTACTCTTTTTTGTAACTTATTTACGAGGTTTTAGTTTTAAACTGAATTTTCCTTAATTTTTTTTTTTCGCTTTCAAAACGAAAACATTCTAGAAAAAAAGTAATTTTGCTTTTAAAATTACCCAAGAAAAAAATGCACTAGCGAAATTAAGGTAAGTCAATTAATATTTTAAACAAAATTTATATTTCTAATACAAACAATTGAAATGAAATTAATGTTGTGATTAATATGCTATATTGCCATTTCAAATATTAAATTATATTTAATAATTAGGCTTGTATTTTTTTCTGCTTCGAACTTTTTCTTTCAATTATATCTCGATTAGGTTACACTTAAACTGTTTTTGTAATACCAAACTTTAAGATAAGAGCGAATTAACTAAATATCAGTTATTAAATAATTTTCTAAAACCGAATACAAACAAGATCTGGTTCTTTTCTTGTTGATATATAAACTGATATTTACGAATATGTGAGTGGATATAGGACATGACCTTTTTAAGCGTAGTGAGCAGGTAATTCACCCCTAGTTGAGTTCTGAGACGATTGGTACCGAACAGTCTTTTACATTTTGAGGGTATTATCCTCGTACCCCACTTGTACAAGGTCAAGCACAAGGCCCTATTAACGTGGGACGACCTACAAGCCGAGATTCATTGGTGGCGGGTTTAAAAAGTGCGTCTATCTCCTCGGCATTCCCCTAAAGGGGGGTGCCTCAGGCACTGGGCAATAAACCCAGCCCTGTCCCTTTAAATCAAGGGGGTAGGTGTTGCCAGGGGGGATGGCCCCTGGGATCGACGCTCGTGGTTTAAACCCGGGGTGGACAAGCCGCCCAGTGTTGAGACGTACGTCAATAATTGAAAGAGACGTTATTCCCCATAGGAAATTAGTGAGGGGGACTGGGTGAATAACTTCGTTGGGCAGAATAAAGATACAAAATTAATAAGGAACTCTTATCGAAGGATTTAATAATTACTAGGTTTTTTAATGGATTATTACTATTATTATTGTTTTTTTGTTTTTTTTGTAACAAAAGTTAAGAATCGCTATTCGTGCTTCGGTTATAGTCAACTACTGATAATATTCATTTTCACATTTTACTTATTTTAGTACTGTATCTCATGCTTTACAGTTCAATGCAAAAATATTAGTTCGTTATGGGACTTCTAGAAAATTAAATTAGAAACATGGGATATTTTGATATCGTCATGTGGATGCAGAGATGAAGTCACTGCCAAATAAATCGTCTTGTCCTTGAAGACACTGGAATATTAAAAACGTCTTAAACTTCAAAATAAAAGCATAATTTATTCATGAGTTAATCTATGAAGGTTCACATTCAAATATTTTCGAAAGCATTTGATTTAAAATATATTCAATACTTGATAGGATTTAATGCCATGTCAACACGTCTAGGTGTTAGGTAATTACTTCCACTGTACATTTATATATGTTTTTGTCTAGTTTCTTGAAACCTTTTTGCATACATATATCAAGTATTCCAAGTTCTCAAGTAATTACCTCTATCTAATGATTTCTATTTGTTGCGCTGTTTTATGGTTCAAATATTTATAATCTTAATAATACTGATATAAAGTAAAGTCGTCGGGGCGGCCTAAAGTCGGTATCAGCCAGTCAGCGAGGGAGTCTATCCCCTTTTCAATAGCGCTAGACCAAGGAGATTGTTTTAGCATCTGAGGTGGTGCGCAAACCTACCACCAGCTCCTTACTTTACCGCACAGATCCCTGTGCTACTCATACGCTGAGTTGGCGAGGACCGGTATCAAACTAGGAACCTTGTGGTTTAGCTTTCAGTAACTATTTTTATTACAGATAATTTAGTTATGTGGCATCAAGTATTCATATAGAATAAAAATGTTTTAAACATATCTATTTAACCTTTAGATAGGGCTCTATAATTTACATATACTCCAGTTCAGAGGACTTGGGACTAATTAAAAGACAATAACTAGAAACTCAAAATCAGATGCAATTTTCTGTCATACACAGGACGTACCCTTTTTTTGGGGGGGGGTACTCCTCTGCAGGAGATACTGTCAGCGTATTTGAGCTCTTCCAACAGTGGGGGGGTGATGAAACATTAATTAACCATTTTGTTCAGTTAAGGTATTGATATTGTCTGGAAAAATATAAGAGGCGCTTATCCGGCGCGGGGGGGGCAGTAACGAGCTTTAGTGGGGTAGCCACCAGACTAGGTAAATAAAGTGGTTGCGAAATTTAGTGGGCTTTGTAGCTAACCACTTCAAAAATGCGACCCACGGTTACTCGTACTGGGTCAATTAGTTGAGGAAAGCAGTAATGTGGAATTGCACGTATATCCAACTCGCTTTCAGCTTGTTCTGTTCACCCGCGTCGCAGCCGGACTTTTAAGGCCTTGGTATAAACCACAACGAGGGGGTGTCAGCTTCAAGAGAGGGACATGGGACAACCCAGTCGCCGACCACCTCACCAACTCGCTACCAGGTTATAGAAAGATGGGGGCGGGGAGAAAAATAATTCTCACAATATCAACGTTTTCATTTAATATTTTGTATATCTGGAATGTTCATAAAACCATACAATACTACTTCATAGTTCCTCCTGTTGTTTTTTTTTAGAGATATGTACTTATTTCTGCGTAGGAATGTTTTAAATATTGCAAGAAACGAAAGAAAACCAAAACTGTTGACATGTGCGTATACGTCTGACAAACGGGTTACAAAAGGAAAAAAATCACAAAGAACGAGATAAACCGAAAATAATCCTCGAATCGGCTCCTTTTGGCAAGCTGGAAGTAGAAACAAGTCATTATGGCTGAAATATGCCAGCCTGATTCCTTTTAGGTTTCACTTATGGCTGTGATGCATGATCGTTGAGTGACGCCTAAATACAAAAGTTATTCACCACGCAACGAAAGATGGCGCGAATTATGTCGGGAGCGACATTCGGGAACAAGAAGAGTTAGATAGTTTCATGAGAAGACATAGATCATGGAAGTAATCCATCATAACAAGTCACATAGGCACAGGTGGACAAGACATATCTCTTGGATTCTGCTGAGCAAACGAATAACGAAGTGTCGCCTTTGGTATAATAATCACTCAAAAGATCGTTGGAAACGGAAGTGTGGGCGGAACAAACTGAACAAAATCATGGAAATAGACAAAGACAGATGTTTTTGTATAGATTTAAAGTAGGTTTTTCCAGACAGAATGAAAAAAAAAAACTAAACTTTTGATTAATATAATATATATATATATATATATATATATATATATCTTATTATAATGGAGATTGTGGGTTTGTCAGTCTGTAACCGAAACTATCACTACTCAAGTCACAATTCCCTTTGTTATTTACATCACATTCTCCATGACTTTATTTTTATTTAAACCTCAATTATTAATAAAATTGCTTTACATTATTAATACTGTTGACCATATCTACATACTAAAAACATGCAATTGTATTTATATATACAACAAAATAGCGGTTTACTGTGTGAATGGGAAGGCTAATTTGCATAATGATCTTAAAAATTTGATTTTAATTAATATGTGCTTAGTATTATTGATTTCTAATTGTTTGGTTTTATCTTATTGAATATGAGCAATAATCTCTGATATAAATCTTAAAATAAGTCCATTAACAAGAAGAAATAACTGTAATTTTATTCTTTACTTCCTATTTTAACTAAATAGTTGAATTAGGAAAATTTACCAAGGAAAGACGGGAGTAATGGAAAATGATGGAAGAGTTAGTTTCAAAGTTGTTCTATTTTCCGATTATACCCCTCTGTTCCAAATCTTTTTATCTGCATTCTTATTCAGTTTTATTAGCTTTTCTAATTTAACATTTCATTATATTAAAACTTAAATACTTGCACCCGGAAGGTGCATATATTTGCTAGTGTATATATATATATATATATATATATAACTTCTATTCTACCGATCTCGCTGCTTTACGCGTGTACATTCACTTGCTCTCACGCATGCGCACATATTCTCTGTATATTTAGCAACTCTTTCACACGAGTAGGATGGGTCACAAGGTCAATTTCTTAAGCGCAGTTTAGCAGATTTGAATTCAGAATTTTCCCTCTTGACTGTTTACCTAGGCAAGATTAAAGAACCCAGTCTGTCCTTCGCAGGAGTAATTCGATGATTATTTTCCCAGACATTAGTGCTGTGTCTATGATGCTATGAATGATTTAAAATACTATTTTGAATAGATTTCCAAATAAGAACGAAATACAAATATATGCTCTTCTATAGAATGTCTCATCGTGATGTAATGTTTAGCAAGCTAGTCTCGCAGGTCCATTAGTACTGAGGAACAGTTTCAATCATTGCAGGATGCCCCATACTTGCGACATTGTTTCAAATCTTACCTTTAACGAAAGGCTATGCTTTTATATATGGCAAAAAGAAAGCAATACAGAAAATCGACAAGTTTTCCTTTTAGGATAACTTCTACAATTAAATTTATTTCTCAAAAAGGAACTCTACACGTAACATAAATAGGTGAATTTGAGTGGCTTATAGATATTTACCAACCCCTCCGCACGAGCAGGATGTGACACAAGGTCAATTTCTTAAGCGAAGTTCAACTGGTTTGAATTCAGAGTTTTCCTTCTCCTAGACTGGTTACCTAGCCATGGTTCAAGAGCCCAGTCTGCCCTGCTATTTACCCATAGCTGCAGGGAGAATTGGATTCATACCTATCCCAAGGGTATTAGCGCCATGTGAAATCTAAACAGCTTCGTCCAGGAATTGAACTCGGGTCGACGAGTCCTTTTCCCACGACTCTAACCATTAGACCACGTGCCTCCGCTAATTGAGTGGCTTATATGCCGTATGAATTCAATTTTGAACCTCATCTCAATGAACTATTATTTCCTTTTTTTTTAATTTTTTTTATTTTTTATTTAGTTTCGGTACTCCTTAAGGACAGTGGGTACAAACGTGGCTTAGGTTGATGTGGTTTCATAGATCAGTAAAGATGCTATATATCTTCGCCCGGAGGGATTGCAATCATTTTTACAAATTCCATGTCATGCAACACTCCACTTTGGCCTTACTTAAGCTAGACGGGCGTCGGAGAGACCCCCCCCTGACCAATCACGTCATGAAAGCATAATGAAAGAATAATATACATTATATATAATTTATATATATATATATAATAATATATATATATATATATAATGTCGGTCGGCCTAATGTCCGTATCAGCCAGACAGCGAGGTAGTCTATCCACTTTTCACTAGCGCCAGACCAAGGAGACTATTTTAGCGTCACACCTAACACCAGCTTTTCACTTTACGACACAGATTCACTCCTGGCTAGAAGTAGTTGCAGGTTGTAACCACACGGAAACAGGTTAAACGTGGAAACACGGTGTCTGTGATTATAAGCTAGACTGGCGGTCAGAGACCCCCCCCCTCTGACCAATCGGCTGGCCACGTCATACCATAGCACCTATATTATTTCTCCAACGCTATTGCCCTTATGGCAAGCCCAACCCTTTTTATCATATGCGTGCTAGGTGATGGCTGTGGATCTTCGTGCCCTGCAATGACGTTAAATTCTACCTGATGGTGAGTATCCAGTTCTGAAGGTTTGGGAATGTGAAGCATCCATTCATCACCATTGCTTCCTGGTCCACTCTGACCCGGAGTGGTAGTACCTGTTAGGGTCCTGTTAAATAGAAAAATGTTTATTAAAAAAATTGAGAATGAATTAATTTCAAAACTTAGTCTGTATGAAATGACCCACTGAGTTGATATGCCACAAAACAAAACAAACATAACTTTTTACACATCTTATTCTATATTCGTATTATCTCTATATCCGTTTGTCCGGGTAACTAATTGAAAACAAGATAAAAAATAATTCCAAGAGAGTATTTTACGGGGAATCGAGTGCTGGTAATTGTATTCGGGGTCACTATGGACTAAACTACCGTCTGTCCAAGGTGAAAATATACAAGATGTTAAGATTAATAATTGCCTACAGAATTAATACATATTGGGTAGATCAGCCCACCTCATCGAATACTTACAATATTCATGAATTCCAATGCCAACATGTGGTGTTTGTATAGCTAACAAGAGGGTTCTAAAAAAAGGTAATTTTGTTTAGGACAGGTATACTTGCAACACAGAAACATGTATCATATATCAAAATGAAAATGGTCCTTTATGGATGACGTCCCTACTTCTCCACAGTCACTGTATCTCTCAGTATCAATGTTCCACATTCGAATGAGAGCATTTATCCCTGACCTGTAAAATTCTGTTGACTGTTCTTTGAGCCACTCGTTCACAACAAATTTCACATCCTCGTCATTGGAATAATGTTGGCCTCTCAAGCGCCTTCAGAAAATCATTCGGTCCCATGAAAGAGGTTTGAGAGGCAAAAAGTATTCCAGTGACGAGGAAGTGGAATTTGATAAAATGACTAGAACTACCATCATTCCATTTGGTCACTTTCCATCACTGCAATTAGGTCCGAAAAGTTTAAGGATGGCTGAAGAATTTGATTTGGTCCGGGTCATCCTGGTAGCTTTGAGAGAAGTGAGTGACCATAGCATTTAAAGCAGGGGTGGGAATGAATTCCCATAGTACCAACGATACACGCACATCTGCAGGCATGCTCAGTGCACTCCTCAACACAGTTGCACATAAAGTCATGTCGTCAAGGAGACATTCGATGATCAGGGCTTTGAGCTATTCCCAATGATCATTAGGCAGTTAGAATGCTGGCTCAATTGACCTAATTAGTTGATCCAATGGAAATAATAATGGACAATAATATGCTAAATCTTTTATACTAGTCGTTCAAAAGTACCAAGGTTTAGCAGTATTTCCCAAGACAGATAAGAAAAATGAACCATTTAATTTTCATTAAAATTGTCACCATGGATTTGATCACATTCACTCAATTAGTTAAATCATCTCTGAAAAATTTGATATGGTGTGAAGCTTGGCCATCATGTGTCTTTAAATGTTGCGATTAAATTTAGAAAACTTAGATGAAAATTAGATGAAATTTAGAAAACTTAGATGAAAACCTAACTGATAATTCAACTCAATGACAGATTGACATGTAAATCATGCCAAAGATGTACCCCTCAATTTCAGAGCTCTAAACCGAAGCATCAGAAACTGATGTAGTTTTGTATTGTGCATCTTACACCTCTTCTGTGGTTTTATCATTCCACTAGGCGGTACATGATTATTTACAGCCCACCCTATCGGCTGGGGCGTTAGAATGCACCGACTGCACCTCTGCAGAGGGGTAAGACTCCCCCAATGGGGCCACCTCTTTGCCGTGGGTGGCGACCCGTGATGCTTAAGGATAGAGCCCAGGTGGATGAGCAGTTCATGATGCAATACTCCACTTTGACCCTATCTTTGGCTAGACGGCGGTCGGAGAGGCCCCCTCTGATCAATCGGCTGGTCACGTCAAGCCCTAGCACCTATATGATTTTCCCAACCCTATTGCCTTCATGGCAAGCCCCAACCCCTTTTTATCATATGGGTGCTAGAAGGTGGTGACTGGGGGTCTACATGTCCTGGGAATGACGTTAAACTCTCAGATAGTGAGGTTCCAGTTTTGGAGGTTTGAGGAATGTGGAGCACCCCATCATCACCATTTCTCCCTGGTCCTCTCTGACCCGGAGTGGTAGTACCTGTTAGGCTCCCATCTATGGGTTATATAGAAAAAAAACATGAGCTTATAAACAAGTTGTATTATGCAATAGAATGAATTTATTTCACAACTTTGTAGGCATTAAATAACCCACTGAGGTTGATATGCCAAAACAAACCAAAATCCTCTTTTGATATGGTGTGAAGTTTGACCATCACGTGTCTTTAAATGTTGAGATTAAATTTTTGATTCAGAAAACTTAGATGAAAACCTAACTGATAATTCAACTCAATGACAGATTGGACAGGTAAGTCATGCCAAAGATGTACCCCTCAATTTCCAGAGCTCTAAAACCGAAGCCTCAGAAACTGATGTGGTTTTGTATTGTACCCTTACACCTCTTCTGTGGTTTTATTACTCCACTGGAAGTGAACCCCCTCCGACTAAGCGGTACATGATTATTTACAGCACCCCTTTCCGACAAAGCGGCACATGGTTAATCCCAGCCTCCCTCCGCCTGACAAGGCAGCACATGTTTATTCCCAGCCCTTCTGTGACAAGTCGGCACCTATTTATTAACACCTCTCACCCCCGACAAGGTGACATGGTTATTCTTACCCCCTCCCCGACAAGGTTTATTCCCAGCCCCTTCCCGAAAAGGCGGCACGTGTTTTACATCCTCCTCACTCGACAAGGTGGCACTTGGTTATTCCCAGCCTCCCTCTCCCCGACAAGCGGCACAAGTTTATTATCATCTCCTCCTACTCACACAAGCGGCACAAGTTTATCATCAGCTCCTCCTACTCCGTTTATTAATAAGTTAACACGTTTATTCGCCCCCACTCCTGACAAAGCAAAATCATTATTTGTTGTTTGAAACCTGTAATTCCTTGTAATAAATGACATTTTTAGCATTTTTATAATTCCTTAAATAGGAGTGACATTCTGTACAATCAACATACCTTAGTTCTATTGTTAGTGACCCAGCATTGTTCACTCAGGATTTCACTCCAGGCAAAGCATTTTTTTTCTTTTTCTATACTTTAAAGGCGCTTGTGACATTTGCTAAAAGCGTCTGTAAAGAGATTTTCTAAACTGTAACATGAAGTTGGTTATAAAGTTTTGGAGAGATATTAAGTTTCTTAACTTACTCGGACAAAAATATGAAGTGTATTTTATTGAACTGTCGTCTTTGCTGATCTCCAGCAATTTTCCTTTAGAAAAGTATGTGCGCTCGGTTGTTATATGAAACTATGCAGATTCATTCTTTTATAGACATAGTTTCAATCCTCCAGCTCACCTAGATCTCCGGGTGCTAAATTAGAAAGTCTAAAGAAACTGCAGATAAAATGATTTGAAACTGGCTAAACTTTTCTAATTTAACTATTTAGTTAAATTAGGAAGTAAAGAAAAAATTACAGTTATTTCTTTTTATTAATTGTTAAGATTTGTCGCCGAGATTTTGCTCATATTCATTAAGATAAGATCAAATCATTAGAAATTAATAATATAAGAATATGCAAATTAGGCTTACCATTCATACTGCAAACGCTATTTGTTGTATTATAAATACAATTGCATGTTATCAGTATGTAGATATGGCCAGCAGTATTAATAATGAAAAAACAATTTTATTAATAATTGTGGCTTAAATAAAAATGATTCAGGGAGAATGTGATATGTAATAACTAAATGGATAGTAACTTGAGTAGTGATATAGTTTCGGTTACACACAAACAAACACATTATCTCCATTATAATAAGATTTTCAAATTCCTTATTTTTCCCCTATTGCTTTGTGTTACTATATTACACTAGTATACAATGTTTTATACTTATTCATACTGTTTCTGTTGTGCGTGATAAGGAGGTAAGTATTATGACGCAGTTTAAAGGAGTATAATACTCAAGGGAATTGTATAGGGAAATATTCAATACACTTATCTCTTTACGGGAGAGGGTGGCATCCTAGTTGTTGCATTCTGTGCAGCAGTTCTGTGATGTCATGGTGTCTGCAATCAACTTGGGGTCTGAGGGTCATCTTGCCTTGTGTCATTAGAGTTTTTAGTAATAACACAATGCGACATTTTTTCACTCATGAATATCTTTTTCTTCCAAGTTACAACTGCCGAGATCAAAACATTTCATGTCTTACTCTGTTCACACATTCTGTTAGACTCAATTTTCACTCTGACCTTCCAATCCTCCCCTTCTCCCCTTACTATTCCTCCTCAAATCAAAACCATGCCACCTGTCTATGCTGACATCATCAATTAAACTTTTCCGTTCTAATCCGACCATTGAGACCACCCTCACGGTCTACGTCATGCCCATTATGTAATAATATTTTACATTAACTTGAGTGATTACTTGTTGATGACACGCGTCAGTTTCCTCTTCTCTTTCTATTTCTGTGAGGGTTTTCACCACGGCTCGATTGAGATGACCCTATCAAACAAATTCACTTGAGGTGAATACATTGTAGGAGTAACAAGGGAATAGGAAATTGACGAGTTTTACCCAACCCCGCATACATATCCCTGTCAGGAGAAAGAGATGCCCTTGTTTGCCGCAGATTATCCATGCAGTGATCAGTACGACAAAAGCTGTTGATTCCTGACGATAATCTAGACACCCTTTGGTTTTTTGCCAGAGCCCGTTTTACCGGGTTGTTGCCCTAATACCAATAGGGACTAGACTTCTAAAGTGACCCTACTAGGAACTTAAGGTCCCGACGGCATGGCTCTGATATTACCAAGTTTACACATGTCTGCTGGGATGAGAAGGAGTTAAACGTAAGGGATAGTCTGCTTGACGTTGAACAAAGAGCCAGACGGAATCATTTCATTCCTACATGGTGGTAGCTGGAATATATTAGAATTAATATGTAGGATCCTGTACGACAGTTTTCAGGATAATCGATCGTCATGATGAATATACTCGGCTGAATGACATTTTATAAGGTGTAAAAAAAAAAAGTGTATAGTGGACTGGTGAGTTACGGGTTGGAGAGGCTGTTTCGGTCGAGGAAGGTTTCTGGTCGCGTGGAACTAAGAACCTGAGACCAGAAAGGGAATAAATTTATAGTTTCCTGTTGGGGGTAAGGTAGTTAGCCAATGCCTATAGATTTCTTCCCATTTCAGCTCAACCCTTGTTTCAGCGACGACTGTTAAAACATTTTCTGTTGTGGGTTACCATCGTATATGACCCAAAACAGGAGTGGGTCACTGACTTTTAGCAATTGTCGAGGAAAAAATGTCGAACCTGGTGACCCAGATACGCCGTTTAGCTTCACCCAGGGTCCCTAGAATCGACATTCTGTTTCTCGGCAAAGTAAAATGCGTGCCATAAAATAACATTGAAATGGAAAGGAATAAACATGCATAGAAAAAAATACTCTTCGCACAAAATGCGTACGTAAAACATAAGTAATATATAAGTGATGCTGTTTTTATCATTGTTTCTTACCTTTAACTATTTCACTTGCAAAAAAAGGTTTTTGGTAGACTGAGACATTTAAAACTTTTCATAACACTTTCGGACTGCAGCAGATTTCAACTTGTTCCTGGTCAGTCTTAGTTCGAAGTTTCCCGAATCAATAATCTGTTTACTTAGCTTTTTATAAATTGTTTCTTCGATCTTTGTCTATACAAAACTCTTAGTTAATAATTATTTATCTTTTGTCTATATTTGTTTGTTAACTCCTGACAGTGTTTTGCTTGAATTGAAGAATTGGCCAGAATTCTTATTTGTTTTTCGAGCGAAGTATCTGCTTTTCTTAAGGACACTTTCATTCTCCTTTGATTTCATTGTCGGAAACTGGTTGTTTCTAGAATTATGATGCCAAACAAATTGGTTGTTTGGTTTAATGGCATATCAACCTTGTGGGTTATCTTATTCCAAATCATGTTTATATAATGTGTTTGCGAAATAATTTACATTACATATGTATTAATAAATACTGGTGGTTGAATCTCCGCTTTATTTCAAATATATGATAAACAGGGATGTGCGTTGTCTATAAAGTGCAATTTGAGGAAAACGCTCGGGACTATCATAGTTGCTATAGCTTGACATAACGAGGCGTCTACAGCAACCCACTCATCCCAATTAGGAGCCTATATGGTGTGTTGTAAAAGGCACCAGAATCTCGTCCCCAGGTTATACCTCACTCCGCCCACGACTAACTGGACTCTCCATTAAGATGGGATATTACTCCTCGGCAGATATGCAGTCGGTGTGTTCTACAGCCCCAGTTGACAGGTTGGACCAAAAAGTCGGATATGAATATAAAAAATGGAACTTTTTTTAAATATTAATTATTCTGATGAGAGAAATTCTAATTTTCAAAATATTAATTATTCTGATGAGGGGAATTGTAATAGCTTTTAAGATTTTTTACGAAGTTTGTCTGCAAGGATCCAGGAATTTATTGGGATTTGAAAAGTAGATATCTAAGGGATTTGTATTTTAGATCTCTTCAGCTTTTCCCTTCGGATTTTACACTTTTCTAAGTTTATCATCCTCTCTTTAAAGCCCTTTTCCGATCATCGTTAGCAACTTTGTTAATATTTAAAAATTTTGTTCACGTCGTTTCCCGTATAAATTATATTTATGGAAAGACAAGAAGCCACAACTAAGTTTTGCTTCTGGTGGCCGAGTGCCGGGCCAATTCTGTCTGTCTGGGCGGTGCCGAGTGCCGGTCCAATTCTGTCTGTCTGGGCGGTGGCCGAGTGCCGGTCCAATTCTGTCTGTCTGGCGGTGGCGAGTGCCGGTCCAATTCTGTCTGTCTGGGCGGTGGCCGAGTGCCGGTCCAATTCTGTCTGTCTGGGCGGTGGCCGAGTGCCGGGCCAATTCTCCCCCCAGATATTGTTATATAGTAGGGCAGACTTTGTTCTTTGGCTTTGGTATGACAACCGGTCTAAGAAAAAAAAACTGAATTCAAATCTGTTAAATACCGCTTAAAAACTGACCTTATGTCACACCTGGCTCGTGCTGAGGAGTTAGATGTCCTATCATTGTTAATGCAACTGTCACATAGGCCATGTTCATTCAATAACATCGCATTATTGATTGATTGATAAACGTTACAGAAGTATGGCGACCCAGACATGCGTATTAAAATCCGCAACGTATATCAAATTTGCGAAACGAATTATCAAGTAATTGGTCGGATACGTTACGAACAGACATTGGCTGATAGTATATATTGTATATAAAATGAATCCAACTGCTGCAGCTTAGAGATATCATATTGACATAATTCTACCAGTAATAATGGTAGTGAGAGGGAATTTTTGTCAACTTAGCCCGAATATAGGACCTGTTCTTTAATTCTATCTGTTCAGGTTACTAGGCCTTCGAAGTATGGCAAAACGGGTAGCAGATGCAGTATCTAAGTTAAATTGTTCATTCTAGTTGAACCGACTCCACTGGTATTATTGAATAGTTTGATAATTCTACGCCCACGCTATCGCTTGCCTTCTCTTCAGCCACTAGGATGATGAGGATGAAAAATCCCAGGTTTTTATATTGAGGTTCTCATAACAGCAAGCCATCTATTTCCGTCACATGATTAGCTCCCGCAATAACTTAGGTGGTTGTTAAAGCCTTAATACGGTGAGGTTTGGTTAATTGCTGTTTTAAATCCAGGGTGCTGGATAAAGTATATCATGTCACACCTAGCCCCGCTGATATTTTGAACTTTAACTCTTCTCTGTTCTTGTTTTTTGTTTTTTCTTTTATGAATTAATCTCTTCGTACATTGCAACCACTCGCTTACAATGTTAGAAATGAAAAGTTGACGTTATTTCATTTAATACTCTTGTTCCTTAATCTTCCAATCGTTATCATTTTGTAAGAAGACTGTGGTTAAAAATGAGACCGTCCAAATCATTCAAGATGAAATGCACACATTTAAAACTTGATTATCTGGTGTCGCTTATTCGCCAAATCATCTCTTATGAGTGTCCTCGCCTCAGCACAATATTCTGTCGGGAAAATACTCCCGATAGTCCAGAGGGAATCAGACTGGTTAGGTTGGTGAAAAAGCAATAGTACCTACCTAAAGTTGCGAAGTACATTGCTTTATTTTATTTTTTTATACTGCTTAGGCTTTGCAATGCAGTATATAGACAAAATAGAATAGACAAATGGACGAAAGGATGCATCCTTCCATTCCCCAAAAAGGGAGACATCGGAATCACTAAAAACTACATAGGCATAACTCTTACTACTATTGCAGCTAAAATATATAATGCCCTTCTTCTTAACCGTATCCGACCCGAAATAGAAAAAATCCTTAGGAAAAACCAAAACGGATTCCGCAGAAATCGATCCACAGTCTCCCAGATCCTAACCATTCGAAGGATCATAGAAGGGGTTCGAGCAAAGAATCTATAGGCAACGCTGCTATTCGTAGACTTCTCCAAGGCATTTGATTCCACACACAGAGGGAAAATGGAACAAATACTACTAGCGTACGGTCTCCTCAAAGAAACGGTTGCTGCTATAATTATGCTCTACAAAGACACTAAAGCAATTGTACGCTCACCTGATGGCGACACAGATTTCTTTGATATTGCCGCTGGAGTCCCACAAGGAGATAGCACCATATATATTTATAATATGCCTAGACTATGCACTTCGAACATCATTAGATACCATTAAAGAAAAAGGCTTTACACTAAGAAATGCAAGAAGCAGTCGATATCCTGCACACTTACAGATGCAGACTACGCTGATGACCTTACGCTTCTTGCAGACACATCGGCACAGGCTGAGTCCCTACTGCATAGCCTGGAGAAGGCAGCAAAGAATATCGGCCTCAATGTGAACTCTGAGAAAACAGTTCATGTGCTTCAAAAAGATAGACATCTCCTCACTTGACGGTAAGCCGCTTAAGCCATTAGAACAGTTCACTTACCTAGGTAGTAATATCTCATCCACAGAAAGTGATGTTAATACACGTATAGGAAAGGCATGAGCGGCTACAAACAGACTATCAGTAATATGGAGATCCGATCTCACTGACAAGCTAAAGCGACAATTCTTCCAGGCTGTGGTTATATCAGTGCAGCTGTATGGCTGCACCACCTGGACCCTAACAAAGCGCCTCGAGAATAAGCTAGATGGTACCTGCACAAGAATGCTGCGAGCAGTCCTGTACAAGTCATGGAAGCAGCACCCCACAAAGAAGCAACTGTATGGTCACCTGCCCACCATCTCACAAACAATACGGTTGAGACGGACTAGGCATGCAGGACACTGCTGGAGAAGCGGGATGAGCTCATAAGCGACGTTCTCCTGTGGAAGCCAACACATGGACATGCTAACGTAGGACGCCCGCTAAGCACCTACATTGACCAACTATGCGAGGACTCTGAATGCTGCAGAGAACCTCCCAGGGGCCATGAGTAATAGGGAATGTTGGCGAAAGATTGTCATGGATATCCGTGCTGCGCGCGCAACATGATGATGATGAAATCTTATTTGCGTGGCGTAGAGTACCGTCGGATACCTTTTGGTAACAATCTATTAATAATTAGACATAGGGAATATATATTAATCTTTCCCTTCTAACTACTACAGATATCACATAGTAAAAATATCACATGGCAAATGAAACTATGAAGGTTAGTAAGTATTTAAACAACATAAATACATTTGCTCCTTTCCCGTCTGAAAAAAGTCAAATTCTCTACTGATAGAATCATAAATATCTTATTGTCTATACAGATTTCAGGTTGCAAAAATCAATGTAATGTCTTGTTTACTAATTTTAAGATAGCACATAACACTATTTCCCAGGCCCTGATCAATTTATTATTCATACTGTTGGTATCATCGGTACTTCTTGTGATATCAACATTACATAATAATCTTATTTATGGTTGAAATTCATGCAGCTGTTTTAGTTAAACTCTAATCGATATGTAAGAGGGAAATTGTATGCGGTATTATAGACTGAATGTTATTTTATCAAATAATATTGTTTTTGATTAACCAGGTGTTGGTATACAGTAGTCATGAATATAAAATTGTTTCAGGTTTAATCAGGATACATGTGTGTGATATATATATATATATATATATATATATATATATATATATATATGTGTGTGTGTGTTAGGGTAGCGTGGACATGGAGTTTACGGCGTTTGGTTACTGACAGTTTATCGCAGATGCCATTTTCAAATAGTTTAACTCTCACTAACCAAGCGCCGTTGACTTCATATCCTCGCTACACTAACAGATGTAAATGTTGATCAATATAATAAAGTAAGTCTAATGCGTCAGAATATCTACCTAGGTTTCTCCTAACGGATAATCAGGATAATTCTGACTGCTAAGGTTTGGTGCAAACTTCTTTCATTCCCAAATTTTTCAAACATTTTTTAAATTTTTGTATAGGACAGATCGGAGTCGCATCTTGCTCATTCGTAGCGATATAATATATATTGGCCTTCGTAAGGAGGGGCAGGGCTTCCCGGGTTCACCTGTGATGTGTTTCGCATAGTAGTAGCGAACATGATTTACAATAGAATAATTTGACCTTACCCTCTCTCTCTCATTCTCTCTGAAAAAGAACCCACGAGCATAGAAAGAAATAAACAACCCTTTTCTGACTTGTGTATGTTTCTGAACTAAACACGACTACTACTACTACTACTACAACTCGAATTTGGCCCTATGCAACACATGCTAATGCCGACATAAAAGTTCATACGCTGATCAAGATAACTATGACATGTGACCAAAGGAGGTTTATTTTTTCAACGTAAGTCCCCCTTGCGGTCCAAACATTTCTTACATCACTGTGGCAATGATTTGATCGCATTGGTTGAAAAATTAATCAATTGTAGAGATGAGGTCGTCACATGAAATTATCAGTCCACCTCTGACATATGTATTGGAGTTCGTGGTTGGATTCCGGTATGTGCCAGTGTCGAATTGGAAACCTGTTAAGTCCAGGACTATTTCGGGACAACCGATATGTTTTCAAGGTATATCGGATATTAGCCGAGAAGGTTTTCTGTTGAATTTGTTGGTGTGGATGAGGTTATGTTGCGGGTGAATTTGTGTGAATAGAATGGATGCTTGTAGATTTTGTGCGCTAGTGAGTTAGGCAAGTTTTTTTTTCTACCTTATGCCAACCATTGCAAAAAATGTATCAAAAGAAAACAATATGAAAATAGACAAGGAATATCTTAGGCAAAAATATACGAAAACTCCAAAATCATAGAATCTCTGATATACATATACACACGCATACATACATATACACACACTCACACACATACATATACACACACACATACATACATATACACACACACACATACATACATATACACACACACACATACATACATATACACACACACACATACATACATATACAACACACACACACACATACATATACACACACACATACATATACCACACACATATACACACACACACATACATATACATACATATACACACACACACACACACGCATACATATACACACACGCAACATACATATACACACACGCATACATATACACACACGCATACATATACACACACGCATACATATACACACTGACACACGCATACATATACTCACTGACACACTCATACATATACTCACTGACACACACACATACATATACTCACTGACACACACATAATACATATACTCACTGACACACACATAATACATATACTCACTGACTACTACTCGCACACACACATACTCACACACACTCGCACACACATCTCACACACACACACTCACACACACACACTCACACATACTCACACACTACACACACACACACTCGCACACACACACACTCGCACACACATACACTCACACACTCGCACACACATACACACTCTCGCACACACAACACTCGCACTCGCACACACACTCACACATACTCACACACTCGCACACACATACACTACACACTACACTACATACACTCACATCACACACATACACACATACACTCACACACACACATACACTCACATATTTTGGCAGTATTTTTTCTTTTATGCATGTTTTGTTGAAATCAACGGACAATTCTTGTCTGACGAGTTTCTTTTCTATCCTTTTCAATTGTCCAACCATATTTTTATATCAGGGTGGAATTGGTGAATGTTCTTACACTAGTACTTTCTGTACATTGTCACGCCGGTTAAAACTACATTTAACTGATACAAGATCGATCAAGCAACATTTAAAATCACATTCATGTACCCCCTCTAATTACAGGAACATATACTGCACAAAGAAAGAAAACAAAAATGTTCAAATACTAGGAGCCCTATACATTAAACAAAAAACCCGTTAAACAAGATCAACTTCAAAACCAGCCAACATAGTCTCAAATGCCTATAATTTCCCGCCAATTCTCCTACCACCACTCCCCTTAATATTCTTATAAACTTGTGAGCGCCCTCCTACTTATTCCTACAGCTACTGTTTAAAAAGAACCATGGAAATATCTCACCACTTCACACCTGATGATGGCACTATATAGAGCAGAATGTACTAGTGTAAGAACCTTCGGTTGATTCATTCACCAATCCCGCCCTGATATAAAAAAGATGGCCGACAATTGGAAAGGATACAAAAGAAAGTCGTCCGATAAGAATTATCCGTTGAGTTCAGCAAAACATATATATGAATAAAGTAAAGTCGTCGTGGCGGCCTAATGTCGGTATCAGCCATGCAGCGAGGGAGTCTATCCTCTTTTCACTAGCGCTAGACCAAGGAGATTAAATTAGTGTCTGAGTTGGAGCGCCACACCTACCATCAGCTCATTACTTTACCGCACAGATCCCTGTGTGATACTCACTCGCTGAGTTGGCGAGGATGGGTATCGAACTAGGAACCTTGTGGTTTCTAGCCGAACGCTCTACCGACTGAGCTAACCCGATGTACCCAAACAATGGGTAAATGACTGTTGTGCCCAGATCAAAATTTGAATCGTTCTCAAGAAGGTTGAAGTATTTTCACTTAGTAGGTTTAGATGATGTATAATTTCTTTAGAATATTCAGTGATTGTTGACAAACTTATAAAATAGAAAATTTCACATATATATATATATATATATCCATTCTCTTAGTTATACAATATGAACATTTTTTTTTCTTTTAACGTTTGTTTTATTTAAACGTGCTTAATTATCTTCTGAAAGATAATCATAGCTGCTATTAACAAATACAATGTACACATACTTTTGCGAGGACATTGTTTATGTGACAATGGAAAATTACTTCCGAAATCCTCCATTGTTACCGTTATGGAAATGTATAATTTACTGGAATAATAATATTACACTTACAATGGATGCGTTTATATATTTATTTTTTACAGTTTTTATTCTCATTCACTCTGGCACATCATTTTTGTTGTACAATGTCTGTGAATGTAAAATGTATTATTTTTTTAAAGGAAATTATTATAAACGAAGAGATAACGATTATTTTACATAATGGAAAATATCAGGAATTGGGGAAAAATAAAATTTCTCTATTCACATAAAAGTACAAGCCGACACATACATATACAATTGTGATTTATATATTTTTTTATTTCATGCCGCTAGTGTCTCAAAGAACTAATTAATATGTTGCAAGCGTTTGTATTAAAATAAACGTGAATATAAAGGGAAGGCCACACTGTGATGAAAGCATTTGTAGTCCACCGAATTCTCCCGCCAGAAGAAGAAAAAAAAAACAATTACATGGATACTATTACTATTATTACATGAATATAACAATTTTTTTATGAAAACAAATAAAAATGTATTGATAATCCTTTTTATCATGATATTTCTCCGACCTGAACTGCCCTGTTAATGAGGTTTAGAAATACTGATTATATCCACTGCTGAGGGGTAAGACACCCGCCTACTCAAGAGTTATTTATTTATTATTTTGGTTGGTTGGGTTTTACGGCATGTCAACCTTTTGGGTTATTTTATACCGAATACTTCTATTCGTAAAAAAAAAAAATGTTTAATGCTAAAAAAATGTTGAAATAATTTCATTTTTAATGGATAATATAATTTTGTTTATGAACTCATGTTTTCTATTTAACCCATAGATGGGACCCTAACAGGTACTACCACTCCGGGTCAGTGGACCAAGGAGCAATGGTGATGAAGGGGTGCTCCACATTCCCCAAACCTCCCAAAACTGGAACCTCACCATCAGATAGTTTAACGTCATTCCCAGGACATGTAGACCCTCATTCACCACCTTCTAGCACCCATATGATAAAAAGGGTTGGGTATTGCCATAAGGGCAATAGTTGGGAAAATCATATAGGTGTTAGGGCTTGACATGACCAGCCGATTTATCGGTGGGGGCCTCTCCGACCGCCCGTCTAGCCCAAGATAGGGCCAAAGAGGAGTATTGCAAGTCATGGACTGCTCATCCACCTGGGTTCTATCCTTAAGCATCACGGGTCGCCACCTACGGCAAACAGGTGGCCCCATTAAGGGGAGTCTTACCCCTGTGCAGTCGGTGCATTCTAACGCCCCAGTCGACAGGGCGGTCAAGAGTTATCCTGGTGATAACACTATAATGCATCTAATGGCGAGTCTCCAGTTCTAGAGCTCTTGAGCATTGTAGATTCACTGGTATTACTCTAGGGTTCACTCTGAACTAAAATAGTTATAGTATTTGTTACTCTCATCTATGGGTAAAATCGTTCTGTTACAAAAATGATTCTTTCATTATGCTTTCATCACAGTTCGGCATTCCCTTTATAGTCGCCTGTATTTTAATAAAGACCTTTTCAACGTATTAATTAGTTCTTTGATACACTAGCGGTATGAAAAAAAAAAATCACAATTGTATATGTATGTGTCGGCGGGTACTTTTATGTGAATAGACATTTTTTATTTTTCCCCAATTCCAGATATTTTCCATTATGTAAACTAGTACAAAATAAAAACACCCTGCGAGCGATGTAAAATAGATTTTTGAAACATATTGCGCGAGAGTAAAAAATTCAATGTCAGCGAGTTTGTACCCTAAGTAAGTAAAATCATCAAATTCATTAAAGGATTAAAAAATAAAACAATTTGAAATGTCAAATTTAAATATGTATTAACATAAAACAAACTATATATAGATATATAATACCAGTCCTGTATTTATTAAAACTTGTTTTAAAAAAACAATCAGGACTGTCTAATGTTGCATGTTCAAATTTTGAGTGTATTTATTCTGTTATGACGGTTTTGGGTAATGTGACGTAAGCAGTGACGTAATTTTTGTTACAGACAAAAACCGGAAGCGAATCTCTATTATTAATAGATTATGATTACATTCAATGATAATTATTGTTGCTATTATTTTTGTTATATGTAATCATGTCCTATTCCCACTGAAGATGAGTATTTTGTCTATTCAGTATAAACAAATTCTCTGAGGGTAACCCAGCTCGTTTCCAAGGCTTAGAATACGTTTAGTGTGCCCCTGTATAGGGTTATTCCCATGAAAACTTAATGGGTATGACTGTGAAGCTTCTAGTTCTATGAAGTGTGGCGTATCTCTTCATTGCCATTACTCCTAGATCCACTCTGAATCAGAATACAATCTGTTAGGGTCGCCTCTAGGGGTCAAGTAGTTATGTTATTATATTCCAACATCTATATTTTTTTCAAATTTCATCATTACTTAACACGTAATTAGTTGCTATGCCAAAATGAATCTTCTTTGGTTATTAAAAGAATCTATCCAACCCATCCGCCTCGGACGGGATGCGACCCAGTTATTGTATCCACCACACTATTTCATTGAATTAATTCCCCACCCCCCGATCAATCGGGGAGTCACGTCGAGCCCTAGTACCTATATGATTGCCCCAACCCTATTGCCCTTATGGCAAGCCACAGTCCCTTCTATCATATGGGTGCTAGAAGGCCGTGGCTGACGGTCCACATGTCCAATCTATGGGTTTAATAGAAAAATGTATTTATAAAAAAAATGAGTATCCCGTAAGAATGACTTATTTAAAATCTTTATTGCCACTGATGTTGATATGCCGTAAAACAAAATAAATAAATTCATGGAAGTAATACCCTTGTTCCTTAATCTATCAACCGTTATCATCTTGCAAGACCTTGTGGTTAAAAAGGAGACAGTCTAAATCGTGCATGATGAAATGTACAAATTTAAAATCTGATCATCTGGTGTCGCTTATCCACCGAATTATTATTTCTTATGAGTTCCGTCACCTCAGCAAAATATTGGACCATTCTGTTTTTATTATAAGGAAAGGGAATAAAGAGAGTAGGGAAATATAGTGGGGATGAGTGGGCGGAAGTGATAATGGTATTCTGTTTCAATCGAACGTAATGAAAAGAGGGGAAAGAAAAGAGCGAGAGAGTTAAATCATTATGCTTTTTATATATTGAACTATTACGCAATAGCTCTTAAGTGAGCACATCAAACGTTGTAATGATTAAATCATTCTGTAGTATATCCACAGGACCTGCTAGTTTCATATATTAAACGTAGTTTGTATTTGGAATTTTGTCTTTTGCTTAGATCGCACTTGTTAATCTCGCATCTTAGTACATTGACTTCATTTTGATGTTGTTTTCTTTTTTTAATATGTGTGAAACGACAAGAGTTAAACAGATGGCAGACAACTCGTCTAATAACTTGTCAGTCCAAACAAAGATAATATCGTCTCGTTTTGACAGTTGTCAAGACGAACCATTTTCATATCTTTTGTTTTCTCTTTCTGTTGGTCAAAATGTCTGATGGTATTCACCGGGGATATTCACTGACGGATTATTCCTGATTATTTTTTATTTTTTAGATGTTTTAAATTTTTATTTACATGGTTGTTGTATCGAGTCCTTAATTCCTTCTCTCATAACTCATTTTTTCCCTCCATTTGTTGACTGCTAATGTCATATTTCTTGTTTACTTTAGTAGATTTAGCTTTTTGCTGATATTTTAATCTTCTGTAATTTTTACTCCTGTTAACATTTCTCGACTGACATATATATATATATATATATATATATATATATATATATATATATATTATAACACTAGCAAATATATGCACCCTCCGGGTGCAAGTATCTAAGTTTTAATATAATAAAATATCATATTAAATTAGAAAGGCTAATGAAACTGAATAAGAATGTAGATAAAAAGATTTTGAACAGAGGGGGTATAATCGAAAAATAGAACAACTTTGAAACTAACTATTCCATCATTTTCCATTACTCCCCTCTTTCATTGGTAAATTTTCTTAATTTAACTATTTAGTTAAAATAGGAAGTAAAGGATAATATTACAGTTATTTCTTGTAAATAAATTTCTTTTAAGATTTATCCACGAGATTTTTGTTTATATTTCTTAAGATAAAACCAAACAATTAAAAATCAATAATACCAAGCACATATTTATTAAAATAAAATTTTAAATATCAATATGTAAATTAGCCTTCCCGTTCAAACTGTAAACCGCTATTTTGTTGTATATATAAATACAATTGCATGTTATTAGTACGTAGATATGGTCAACAGTATTAATAATGTAAAACACTTTTTATTAATAACTTAAGGTTTAAAAGAATGAAATCATGGAGAATTTGACGTAAATAATTAAGGGAATTTTGACTTGAGTAGTAATATAGTTTCGGTTACAGACAGAAAAACACACAATCTCCATTATAATAAGATATATATAAGCAAATATATGCACCCTCCGGGTGCAAGTATTTGAATTTTAATGTAATGAAATATGTTAAATTTGAAATACTTTTGAAACTGAATAAAAATCCAAATAAAATGATTTAAAACAGAGGGGGTATAATCGAAGAATAGGACAACTTTGAAACTAAGTCTTCCATCATTTTCCATCACTCCCTCCTTTTATTGCTGAATTCTCCTAATTTAACTATTCAGTTAAATTAGGAAGTAAAGAATAAAATTACTGTTTTTTTATATTAATGGATTTCTTTTAAGATTTATCCCCGAGATTTTTGCTCATATTCATTAAGAAAAAAACAAACCATTAGAAATCAATAATACCAAGCGCATATTTAATAAAATTAAACTTTTAATATCAATATGCAAATTAGCTTTCCTGTTCACACTGTAACCCGCTATTTTGTTGCATATATAAATACAATTGCATGTTATTAGAATGTAGATAAAGTCAAAAGTATTAATAATGTAAAATAATTTTATCAATAATTGAGGTTTAAATAAAAATAACAATCGTGGACAATGTGGCGTAAATAACAAAGGGGATTGTGAGTTGAGAAGTAATATAGTTTCGGTTACAGACAAACAAACAATCTCCATTATAATAAGATATATATATATATATGGTAAGGTAATAGGAAAAGTGGACAAAAATAATGACTCAAACAAGTAGATGTAGGAAATAAATATTTCGTACTTCTTTACGCTAAGAACATCAGTCTAACTTTTCAAGTTAGACTGTTCTTCGCGTAAAGAACGAAATATTTATCTCCTACATCTACTTATTTGAGTCATTATTTTTGTCCACTTTTCCTATTACCTTACCTCATACTGTCGGAATTTACGCCAACCCTCCTATCTTATATATACTAGCACATATATGCACCCTCCGGGTGCAAGTATTTAAGTTTTAATGTAATGAAATTAGAAAGGCTAATGAAACTAAATAAAAATGCAGATAAAAAGATTTAAAACAGGGAGTATAATCGAAAAATAGAACAACTGAAACTTACTCTTCTATCACTCTCGTCTTTCATTGTTATTTTTTCTAATTTAAGTATTTAGTTAAAATCGGAAGTAAAGAATAAAATGACAGTTATCTTTTCTTGTTAATGGATTTCATTTAAGATTCATTGAAGAGATTTTTACTCATATTCATTAAAATAAAACCAAACAGTTAGAAACCAATAATACTAAGCATATATTTATTAAAATTACATTTTTAATATCAATATGCAAATTAGCCTTCCCGTTCACACCGTAAACTGCTATTTTGTGTATACATAAATACAATTGCATGTTGTTAGTATGTAGATATGGTTAACAGTATAAATAATGAAAAACAATTTTATTAATAATTGAGGTTTAAATAAGGATAAATTCATGGTGAATGTGGCGTCAATTACTAAGGGAATTGTGACTTGAGTAGTGATTTAGTTTCGGTTACAGTCAGAAAAACGCACAATCTCCATTATAATAAGATATATATGCCCAGTCTGTCATACATTTTGTCCATAACTGCAGGGAGAGTACTTGGATGCATACCTTTACAAGGGTATAAGCGCTATGTGAAATGTGTGTGTGTGTGTGTGTATATATATATATATATATATATATATATATATATATATATAAATTAGTAGGCTATATTAATATCATTGAGAGTATATGAATATCTAAATTAGTGTAATGAAATCAACAGCGCTTCGGAACTGTTTCTTGCTTATGCCATTTTCAAACCAACTGTTTGAAAATCGCATCAGCGAGTTATTGCCAGTTACCAAGCTCTTTTGGCTTAGCCTTCGTTACCCTATCATATATGATTTTTGTGTTTTGTTTGATATATTTTTTAAAGTGTACACTCTTGGTGATAGATAATGTCTGTTATGATAGTCAACGACTCTTGGTGAGTCAATTTGTCATCTGTGACCATCAGACCAATTACATTTGCTATTAAGTAGTTAATGTAAAGAAAGGAAGTGAATCCGACGGTATGTAGTATATGAAGAAAAAAAACCCTCCAAACCTCAATTTTTTAAAAATAGACTGAATAACAAGGACTACCACTCGCTTTTCTCGTTATTCTGTGATAAATAATTTCTTATCACCTTCCATATACCAACAAATGCCCTGAAGATGATCTAATTAATAGATCGAAACACTGCAGCGTCGGCCAATAAACTCGCCACTTAACCCATTTAAACCCGTGTTTTATCATTTTTCTTAAGTATTTAATCAATCAGACAATGAATGGTTGACCAATCCCTTAATAATTTGATAATTCTACTTACTTATGATACAAACCCTCTAACATTGACATTTTAACTCCCACCTCTTTCAGGCAATATCTTTCAAAAAATAACTTTTTCACTGCTCGGAGGGTGTTTTTCTTTCTAGTATATATAAATATACTAAATGTCCAAGACATAAACATAAGAACTCCTTTAAGGATGTTGTCAGAAACCCGTCTGGGAGAATGAAAATTCTGAATGGACAGTAGAAACTGAAAATATGCTAATTTTGAATCATCAAAAAAATAAAAACAACATAAAATTAAATTTACAAGTTTTTTCTTTCGGTAACCTTGTGAGTGATTTCTACTCTGTCAGTTCAGCTCATGGGAGCAGGATTTGGACTATGAATTCGGGGTGTTGAGCTGTGGGTTTCAGAAGAGACAGACGTGTATCTCCAAAATGACTATTACTCTCAGGCATGATGGTTAACTTAATAAAGGCATCTGATAAATATTTAATAGTTTTTGTTCCCAAGAAATCAGATCAGAAGAACATGGGAAATCAACCAAACATAGATTACAGAACCAAAATAGGAGAGGCCCTGTTGCAGAGTAGACGAGTTGGCTAAGAAGGTAGAATAAGATAAGTACAATATGAAAAGTAAAGAGCTATACAATAATAGATTTATTTTCCATAAATAATTATCTTAAAACCCCAACACTTTTTATCATATGTGCTAGAAGGCGGTGGTTAAGGGTCTTATTTTTCTGTGTATGACGTTAAACTCTTTTTAATTGTGAAGTTTCAGTTCTTGAGCTCTAGACATGTGGAGTACCCCTTCATCACCAAGACTCATTGGTTCACATTCAACCAGAGTGGTAGTACCTGTTAGGGTCTCATCTAAAGGTTAAATAGAAAAAAATAGTTTAAAAAGGTGCTTAAAACATTGAGTTTTAAAAAGAAAGAAATTGATTTTGAAAAAAAATTGAGTACCCAACAAGAATCAATAAAACAAAATGTCTTCGGCATAAAATGACCCAACAAGGATTGACATGCCGTAAAATCCAACCAAAGGATCAACCAACTAACCATCTATACATATATAAAGGGCAGTTGTGTGTATGCATGTATGTCCACATGAAATCTATGCATATATAAAGGGCAGTTGTGTGTATGCATGTATGTCCACATGAAATCTATGCATATATAAAGGGCAGTTGTGTGTATGTATGTCCACATGATATCTATACATATATAAAGGGCAGTTGTGTGTATGTATGTCCACATGATATCTATACATATATAAAGGGCAGTTAAGTAATAACAGAAAAGGCTAGCTATAATTTTTTGCAGCAGCACACCGTTTAATAATTGAGCATAAAATCATCATCATACTGACTGCACCGATATACATGATTCTCTCTCCAGTCAATATCATCATTCATAGCCTCTGGGATGTCCTCGACGCAGCATCCAGAATCCACACATAGCTGATTGATGTACGTTTATTAATGTCAGTCTATACTAGTGTGTCCACGTATAGTTGTCCCCAGAACATCACGTATGGTTTCTTCCTTGCTTCCCTATCAGTGCTCATGCTTTCTTCGTTTTACTCGGATAGTTTGGGTGATAGGAGCAAGTGGCCGAACAGCTACTTTCTTAGGTGTGTTGTTTCCAAGATTTGTTCAAGGCAACACACAGCTCCCTGGTATTAGATAGGAATACTGAAAGTCCTAGAACTGTGCAAATTTCTTTGCATTAGATAGTAATATTCTATATCACAAACGTGCGCAAAATGTCTGCACCTATATAAAAAATGTACATATAAACGTACAATTAACGAGATTTCCTAACATCTTGGCAGAAAATAAGGTAATTTATGAGGAAGTGCGTCCCGGTCTCCTGCCTTAAAAATTGCTACCCGGTGACTATCAAAATAACAACCCCAGCTCATCGTAATTCCTGTTTATTTAATGTAATTTCTCATAATTCTTGTTTTAGATATGAGGATGGATATATAGTTTTGAATAGACTGAGATAGATAAACACAATATAGATATTTTCGACAAGAAAATGTATTTGGAGGGGGGGTCACTTCATTTTTTTGTCGTAATTCTTGTTTATTTAATCTAAAAACAAGACATTAAACAAACATGAATAACAAATTCTTTGTATTTAAAGTAATATAGATAAATATGAACAAATTGAAATAGATATGAAGAAGGATAGTTTTGAATAGACTGAGCTGGGTCGTTATTTTAATAGTCACCGGGTAGCAATTTTTGAGGCAGGAGACCGGGACGCACTTCCTCATAAATTACAGAAAATAAATCTCGACATATGGCATTATAATACTTGAAGAGACTGATTATTCTGACTCGTCTAAGAATGGACACCTTTTCTTTTTTTTAAGGGTGAACCCTCTACTCTGGAATTTGACAAATAGACCCGTCTGTGAACCAGTTCTCCACAGCATGCGCCATGGTTTAACTTTAGTTTAAAACACGGACAAAGCCCGTCAAGTAATCGTTGTTGGATACATTTCGTCGTTACTGTATGGAAATATTTGTCATTTCCTCTAGATGCCAACCGACTTGGTTGCCGGACAAGAATCTAATAATAAAACTCACCTTCGAGCGTTGATTAATCATTTTTGTCTGCGTCTTTGTCGGAGTCCAGTGCCCGGCTTCGCCATTTCCTTTGTTTGCAAACGCACAAGGGCATTTAATGAATAGGCGAATGGGCCGAATCAGAGGTTGTCTGACCCGGCATCAAAATATGAAGCTAAGGCGCCAGCGGCAGCCTTATGAGGTCGTGAATAGACCGCGAATATCATGTCGGCGTTTCGGTTTTGTCTGGAACGGGGCAAACTGAACGGCCAGGTTGAACCTCACGATGCCTATCTAAAGGCGGCTCAAAGTAGCCAAGTCATAAGGTTGAAAGTGTCAGCCCGTAATGATAGTGATCAGAATAATCTCAGACGTAATTATCAATTGAAGGAACTTGTCCCTTCTTTTCTCCTTTTGTTTACGCTTCTTTCTAATTTATTTCTCGTTTCCTCATGCCTTTCTTTCACACATGAAATCTCTCTCTCTTAAATTATCACAGTCTTCTACTCTTTTCTTCTTCTTTTCTCTCATGCCTAATGCAAAACAAACCCTATAATTTAGAAAATGACAAACAGATAACGCTCAATCAAGACTTGACCTGTTGAATATTTAGCCATTCTACTTTTAATCGATCATTACGTGACGAATTCGAAAGTCGGCGTGTCCAACAAAACAGTCTTATAGATTTTGTTTAGATTGTATATCCTTTAGATATAAGAATCACTATAAAAATTAGGTGTTCATTGCTTGATCTTTATTTGTTTTACTGGGGTGGGTCGAAAGTTTGGCACTATTTTCCTACGTGCTAGTTCCCCAGGCGTATATGTAAGTATGGACTCAACAGTCGGTCCCGAGTAGGGTGCGTCACAATGTCAGTTTACCAGGTTTTAATTTTGTTTTCTGTCTAGAACGGTTACTATACCAAGCTTAGAGTCTAGTCTGTCATTTTGTAACCCCTTTCCTACCATTATACGACGAGCGCATTCTTTCAGCGGGTATTTCAGATGATCAGTTTTTGTAGAATACAACTTCATAGACATTACTTCCAGGTTCACTATGACCCTAATTGGTAGTACCGTTTGTGGACCCATTTATAGGTGAAGTAGATAGGTTTGAAAATTATTTGCTTTTAAAATAGGAATATTTGATACCACAAAACTGCAAATTATGTGTATTAAGAATAGATACTTGAAGCTACATTGCTTTACTAAGTATTATTATTACCCGTGAAAACATTAGTATTACTGTACCGTTATGGGGTCCTTCTTCACAATGTGATTGTCGCACAATGCACTCACTGTGTGCACTATTAAACTTATACGCTGGTCGCTAACTTCGTAAACGTTTTGGCGTTTCTCCAAAATCTCGCTTGTTTTTATTCCTTTTTTGGGCCGATTCTTCAAAGAAACCACCCGGTAAGGTCTGAGAATCATACATCTATTAAGGTTTCTTTCTGTTTGACACAAGGCCACAAATATGGTGTTCCCAAGTAAGGCTTGACCATTATGCTACATTACTCAAGTGCAATCATTTGATTCTCATTAAATAGAAAGTTAATTGAAAACATACAATAGAGTATAAAATATAATTATCTAAGAATATTCATAATCCTGATGACAGGTTGTAAATTCAATGTGTTTCTGCAAAACATTTACATTTTATTTACATCGGTGTTTTTCTCAACCACTCCCTATATTGGAGTTGCAGCACATGAACGTAACTAGACACAATCCACTATGCTGGGGTGATACTTCCTGTTAGGGTCCTATATATGAGTAAAAACAATATATCAAGATTTTTCGTATTCGATAGGACCTTGTACCCAACCTTCAGCAAAACCTTAGGAAACTACACAAAATGTAATCATAATTTGGATGTGATTCTCTAAATTAGGCATGAAATAAATCTAAATTAGTTGACATCTTATTATAATGGAGATTGTGTATTTTCTGTCTGTAACCGAAACTATGTTACTACTCAAGTCACAATTCCCTTCGTTATTTACATCAAATTCTCCATGATTTCATTCTTTTAAACCTTCAGTTATTAATAAAAATTGTTTTACATTATTAATACTGTTGACCATATCTACGTACTAATAACATGCAATTGTATTTATATATACAACAAAATAGCGGTTTACAGTTTGAACGAGAAGGCTAATTTGCATATTGATATATAAAATTTTATTTTAATAAATATGTGCTTGATATTATTGATTTCTAACTGTTTGGTTTTATCTTAAGAAATATAAACTCGTGGATAAATCTTAAAATAAATTTATTTACAAGAAGAAATAACTGTAATATTATCCTTTACTTCCTATTTTAACTAAATAATTAAATTAGGAAAATTTACCAATGAAAGAGGGGAGTAAAGGAAAATGATGGAAGAGTTAGTTTCAAAGTTGTTCTATTTTTCAATCATACCCCCTCTGTTCAAAACCTTTTTATCTACATTCTTATTCAGTTTCATTAGCCTTTCTAATTTAATATCATATTTTATTATAAAATTTAACTAAAATACTTGCACCCGGAGGGTGCATATATTTGCTAGTACCATTAATATACCTAAAACCCAATTCTTCACATACACACGTTTGTAAGCATAATATAAACAAGAATGATGAATCTCTTTTGGGAATAAACAAAAGTTGTTCGTATAATTGTTGGTAGCCTATAATATGCATACCCTATAATTTGAAAAAGTCAAAATATGCGGAGATAGGAAGAAAAAAAAACAAAACAAATAGATCTCGAAACTGACAGAATCGGTACTCTAATGTAAACAAAAAAAACAAAACAGGAAATTATCAGGAAAACTGGATTTATAAAACCAGTCCTCTTTTAGCATGACTAAAGAAAATGTTTGACTTACCTCGTTACAAGCTTAGTATTCCGTACAAAAGAAAAGTGTTTTTGGCTACGTATCCCATTTAAATATGGAGTTCCGCGCGTCTGATTGGCTGGTTCTAACAACCAATAGGAAGCGCGGTGCTTTGTATTTGATTGGGATGAGGTCAACAACCGTCCAGTATAAAAAAAAGATTTTCCCCAGCATGTCTTTTTAGCGGTTAAGAAAAGGTGGTTGCACCAGAGTTAGCTCGCCTCTGGTGGGGTCTGCAATGCGAGGGATGTATGATGTTGTAAGACCCGAAACATCCCAATGAACTTTGCATAAAAACATCACTGAAGACAACCACCGGCGCCCAAAAAGAAATGAGCGTATGTTTAAAGTAGAGGATGTGAGATTGTTCAATAATATTAGGAATGACTAATAATAATGACACAGTTTAGGTAGACAATACGGAAAAATGATAAAACAAATGAATATGATTATAAAATAACAGATTTATTCAGAGAATAAATTTGCAATAATATGTAAAATGTTCAAAAGGAATAGTGTAGATATGTGTAATGTAAAATGTAAAAGTTCTTGTGTTAAGTTTAGAAAAGTTCGTTTAGATGTGGACAGAAATGAGATGAAAGTTTGTATGTATGGTCTGTTGAAATTGATTCTTGATGAAAATAACTGTTCAAATCTATGTGCATTCCATGAACTTACCGATAATAATTCACACACACATGCACATACAAAAAATAAACACACACACACACACACACACACACACACAGAGAAACATACACCAATATATATATATATATATATATATATAAGATTTTGGGATGTTTGTTTATTTTTAGAAGCATTGTTGGATAAAGTATATATTAATATTTATATTTTTGCTTGAAGGCAATTACAATGCGCATATCGCATAAAATTCGATAATTATAGAAGATAAATAATATTGACAAGTGAATCACGCAATTCTTTGCGAGATTCACTTGTCAATATTATATATATATATATATATATATATATATATATATATATATATATATATATATATATATATATATATATATATATATATTGGTCAGATGAGTGCATAGGTAAGAAACTGACAATCATCAAATGCCGCTGACTCTCTGACTATGCAATCTTATCTTAGATCTACCTACATATGCTCTAACTCATGTATTGAGCACTCTTTAAATCATAAATAAAGCAAAGAGTATTATATATATATATATATGTGTGTGTGTGTGTATGTGTGTGTGCGCGCATGTGTGTTACGAAATATATTGGAAAGTTGAATAAAGAACGAAGTGGTAAGAATACTGGTAGTAGTAGTAGTAGTAATTGTGTTGAGGCAGTGGAGTTGTTCATTCGAACACCTGTTTCTTGGTCGTTGTTCTATCTGGCAGCGAGACGAGATCTGTGTTTGTTTGTGGTCGTCGGAAGAAATCAACAAACACAGACTTCGTCAAGTTCAAACCGAACGTGAGATGAAGTCTGTCTGTTTGTTGATTTCTTTTCCGTTTTTTATAATTAGAAGATAGATCGGAAAGTAATTAATTTTTGACGCAAACGCGCGGACGTAGTTGAGAGCAATACTAACCTAGCCAATCGATTTTGATTTTTGTGTAAACATTTATTTTAATCACTTTTCCTTAAGTTTGGGAAAAGGGTTGTGTGTTTGTTTTAATTTCTTTTCCTTAAGTTTGGGAAAAGAAATGTGTACGGGTATTTATTTAAAAATATAGAATTTTCTATACACCCAATACAGAACTATGAAATAATATAAAAAATACCTCCACCAACCCCCCAGCAATAATCTAGCTTTAAATATTACAAAAAAATAAACAGCAACATACTATAACTTGAAGAAAAAATCAAATTCCTCCTTATATCATTTGATATTCTATTTTTGTTAGATTACTATTACAAATAAATATATACATACATAAGTATTAGAAATTCAGAGATATCTATAAAGGTGAGTGAATAATTATTTCTATTTTTGTTGGGTTACTGATAGAAATACTTATATACAAACATAAGTATCTTTGGTATTATAGTGAAAGGAGGCTTTTATTCCAAGGACACCGGTGGAAATAGCTATGCCTAGTGTCTGATTTGTGTGATGAATATTAGTTTAGAAGCGGCCATCTTGTGATATCCAAGTATAATTATTGAATGAACTGAGAGTTCCTCTGTAGCCATCATTTCAAAGAATACAATATATAATTGGACTTATGTTTTGTGGGCTACGTAAGTTTTAATGATGAACATAATATGAACACTATTTTTTCATATCACCGAAATTACTACGACTGTTACTAATTCTACTGTTGGCCGTGTATTTTGGACCGTAATGCTCGAGGATAGTATAAGCTCGAGCTGTCCGTGAACTGGATACTTATTGGTCCAATGATATGCAGAACTCCACCCCGGCCCTTATTTGGACTAGACGGGCGTTCGGAGAGGCCCGGACCGATCAATACTCATCACGTCGATCCCTAGAACTTATGATTTCCCCGACTTTAATCTTCAATGTGCTCTTATGGCAAACACTCAAACCTTTTTATCATATAGGTGCTGACTGTCAGCTACCAGTTTAGTGAAAATTATTTCTAACATTAAAAAAAACCCAAATATTTGCCTACAAAATATTCGATTATGAATCATACTTACTCATTAAATAGCTCACAATGGTTGATATGTGGCATTAAGTAAAATAACCAATTATTTATTATATATATATATATATATATATATATATATAAATGAGAGAGATAGATAGAAGTAGATTAAGTTTTTAATGTGTTGATTATTTACACTAGCAAAATAAAGACACCCTCCGGCCAATGTAAACATAATTTTTTGAAAGATATTGCCTGAGGGCATTGGAGCTGAAAATTCAATGTCATAGAGTGTGTACCATAAGTATGTAAAATCGTCAAATTTATTAAAGGAGTAACAAAAAGACAATTTGAAATGGAAACAAGTCCGATAACTTTAAATATTATATTAGAATAAAACAATCTATATATAACGCAGCGCATCTATTTATTGAAACAATGAGGATTGTCTAACGTTGCATGCTCACATTTTGAGTATATTTGTTCTGTTATAACGTTGGTTTATGTGTTGGGTAATGTGACGTAAGCAGTGACAGTTTTTGTTACAGACAAAAACCGGAAGCGAATCTCCATTATTAATAGATTTAGTAGTATTTAGTTCTTAAGTAGAGCCATAATTTATATTCGAATAAGTCAAAACATACATAAACTCTTCAATTAGTCATATTTTCATTTTATTTTTACGGATTCTATCTACTATTAATGAATCAACACCCACACGATTCTTCTTGTATAAACTGTGTTTAATTTAGTTTAAAACATGGTTAAACATTTCCAATTTTGTTTCGGAATTGTTCAACTATATTTTCTTTAGATAATGTTAAAAGCATTCAGCGATCAATACATTTATCATTAAGTGCATCTGAGGGCATAATAAAGTTTTCGCTTATTAAATTACATGAACGATTCCTTTCCACAGAAAGTAGATTAAACTAAGTTAAAATTTATTTTGAAAAAAAAATGTTTTGTTTTCATTAACATTACATTATTTCTCTAATGTCAGTTTGTGAATAGTAAGATATTTTGAGTTTTTTTTTTATTTATTTATTTTTTTTTTTTTTTTTTTTGGGGGGGGGCTTCTTCCAAACACATATTCCCCCACAATTGTATATGCTGGAGACACTTATTGTTATACTATTCGAGTACTGCCTTGAAGCCGTATTTAACATCTCTAGAAACGGTTAAAAAGTTTTAGTATTAATTGGAAGACACTGTTGCAAGTTATACATTTACCCATCCCCTTCGTCACGGGCAGGATGCAACAAACGGTCAATTTTTATGCAGTGTATCTGGTTGAAATCGGTTATATACTCTACCTTTTGGACTGTGTGTGTTCCAATTCTCATAAATAGGGGAGTATTTTGCTGTATGATTAGTCTTATACAACTAACAGTGGTTTACCTTTCTTCACGACGCTTTGTTGTTATAAATATCCCATTTAATTTCCAACATCCCTTTTGGTTATTCTCATTTAGAAAACTATATAATGTTCCAAGCAAATCCAGTTTTCCTTTTTCTTATCAAAATTTAAGATTCCAGTCTGCCCTACTATTTACGCAAAACTGGTGGGATAATAGTTAGATTTATAACATTCCCATGAACATTACTATTATGTGAAATACACACATCCTCGTCCAGGATTTGAACTCTGGTCACTGTATACTTTTCCTACGATAACCATTATACAACGCGTACCTCCAATGTATGAATGATCATGCTCTCTTATGTGAGGTTACTGAGTCGGCATATGCATGCTATATCTAATGTGTTATACATAATTATATACTTTCTGTAGGGTTTCGTGGAGTGATCAGTAAGTATTTCTAGTTAATAATCTTCATGTTTTATTGTTTTAACTAACAATAATAATAGTTAGTAAACAATTATAGCTTTAATTATTAATAGAAATAGTTCAGTATATATCAAGTAATTATATTTAATATAAATAATTTTCAAATAGATCTATTTGACCCATAGGTGGGAAAATCTGGGTCTGAATGAACCTGGAGGTTGTTTTGACATTTAAAAAAAATATGCCACATCAACAGATGCAGTTTAATAACATCAAAAGCCATCCCTCTTTTTTGGGGGAGGGGTCTTACCTCTCTGCAGAGGATCACAGGGATACAGTCAGCATATTTTAGACCCAGTATATAAGGTTACCGTTGAGTCACTTTCTCACAATTATCAAAATGACAGTCTCCTAAAAATGTTCAGATTTTCATAATTATATATATATATATATATATATATATAAAATTGTGTGTGTGTATGTATGTATGTATGTATGTGGAGAAAAGTAGACAAACACGGGATGTTATGGAAACTGGATGTTTATTGTCGACGATGCAACGTTTCGGTCACTTATACCTTCTTCAGGACTCGAATATAATTCTTGCATCAATGGAGGACATTTTCAAAATGGTGAGAACAGTAGGTTGTCAGTAGGGGCAGGGGTGGGTAGTGGATTTTCTTCACTCTAGATGGGGAGTGTTTATATGGTGATGCAGGTGTTGGTCAGAATTTTTGGGGATGGGTCAAGATGTATGTGTATGTCTGTTTTAACTGTCTTTTGTATAGATTTGTATGTCTGGATTTGTCATTAGTTGTATATGTGATTTAAAAAAAACAAAAAAACTTTCTGTTCATCTATTTGTCTCTTTTTATTAAGTAGTATCTATCTATCTTGTATGTATGTATATGTATTAGCTACCACATTTTCTAAACCTGAATCCAACGATATAAAGCTCTTTAGACTAGTGTCATTTACACAATTCGAATGCAACTGTCTGCTGTATATCTTGAATGTTAGACTATTTGAATTCTTAGTTTCACTATTCTTCCATACTTCAAAGAAGCCAGTATATTCTTTTTATATAACCTCTTATATATATATATATATATATATATATATATATATATATAATGTATATGTATGTATGTATGTATTGCAAGTAAAAAAAAAATACGACTCTTCTCATCAAGACTTTTTTACCAATAAATATAATTGGTGGTTGATTTTAATGAAACTCTTTCGCATCTATTCCCCCCATCTGATAATTTTTTATATCCTGAGACTAAACTGAATTTAGTGGCTAGAATGTTCAATCCTCAAACTCAGCGCGGGTTAAATCGTTTAACGTTTAAATGGATTATGTTGCCAAAAAATCGAGCGAATCGCGCCAAGCAATTTGTAAACCCGCCATTTTCCTCTGTGAGTAAAAATCGTTTTTGCCAGCAAAGTAACTTGAGCCAAAAGCAACATCCTCAACCATTAATGGATCCATCGAATTTTTGACAATATTTATTGCACAATGTTTAATATTATAAATGAAACAAAAAAATACAAGAAATAGTTGTGATTTTTTTTTTAATTCTTGGATACGCAGCCAGTCTAAAAGTGAATAATGAATTATATAAGATGGAAAAAAGAAAACACAACAGCGTATAAAAGCGGTTTTTATTGAATTATTGAAGTCGGTTAAAACAATTACTTAATACATGATCATCATCATAAAGGAGCCTGAACGACTTAGTCAATTACTGCTGAAAACACAGTTTTCGGCTAGATAACCGAAGTCAAGCAGCTATAAACCCGTCCAAACTTTAGTTGGGAAACCACTTAAGGAACAGCATGTACCACAAACGACCTAAATCAAAATGACTTGATTCGGCATTGACCAGAATAAAAATCATAAAGACGTGCTGATAGCACGGATTCCCATTGTTCTCTCGCCAACCGTCTCTATCTACCATCTTGGTAAGTCTTCCACACAGCAATGAGTGTCCAATTACGGTTGGTAAATATAATTTTTGATTGTCGGTCAAGAAACCAAAAAATAATGTTAGTCTTACTTGGATAGCTTGTGGGATATGAGGTAAGGGTCTTACAGCTTTTTTTCTGTTGTTGCTTCCGGGATTTGTTCAAAAAATCTTAAAGACGTGCTGATAGCACGGATTCCCATTGTTCAATCTCGCCGACCATCTTGTGTAAGTCTTCTATACAGCAATGAGTGTCTAATCAGGGTTGGTGAATATAATTTTTGATTGTCGGTCAAGAATGGTGTGTCTCTGATAATCCAGTGAGCAAGTTTGGTTATGAGTTCGTCCTTAGTTCTTCAACAATGCCTAAATAATAACCGTATCCCAGCCAGAAGACCAGTTAATGGTATTCATTAACAAAAAAAAAAACAACAACAAAAAAAACAATGTTAGACTTACTTGGATAGCTTGTGGGATATGAGGTAAAGGTCTTACAGCTTTTTTTTCTGTTGTTGCTTCTGGGATTTGTTCAAAACAGTACCCAGCATTCTTGTGTTTCTTACATATTCGTTCAAACAATGCAATGACATTACTTTTAAGCAAAAAATAAGACTAGACGGGTTGACAAGCCGTTAAAAATCAATGAAACAATCTGCTAAAGAGAAAGTTTGTCTTCCGTTTTGTAAATTGTGGGCGCGATATTCTCAACAATACGTAGACACCGAAATAGGAAAAGTTTTTTTTTTAATTAAATGATTCTCCATTAAGTATAAACTAAAAAGAACAAATATGCATTCACACAAAAAAAAAAAAAAGCCAAAAAAAAATGTGCAATTTCTCTGAACGTTTGAGATGAGCCTTGAAGATTAGTATTATCTGCGTTATTCGGACTATTGTCCCCATCTTCATTGTTATTTGTACAACGTTTTGGCCGAGATGCCCTCCAGCCTTCTTCAGGTATTTCTTGTCGGACTCGGGAACCTTCTCGGACAAGGTAGTTAGGTTAAGACAGTTCTAAGTGATAGTTATCTCTGGATCCTGAGTTCAATCCTGAGTAGAGGCAGTTAGAAAAATAATTAACACAACTCCTACCCCAACTATGGTTAACGGAATGAGAACAGGATACCCCCGTGGACTAAATAAAGGGTTAGGTTCAAAGTTCCGTGATGGCTCCCGATTACAAGAAAGTTTCAGAGTTCGAAAAGAAGGTTCATGAGTCCGAGAAGGTTCCCCAGTCCGAGAAGAAATACATGAAGGCCGGAGGGCATATCGGCCGAAACGTTGTACAAATAATAATGAAGATGGGGACAATATTCCAAATAACGCAGATAATACTAATGTCTGTGCAAGTCTCCAGGTTTACTAATTTCTAATTATAGTTGTTTCTCTCTTCTTTTTTTACTATAGCGATAATAGGAATAAGTAAGGAAGAATCCCTGGAACTTAACAAGAATTAACGTTTGTAAATATAATACACATTCTATAAATAGGAAGTTCCTTTATATTGACTCGAGACTGCCAAAGGTGGAATTTCAGCAAGTGAATTTTGACTGAATATTTATAAGCAAGTCAGATTATCTCAAACTTAATGACGTTTTTTACAATACTTTAACTCCTAGTTCTGTATAATTTGTAATAGGAAATAATATCATGAATCTTCCAAGAATGATATTATTGACGTCCAATCCAAGTTGTAACGCAAGTGATTAAAATGATAGATCTTATAATTTTTTTTCTTGCTCCTGAAACGAGCAGGTCTCTTTATCTCATTTGGTGATATCATTAACTCATAACTAATATTGTTTCAATCAACAATGAAAATACGTAGTGTTACTTTGACTTGGGATTACCTCGAGTTACGGACATTCACTTGATAGCATTTTTGTTTTCTGTAGTGATCTAAGATTTGAGACACGGGTGAGCTTAAGATACGCTTTTGTTAATGTTCACTGAATGATTAGTTTCCAAATTTAACTAAATATATCCTCTATATAAAATAAAGATTAAAACTTAGTACCGCATATAATTCATTACATTCTATTGTAAGCACTTTATACAATAAAGTGCTTATTCAAAATAAATCATAAGTCCGAGTGGCCAATTGTCGATATCAGCCAGACAACGAAAGAGTTAAGATCTATTTTGCTTACGCTAGACCCGGGTGTTTGTTTTTACATTTAAAGTTGAGCGCTACACCCACCATCAGCTCCCATTTTACCACACAGATCGAAGCTGTGTAACTCATAC
>CM042146.1:9042865-9055365 GCA_023376005.1 Doryteuthis pealeii
TATCATTACAATCATGTACAGATAGTAAATTTCCCTATCTATCTCTCTATCTCTATCTATCTCTCTATCTTCTATCTATCTCTCTATCTCTATCTATCTCTCTATCTCTATCTATCTCTCTATCTATCTATCTCTCTATCTCTATCTATCTCTCTATCTCTATCTATCTCTCTATCTCTATCTATCTCTCTATCTCTATCTATCTCTCTATCTCTCTATCTGTCTCTCTATCTATCTCTCTCTCTATCTCTCTCTATCTCTCTCTCTATCTCTCTATCTCTCTCTCTATCTCTCTATCTGTCTCTCTATCTCTCTCTCTATCTCTCTCTCTCTCTATCTCTCTCTATCTCTCTCTCTCTATCTATCTCTCTCTATCTATCTCTCTCTATCTATCTCTCTCTTCTATCTATCTATCTATCTCTCTATTTATCTCTCTATCTCTCTATTTATCTATTTATCTATCTATCTCTCTATTTATCTATCTATCTATCTATCTATCTCTCTATTTATCTATCTATCTATCTCTCTAATCTATCTATCTATCTCTCTATTTATCTATCTATCTATCTATTTATCTATCTATCTCTCTATTTATCTATCTATCTCTCTATTTATCTATCTATCTATTCTCTCTATTTATCTATCTATCTATCTCTCTATTTATCTATCTATCTATCTCTCTATTTTCTATCTATCTCTCTATCTTATCTATCTATCCTATCTCTCTATTTATTATCTATCTATCTCTCTATTTATCTATCTATCTATCTCTCTATTTATCTATCTATCTATCTCTCTATTTATCTATCTATCTATCTCTCTATCTATCTATCTATCTCTCTATTTATCTATCTATCTATCTCTCTATTTATCTATCTATCTATCTCTCTATTATCTATCTATCTATCTCTCTATTTATCTATCTATCTATCTCTATCTATCTATCTATCTCTATCTATCTATCTCTGTCTCTATCTATCTCTGTCTCTATCTATCTGTCTCTGTCTCTCTCTTATCTCTGTCTCTTATCTCTCTCTATCTATCTCTGTCTGTCTCTGTCTCTATCTATCTCTGTCTCTATCTATCTGTCTCTGCTCTCTCTCTCTCTCTCTCTCTCTCTCTCTTATCTCTCTCTCTTATCTCTCTCTCTTATCTCTCTCTCTCTATCTCTCTCTCTTATCTCTCTCTCTTATCTCTCTTCTCTCTCTCTCTCTCTCTATCTCTCTCTATCTCTCTCTATTCTTCTATCTCTATCTCTCTCTATCTCTCTCTCTCTCTCTATCTCTCTATCTCTCTCTATCTCTTCTATCTTCTCTAATCTTCTCTCTATCCTCTCTCTCTCTCTCTATATCTCTTCTCTTATCATCTCTCTATCTCTAATCTCTCTCTCTCTCTATCTCTCTCTATCTCTCTCCTCTCTAATCTCTCTCTATCTCTCTCTCTCTCTATCTTCTCTCTTATCTCTCTCTCTCTCTCTCTCTTATCTCTCTCTCTCTCTCATCTCTCTCTCTCTCTTATCTCTCTCTCTCTCTTATCTCTTCTCTCTCATCTATCTCTGCCTCTCTCTCTTATCTCTCTATCTCTCTAATCTCTCTCTCTCTCTCTCTTATTCTCTCTCTCTCTCTCTGCTCTCTCTCTCTGCCTCTCTTATCTCTCTCTCTCTCTCTTCTCTTATCTCTCTCTCTCTCTCTTATCTCTCTCTGCTCTCTCTCTCTTATCTCTCTCTCTCGTCTTATCTCTCTTCTCTCTGGTATCTCTCTTATCTCTCTCTCTCTTCTTATCTCTCTTAAGCTCTCTCTCTCCTTATCTCTTCTTATCTCTCTCTCTCTCTATCTCTCTTCATCTCTCTCTCTCTCTACTCTCTCTATCTCTCTGTGTGTATATATACACACACAAGAATTTAATGCTATTCAGTTTCTCTACTCTATAACTGAATATCCCTACAGAAGTGAGATTCTCAGTTTTGTGATCGTAGAAACGTAAAGCATAATAGCCATATTTTCTTTTTTATTTGAGTGTGTATATATATATATATATATTATATATATATATATATATATCATATAATCACACGCAGCTGAGAAACTTGCATAATAAAGTGTTGTTGCCTAATTGATACGCGAGAGAACTTAAATATGATTATCACACAGTTAAATTCATTAGCTTCTTACGCTTGTTTTCCAGGATGAAACATTAAAGAAGTCTTTAATTAATAAATCCTGCTGGGACACATCGACTTCTAATTTTTTTTCTCTATGCTATAGCCAACGGAGTTTTAATGAGTTAAATTAAATCTCTAATTAATCTCATTCACGATGTATTCAACTCATGCACAAAATATCCAATGGTATACTGAAAAATTATCGGACAGACCAAGAAACGAATGACATACAAATATGTTACTCCGTGTGTTAATATCGGGAATAAAAAAACATTCCCTTGTTTCATAAACTTTCACTCAAAATAGATTTTAATGAAAAGTTCACTTTAACAAAAGAACATATCAGGACCCTCCTATATATTATTATTAATTATTATTATTATTATTATAAATTAAACTTCATGGATCAGAATAGCTACCTATATCTCTGCTAACGGATCATCACGATAATTATTTTTAGAATTACTAGCAAATATATGCACCCTCCGGGTGCAAGTATTTAAGTTTTAATGTAATAAAATATTGTATTAAATTAGAAAGGCTAATGAAACTAAATAAGAATACAGATAAAGATTTGAAACGGGGGGGGGTATAATAAAAGATTTGAAACAGGGAGTATAATAAAAAATGGAACAACTGAAACTTACTCTTCCATCACTCTCGTCTTTCATTGTTATTTTTTTCTAATTTAAGTATTTAGTTATAAGAGGAAGTAAAGAATAAAATGACAGTTATTTTATCTTGTTAATGGATTTCATTTAAGATTCATTGAAGCGATTTTTGCTTATATTCATTAAAATAAAACCAAACAGTTAGAAATCAATAATATTAAGCACATATTTATTCAATTCGATTTTTTAATATTAATATGCAAATTAGCCTTCCCGTTCACACTGTAAACCGCTATTTTGTTGTATATATAAATATAATTGCATGTTATCAGTACGTAGACATAGTTAACAGAATTAATAATGTAAAACAATTTTATTAATAATTGAGGTTTAGATAAAAATAAAATCATGGAGAATGTGATGTCAATAACTAAGAGAATTGTGACTTGAGTAGGAATATAGTTTCGGTTACAGACAGAAAAACACACAATCTCCATTATAATAAGATATGTAGATATGTCCTCAAACCGTTCGCCACGGGTTGTATGTGACACAGGATCACAAATATGGTGTCATCCAATGAGAATCAAACTCTATTTAGTAGGTAGGGACCCGTGAGTTTAACTTGCTCACATGATGATGGGACACACACACACACGTGTGTGTGTGTGTGTGTGTATGTATGTATATATATATATATATATATATATATATATATATATATATATATATATATTACACACATTTAAGCAACAGTAAGTAGTATAGGCAATCTGATATAAAAACCACTTCCTTCGGTATTAAAGGACCCAAACTGTGTTGATATGCTGTAGAATAAACGAGACCTAATATTGTTTGTATTTAGAACATACAAAACACTGTTATGTACATATATATATATATATATATATATATATATATATATATATATATATATATATAATATAGTCGGGGCGGCCTAATGTCGGTATCAGCCCGACAGCGAGGTAGTCTATCCCCTTTTCATTAGCGCCAGACCAAGGAGACTATTTTAGCGTCACACCTAACATCAGCTCTTCACTTTACGGCACAGATTCCTGTGCTACTCATGAGCTGAGTTGGCGAGGCCCGGTATCGAACCAGGAACCTTGTGATTCCTAGACTAACGCTCTACCGACTGAGCTAAACCGGCCCTTATATATTTTATATTATATTATATTATATTACTTTCTAACAGTTAAAACGCAAATAGTGCCACCTAAACAGGATATAATTTTCCTTAAATCTATTCACCTTTTTCTGATTATTTTACACTGAACAATGTTGATAGGAAATTTTCAAGATTTTAAACTCTAACGTCTTTATAGTTCTTCTAAAAATATCGAGATAATCTACTTCAATGTGTGACCAATTAGCAACAAGAAATGTGAGAAACCTAAGGTCTCTTCTAAAGAAAGCAACGTTTAGTAAATAACAGAAAAAAACATTAAAACTTTAAAAGCCTAAATTTCGTCGTAGACATGTTTTATTAAATATTATATAATTGAGCTGAAAAGTTTTCAAATCAACAAACAAGTGTTAGTGAGAGGAGTGTGCGATAGAATAGCTGACGTCTTTTGGGAGATAAATTTCAGTAAATCAGTCTGTTGTAGAGAACTGCGTGAATGGAACATGATGCTGTGCTAATCGTCTAAGTGAGGAGAGGCTGCTTGCTTTAATTATCAGCATTCAAATACGTGATTTTTCAGCCAATCCTATAAAAGCGACCAATGATGCGTAAATATAAGAATAACAATCAGAAAAAAAATCTCCAAGGTGGGTTCATGTCTGTCCTCCTACATATGTAGATGTGGGGTTGCTCATTGCTTAACGGGTATGAGGATATGGAAAGGACTCAGAGTTCTGGCTTTAAATCCGTGACGATACTGTTTTCTTTTCCCATTGGGCTAATACCATTGGGAAAGGTTGGAATTTGATTATTATCCTTTCAGCTATGGGTAAAGAATCGGACAGATATGACTCTATAATTTTAGTATATTAAACAATTCTAGGTGTATGAAAACTCTAAATTCAAACCGATTATTTAAATTCAACCTTTTGGGTACATGGGAGAAATATTGACAATCTGGATATAATTTGACTTCTGGATTAATGGACTTTCTATGCAATACTGCTGTAGTAAATTTTGTACTTTTTAAAAATGTCTTCAATAATTTTTTTGGTTTGTTTGTTTGGTTTTACTGCATATCAACCTCAGTGGGTCATTTAATGCCGATAAAGTTTTTAACTAAATTAATTCTTAATGGATAATACAATTTTTTATAAATACATTTTTCTATTTAACCCATAGATGGGACCCTAACAGATACTACCACTTCTGGTCATAGTTGACCAGGGAGCAATGGTGATGAAGGCGTGCTCCACATTCCCCAAACCTCGATCAGATAGAGTTTAACGTCATTCCCAGGACATGTAGACCCGCAGCCACCGCCTTCTAGCACCCATATGATAAAAAGGGGTTGGGGCTTGCCATAAGGGCAATAGGGTTGGGAAAATCATAGGTGCTAGGGCTTGACGTTCAATAATTGTTTAATTCAGTTATAGTCTAAGATATTATACCGATGTACCATAGCATTAAGTATGTATTTTATTTTCAAATTTCTGTGATTTTCATCTGAGACTATGGCTTTAACTTTAAAAGAATACATCCTCTTGCAAACAATACAATTTATCATGATCACAATATATAGAAAATGTATCTATCCATAAATTCTGTGTGGAACGATTTCATGATATATCTGCTACCGTCATCGTATTAATACTCCATGAATGTGAGGCATTGGGTGGCAAGATAGGTCGATTGCTAGTCTCAACGTCGTCAGTACATTTTAGAAACGTCGACCTAGTGACCGAAAATGAATAAGACCTCAGGGGTGAGACGTTCCACTCCTCCGAAAAGGGGGGGAATTGGTGGAATGAGTAATGGGTAATAGATGCATTATAAAACACACAAATGGATATAGACTGAGATGTTTTTTGAATGTGGAGATTGTATTTAGACATATAGCGTTTCGTATAATTCTAATAAAATAATCACTTTGGCCCTATCTTGGGCTAGACGGGCGGTCGGAGAGGCCCCCTCCGATCAATCGGCTGGTCACGTCAAGCTCTAGCACCTATATGATTTTCCCAACCCTATTGCCTTTATGGCAAGCCCCAACTCCTTTTTATCATATGGGTGCTAGAAGACGGTGGGTCTACATGTCTTGGGAATGACGTTAAACTCTATCTGATGGTGAGGTTCCAGTTTTGGAGGTTTGGGGAATGTGGAGCACGCCTTCATCACCATTGCTCCCTGGTCCACTCTGACCCGGAGTGGTAGTACCTGTTAGGGTCCCATCTATGGGTTAAATAGAAAAATGTATTTATAAAAAAATTGTATTATCCATTAAGAATTGATTTATTTCAAAACTTTATCGGCATTAAATGACCCACTGAGGTTAATATGCCGTAAAACAAACCAAACCTAATAAAATAATATCTATCTTTTGGAATATCTTCTAATGAGGCGACTGTAGTATGAACGAGAGTGTACATAAAATAAATATGTAAAGTTAAATTGAATTTAAATCTATATCTTATTATAATGGAGATTGTGTGTTTTTCTGTCTGTAACCGAAACTATATTCCTACTCAAGTCACAATTCTCTTAGTTATTGACATCACATTCTCCATGATTTTATTTTATCTAAACCTCAATTATTAATAAAATTGTCATACATTATTAATACTGTTAACTATGGCTACATACTGACAACATGCAATTATATTTATATATACAACAATATAGTGGTTTACAGTGTGAACGTGAAGGCTAATTTGCATATTAATATTAAAAAATCAAATTGAATAAATATGTGCTTAGTATTATTGATTTCTCACTGTTTGGTTTTATTTTAATCAATATAAGCAAAAATCTCTTCAATGAATCTTAAATGAAATCCATTAACAAGATAAAATAACTGTCATTTTTATCTTTACTTCCTCTTTTAACTAAATACTTAAATTAGAAAAAATAACAATGAGAGACGAGAGTGATGGAAGAGTAAGTTTCAGTTGTTCCATTTTTTATTATACTCATTCTGTTTCAAATCTTTTATTATACTCCCTCTGTTTCAAATCTTTTTATTTGTATTCTTATTTAGTTTCATTAGCCTTTCTAATTTAATACAATATTTTATTACATTAAAACTTAAATACTTGCACCCGTAGGGTGCATATATTTGCTAGTACATACAATAAAAGAAGGAATAATAACATTTCATAATTTAGTAGGCGCCTCCCAACAAAGTTGTGTGACCGACCACACAATGCCAGTCATGAGAAATCCCACTGCAGGTGCAGTAAGTTATGGAAGAATCGGGGATTCTTTAAAAAGTGGAAGTCGGTTATCGGGAGAGCGACAAGTCACTCCCTAAATTTCAAGGCTAAGTAAAATTGCCTCTAAACCAATTAGGAGTTATCTACAATATATCAAATGATGCATCTTCCTTAATCGACTTGAAACTGAGACACGTGAAAAGGTATTAAGGGACCGGTGTAATAGATGTTGTAATATCAGTAATTAACTGAGGGTTGTTTTTTTTTTTTTTTTTTTTTTTTTTTGTCTGATTTTTTTTTTCCTTTTCTGATATGAACGTCGTATTATCCACTTTTTCTCTTTTGATTTACCATTGTCAATTATCTTTGTCGTTCATGACGCTACAGTGAGGTGAAAAGCAGATAAGAAAGGGATACTGGACATGTTCTTCAGAACTGAAGATTTGAAACAACCAAGATAGGATTTTACCGTCAGGTGTAGAGAATATCACAAAGAAACGTGTGATAAACCAGGGAGTGTTGAGAGAATACAAGAAGCGCGTAACAAACAATAAGTGAAGGGATTGTGGAGACATGATGGGGAAAAATTAGTGGAGATCCTAAACCCTACCCAGGATGTATTGGAGGCGTAAAAGAATCGAAGGAAGTCAGCATGTAATCACTTGACAGGTAGAAAATTAATAGAGGAAAACAAGAAAAACTGTCCAATTGTTCGTCTTTCATAACCATTTTTTTCTGGTTATGAAGGACGAATAAATTTTGAATACGATAGAAGAAAAATATTAATTTTCCATGCACGCCTAAAATCAGAATGGACATGTGAGAGTGAAAGGTCAAAGGATAATTGGCATGAGAATTGGTTTATAATGGCAGAATGAATTGTCTGAATAGTATTTGTATTATCTAGATGTCACGGAGGTTAAAACATACACAATTCTTGCAATATTATTCAAGTTGATATATCATGTCACGCAATTTGCACGGATATCCATGACGATCTCTCGCCAACCTTCCCTATCATTCATCGACTCTGGGAGCTCCTCCGCGCAGCAGCCAACATCCTTACATAGTTGGTCGATGTAGGTCCTGGCTGGACGGCCCACATTAGCGTGCCTATGTGCTGCCTTCCACAGTAGTACGTCGCTTACGATCTCGTCCTTACTTCTCTAGTAGTGTCCTGCATGTCTAGTCCGTCTTACTCGTATGGTTTGTGAGATGGGGGGCAGGTGACCGTACAGTTGCTTTTTTGTGGGTGCTGCGTCCACGACTTATTCAGGACCACTCGCAGCATTCTCGTGCAGCTCCCATCTAGCTTATTCTCAAGGCGCTTCTTTAGGGTCCAGGTGGTACAGCCATATAGCAGTACCGACACAACCACAGCAATATATATATATATATATATATATATATATATATATAATATGCATGTTTCTGTCCAATTGTTCGTCTTTCATAACCCTTTTTTATGGTTATGAAGGACGAATAAATTTTGAATACGATAGAAAAATATTAATTTTCCATGCACGCCTAAAATCAGAATGGACATGTGAGAGTGAAAGGTCAAAGGATAATTGGCATATGAATTAGTTTATAATTTCAGAATGAATCGTCTGAATAGTATTCCTATAATCTAGATGTCACGGAGGTTAAAACATACAAAATTCTTGCAATATTATTCAAGTTGATATATAATACAATATGTTAAAAGTTTTGCTGACAGAAATCTGTTTCGACCATATGAAGAGGTCTTTATCAAAGCAACATTTTAAACGGAAAGACGAAATAAATATATCATTAATCACGAGGCACAGAACGCTCTCGATCAGTACCGGAATTTTCAAAAAAAATTTAAATGCGTATTTATGTTAAAAATAAAATTAATTTCATTTTTTAATAATTATAAGCAATTTTTCGAATAAAAATAAATTTTATTTTATTTTTAACATAAAATACGCCTTTAAAATTTGTTTTTGAAAATTCCGGTACTGATCGAGAGCGTTCTGTGTCTCGTGATTAATGATATATTTATTTCGTCTTTCCGTTTACAATGTTGTTTGATAAAGACCTCTTCATATGGTCGAAACAGATTTCTGTCAGCAAAACCATTAACATCTTGTTTTTTCTACAAACTTTCTACATATATTTTCGTATTCATATCCATTTTACCTTTCATAATATAATACATATATTGAACTCTATGGATACTTATAGTTTGAGTTTCTTTTCTATACTTTCCAATTGTCTGGCCATCATTCTATATCTGCGTGGAATTGGAGAACGAATCCACCTAAGGTTCTTACACAAGCACTCGCTGCACTGCTTAGTATCATCAGCACGTGTGAATCGGTGAGATGTGTCATGGTTCTTTTCAAATAAACAGTAGCAGTAAGAATATGTAGGAGGGGATCACACGTTTATGAGAATGTAATAGACCAAAACATGAAATAAAAAAAAATTTATAAATATATTTCATTATCAGATACCTCAATTGAAATCGAGAGCAAGACTGTTTGGGTTTCACGTTAGGCTAATAACCTTGGGAAACCCATGGATGCCTCTGTTCCCAATATAGGTATGAATAGATGAGTAATAATTGGCTGTTTAGCCCTGGTTAGATAACCAGACTGGAAGGAAAAATCTAAACTCAAACAAGCTTTTATGCGTTTAAAAATTGACTTTTTATTACATGCCCCCACGGCGTCCGAGTTATGCATAGACACATGCAACTTATATATATATATATATGCATAGACACATGCAACTTATATATATATGATATGCAGTGTGTGCGCGCATATGTGCATACCCGTATACAGTGTGTGTATGTATGCAGTATGTGCATACCCGTATACAGTGTATGTATGCAGTATGTGCATACCCGTATTGTGTGTGTATGTATGCAGTATGTGTGTATGTATGCAGTATGTGCATACCCTATGCAGTGTGTGTGTGTATGTATGCAGTATGTGCATACCCGTATGCTGTGTGTGTATGTATGCAGTATGTGCATACCCGTATGCAGTGTGTGTGTATGCAGTGTGTGTGTGTGTGTGTATATATATATATATATATATTTATATTTAATGATATGCATACCCGCATGTATATATGAATTATATGCATACATATATACAAGCAGATATACATTCATTTATATAATTCCATAAACCTTTCTTTATATATTTACACATATATGCATAGTATATATACCTACTTAAACCCATGTCTATTTGTCCCTCTCATGTGTGTGTGTCTCTTTTCATATAGTTTGTTTGAATAAACTTGCCATTATTGTAAAAAAAAGAATATTAAATCACCATTAATATAACATCAAACAAAATTTGGCAATTTTTTTCTCATTTGAAAAACATTCTTCAATGATAGGATCTTTTTTTTTCTGCAGTCCGTGACTAACTTTTTTGAATGAGCTTCGTTCATCAAATAAAAGTGAATTTTTCCTCCGTTCCTCACGCGTCCTTCAGATTCGTTTCCGCCAATTGTCATGTGTTGCCAGTATTGTTCGTATTTACAGCTGTCCATCGCGACATTTTTTTTTCTCAAGCGATAGACCATCGGTTTTTGATAAGAATCATAGAAGGTGGATAGTCAGCAATATGAATAACAGGTAAGGGTCAAAGATTATTAGATCGATTATCTAAGACTTGGCTACATGGGAATTCGAAGAATTTACTCCAAACCTGAGACAATTCTGAAATTTTAAAAATGAAGCACTTCTACCGACTGTTGAGTTTTACCGTGGGAAGCATTATTAAAACCAACAGAAATAGGATGAAAGATAGTTTTACTATTTCTAAATTTTTACTATCATTTTGATTACACTAAGTGATGACCGTCAAGAGTCTTAAAATTATCGTTTAAGTTGCTGACACGGCTTCCGTTTGAATAAATATATTATTGTATTGTTTATCTCCTTGGCCATCTCTTAATATCAACCTTAAAAAATCCATAATCCTAGTACAGAGAATATACAATATTAATAAAACTAGCAAATATATGCACCCTCCGGGTGCAAGTATTTAAGTTTTGATATAATAAAATATCATGTTAAATTTGAAAGGCTAATGAAACTGAATAAGAATACAGATAAAAAGATTTTGAACAGGGGGGTATGATTGAAAAATAGAACAACTTTGAAAGTAACTCTTCCATCATTTTCCCTTACTCCCGTCTTTCATTGGTAAATTTTCCTAATTTAACTATTTAGTTAAAATGGGAAGTAAAGAATAATATTACAGTTATTTCTTCTTGTTAATGGATTTCTTTTAAGATTTATACCCGAGATTTTTGCTCATATTCATTAATATAAAACCAAACAATTAGAAATCAATAATACTAAGCATATATTTATTAAAATCAAATTTTTAATATCAATATGCAAATTAGCTTTCCAATTCACACTGTAAACCGCTATTTTGTTGTATATATAAATACAATTGCATGTTATTAGTTTCTATATATGGTCAACAGTATTAATGATGTAAAACAATTTTATTAATAATTGATGTTTAAATAAAAATGAAATCATGGAGAATGTGATGTAAATAACAAAGGGAATTGTGACTTGAATAGTAATATAGTTTCGGTTACAGACATACAAACCCACAATCTCCATTATAAGATATCAATATTTCAAACTATTTTAATTCATCTGATAGTTCCAAAACATACTCTGAAATAAATATTTTTAGAAAAAACAAACACATGATGTTATAACTCGCTGTCAGAAATCTGTTTCGACCTTTTATTAAAGCGGTCTTCATCAAGAGTGAATTGTTTGTGATAGAGAGACGGTGTGAGTAAACCGTTACAAACAACAGTGGTACAAACGAACGTTCGTGTTCGGCTCCAGAATTGTTTTTTTTTGTTTTTTTAACGGAATATGCATTTTCAAAATTAAAAAAAAAAAAAAAAAATTTCCGGCTCTGAACACAAACTTTTTGTACCACTGCTGTTTGTAACGGTTTACTTACAGCGTCTCTCCATCACAAACATTTCGCTCTTGATGAAGACCGTTTTAATAAAAGGTCGAAACAGATTTGTCAGCGAGTTATAACATGTTTTTTTTTTTTTTTTGTTGTTTTTTTTTTTTCTAAATCAATTCGCAACAGTTGTGGACTTCTCTAAATATATCTCTTCGTGGCATAATTGGTAAAACAGCCATCTTTGACACAGTTATCTGATGGTACGCATTTAACCCCGATGCAAGTTATATGGAGATTTATATAAAATATTCCTATGTGCCAGAGATTATCTTGCCGATAAAAATGGTCTTATTTTCACGTAATGGTTAGCAATCTAGTCTCGCCTTTTCATTACTACTAAGAAGCTAGTTTGATCCGCGTTGGGTG
>CM042146.1:9062865-9112865 GCA_023376005.1 Doryteuthis pealeii
TTACTCTTTAAAGATTCCAATTCGATAAGAACAATTGATGTCATGTAATGGTAAATTATTTGTATTAAGAACTACTTAAATCTTTAATTGTTAACTACGGATTAGTATTATTTGCTTGAAACCAGATAACTGCGCAAGTAAATGGCTAATATTAAATAGAAATACTTACATGAGACATTTATACTTATTAACATTATATATACTAGCAAATATATGCACCCTCCGGGTGCAAGTATTCTAAGTTTTAATATAATAAAATATCATGTTAAATTAGAAAGGCTAATGAAACTGAATAAGAATTCAGATAAAAATATTTGGAACAGAGGGGTATAATCGGAAAATAGAACAACTTTGAAACTAACTGTTCCACCATTTTCCGTTACTCCCGTCTTTCAGTGGTAAATTTCCCTAATTTAACTATTTAGTTAAAATAGGAAGAAAAGAATGAAATGACAGTTATTTCTTTATGTTAATAGATTTCTGTAAAGATTTATCCCCGAGATTTTTGCTCATATTTATTAAGATAAAACCAAACAATTAGAAATCAATAATACTAAGCATATATTTATTAAAACCAAATTTTTTAAGATCAATATGCAAATTAGCCTTCCCATTCACACTGTAAACCGCTATTTCGTTGAATATATAAATATAATTGCATGTTTTTAGTATGTAGATGTTAAGTCTTAATGATGTAAAACAATTTTACTAATAATTGAGGTTTAAACAAAAAATAAAATCATGGAGAATGTTGTGTAAATAACAAAGGAATAATTGTGGCTTGAATAGTTATATAGTTTCGGTTACAGACAAACCCACAATCTCCATTATAATAAGATATATATACAAACATCTGCACATTGTTTATTAGGAATTCTAGATGCCATGTAATTGTACAAGTATCATCATATTTGAGTCCAACCGAATTAAACACCAACAATTGAAGCGGGCTATTAGAAAGGGTAATTTTCAGCCCAGCAATATTCAAAGTGGAGAAGTTCCAGCAGGTAGTTTATGTGGATAAGTATGTCACTCCAGGGCTGGGCTTGTGAGTCCTCTGAGAAAACACAAGGATAGTGTCAAATGCTACTGTCACCTAACTCTGAAAACAAAACAGGAAATGGTCTTACTCGGACATGAGTTGACAGCCATTATATAAAAAGCAAATATGAATGAACAATGAAAGTAAGTCCCTAAACTGTTGGCAAACATGAACTGGTTGACATTGTTAAGTATCTGGCCGCCATCCTTGGCCAGTTTTAAAGAACTTAAAGTAAATAAGTAAGTCCTGAGTTATAGAATCATTTGGTAAGTGAATAAGTCCTGTGATATAATCCTATGTTCCGTCGTCCACGAAGATCCGAGTAGGTATGACCAGAACAGCCAGTATAAAAAATAGCAGCAGCAGCAGAGCACTGCCAGTGATTGGCCAATAGGTTGGTCACATGATTATCGCCTAGTCTATAAGTAAGAGTAGGCATCTATGATACACCTTATATCCAGTGGTGTAATGGTTAGCAAGGTAGATTTGCAAACCATTGTTAGTGAGTTCGATTCTCACTGGGCGCCCCACACTTCTGGCCTTGTGCCATATCTAAGCTAAGCTTAGTAAATAACTAGGCACCTAACGTGGTGTAATGGTTAGCAAGCTCGCTTCGCAAACCATTGTTAGTGAGTTCGATTCTCATTGGGCGCCCCATACTTCTGGCCTTGTGCCATATAAGCTAAGCTTAGTAAATAACTTAGGGCACCTAACGTGGTGTAATGGTTAGCAAGCTCGCTTCGCAAACCATTGTTAGTGAGTTCGATTCTCATTGGGCGCCCCATACTTCTGGCCTTGTGCCATATCTAAGCTAAGCTTAGTAAATAACTATAACGTGGTGTAATGGTTAGCAAGGTAGATTAGCAAACCATTGTTAGTGAGTTCGATTCTCACTGGGTACCCTAAATTCTGGCCTTGTGCCATATCTAAGCTAAGCTTAGTAAATAACTTAGGGCACCTAACGTGGTGTAATGGTTAGCAAGCTAGATTAGCAGACCATTGTTAGTGAGTTCGATTCTCATTGGGAGCCCCATACTTCTGGCCTTGTGCCATATCTAAGCAAAGCTTAGTTTTTTAGGGCACCCGACGTGGTGTAATGGTTAGCAAGCTGGCTTTGCAGACCATTGGTAGTGAGTTCGATTCTCACTGGGTGCCCCATACTTCTGGCCTTGTGCTATATCTAAGCAAAGCTTAGTTTTTATATAGGGCACCTCACGTGGTGTAATGGTTAGCAATCTAGATTAGCAGACCATTGTTAGTGAGTTCGATTCTCATTGGGTGCCCCATGCTTCTGGCCTTGTGCCATATCTAAGCTAAGCTTAGTAAATAACTATACGTGGTGTAATGGTTAGCAAGCTAGATTCGCTGACCATTGTTAATGAGTTCGATTCTCATTGGGCGCCCCATGCATCTGGCCTTGTGCAACATCTAAGCAACGCTTAGTAAATAACTATAACGTGGTGTAATATCTATGCTAAGCTTAGTAAATAACTATAACCAGAAAAGTCAACACCGTTAAGACCAATCAACCCTGTAATAACTTGACATAGCTGAACTATTTTAAGTGTATGTGAATTATTTCCATTAGATAAGAATACTTAGAAACATAATTGTAAAAATGATTAGTCTTATGAATTATTACATGAAACTATAATTGCATACATATGATTATCATTAGATGTATTTCTTAAATAGAAAAGACTGACTTCAGAAGTAAATAAACAAATTAGGTCGACATGACCTTACACTAACCAACCTGATATAATTTATTTTTAATACTCCAAAGGAATTATGTCTCGGGATTCATTCTAATTATCTATTTTGGGTTTACAATTTCTTGGTGTGATCAGAATATGAAGAAATTTTATATAGAGAGGCAAATGGAAATAAATATGAGTATATAGATGTGGAGTCGCATGGTGTTATGTTCATCATCAAAGGGAATGAGCAGGGCGAGACTTTCAAATCCTGGATGAGGCTATTTACATTTCAAATAGTGTTAATAGCCTTGGAAAACGTATACATCCCACTCTCTTCTCCCTCTAGCTATAGGTAAATAGTGGGTATTTGCCTCATATCCCACTTGGCTGGGCACAAGGCCTCGTTTTAACGTGGGCCCACCCACAAGCCGAAGCTCGTGGGTGGGAAAGAACAAAAATTGCGTCGATCCCTTCGGCATTCCCCCTCAAGGGGCACCTCAGGCGCTGGGCAATGAACCCATTGCCTGGGGGGAATAGCCACCTGGGATCGACGCTTTTAATTCAACACACCGGTTCAGTGGCCGAAGCACACCGGACCTCCGACTCTGAATTGAAACGCGTGTGGATGGGTTGGTAATTATGTATACAACTACAAAAAAAATCTAAAAGCAAATAAATATTCAGAGTATGTATTTATAAAAATAATGAAAACAATTGTTGCATACCCTTTTCATTTACTTTCTTTCAAACTTCTATTCTTCTTGATATCTTAAGTTCTTCTAGGTCTCTTCTAACGTCTGGACTTCTCTTGGGGACTTCGTGTCTGGTCTTCCATTGGGGATTTCTCTTTATCAGGAGTCCTGTGTCATTGGATGTTTTTAGATAATAACACAAGACTTCGATTTACTTAAATCACATTTTATTTCGAAACCCCCACCTGCGCAGATCGAGTCGGATTCGTGGTTTCTCGCCGACAGACTAAAATCTATTTCTAATCTAAACTGAAAGAGGGTCTCCTCCACCGATTCTCACGGTATCCACCGGAAAGGATCAGGATGAGGTCAAGCCTTGTGACTCATCCTTCAAGGCCGTGGGCTGCAACTTATGAGAGCCATTTTGATTTCTACACTATTGCACATAAGTATTAAGAATCTAATAATTATGTAACTCAATCTACACTGCTATTTTAAAAGTGATGTAATGAATCTCCGATCAGAAAAGTTATTTTCTCGTTTCCTTTCTTCTATTTTGAAAATAACTTTGCAGGAAAAATAGGAAACGCTCGAACATTAGCAAAACTTATCTATCTATCTATCTATCTATCTATCTATCTATCTATCTATCTCTCAGTGATTGAAATTCAAATTTTGTTTGGCGTGCTAAAAGCAATGATTCCTGCTGTTCCTTTAACTTTCAACAGATAAATGACTGCGTATTTATTTTCCAAAGCGGAAAGAATTTGTAAAGTCACTCACATGAAGATTCGCATCCAAATATACGAGCCTATTTCTACGAGTATTACTCATTAATGCGAACACCCATTATTAAGTGCAAATGTGCTCTCATGAAATAGGTAAATAAAAAATATATATACATAAGGATACATAAATGAAAACCGGATTGAGTATTTGTGTCAAAGTTGCACACAAGTGAATTTTACTTTACTTTTATTTATTTAGATATTTCCCAATATTGTCATTTGGCATAGTATACTTGCAGAAAATTGCTCTCCTTGCTTAAAAGAAGAAATAATGTACAAAACCATGTAAGATATGTAAAATCATAGTAAAGTGTCTACTTTTAGTGAGTACATTTATTTTGAAATGTTTTCTGTTAAAAGCCTTACTCGCCGGGAGATTGATGGTAGAATAATAAAGATACGTATAAATTATTGTAATGTCTTTTTGGGGTGGGTGGGTGGGGTGGGGTGTCGTAAGCGTCATAAACAGCGTTGAAAGTTTGAATTAATTTATTCACTTCACAGATCAAAACAATTTTTTTTAATTATATACCCACGCGAATCTGCTATGTTCACATTCGTTCCTTTTCTTCACTCAATAACCTAAACCAACTATATATATATATATATATATATATATATATATATATATATAATATATATATATATATCTTATTTCTTGCTCTCTTTCTCTATTCACCCCCCCTTCTCTCTTTCTCTATTCAACCCATCTCTGTCTCTCTCTGTATTTCACCCAACTTTCTCTCTCTTTCACCCCCCTTCTCTCTCTCTGTATTTCACCCCCTTCTCTATCTCTTTCTCTCTATTTCACCCCCTTCTCTCTCTCTCTCCTCTCTCTCTCTCTCTCTCTCTCACCCCCTTTCCGTCTCTGTCTTTCCCTTTCTATCTATCTCACTTTCCCTAGTTCTCACTCGATTTCTCTCTTCCTCTTTCTCTTTGTATATAAAACATTTACTTAGATACGCGTGTAACATAATCAGCACATGCAACAAACATCCTGTTGGGTATTTCTAGCCCGTTACTCGATAATTTATATTTCTTTTTAAAATTTTCACATGACAAGTTCAAATAAACAGCAGTTTATATCACACAATCAACAGGACTTTAAATACGTTGTATCTACGGTAGCATAATCCACTCCTTTCCGAAATTTGGGCGTCAAGGATATGACACAACAGATGTTGAGGATTCAGTTCTGGAAAAATCCATTACTCCCTGTTCCACTTCACCTCGGAGTGGTAGTACTTGTTAGGTTCCAGTTTATAGGCAAAATACGTTTACAAATAAAGTCTACTGGAAAGAACTGTGTGCGAAAATATTTTTGATACAAGATAAAATGTAAATATTAACGCGTTTCCCTAACCGCTAGGCGCAGAATAACCTAGACTGACATGTCGTTAAAATCAATTAATCTGACCATACCATTGTGAAGTAACTACTAACATTGCTGATAACTTCCAAAATTTAAATTATAAATTGGCCCCGACAAATATTGAGACTATGTATTATACCCAGTAAGTTTTGTCACCGGTAAGCATACCCCACCACAAAAAATAAAAATTAGCGAGAGTTTTGCTCTATGCAGGAACCACTCTCCGAAAAAAAAATATATTAGAGAGAGATGTTTTCTGTCACAATAGCGTGAAAATGCTCTTCATGAGAATAAAAGCATTTTCCAATCCAAATTGTAAATTACCAATTGTGGAATGTGTATGTGCTTACTCCAATCATTACAATTCCTCAATTATTACAGCTAGTCATGGTATACATAATTTTATATATCTTTAACTATAATATAAATGCAATAATAGCCAAAATAAAATTGTTAAAAACTACCCATTTTCTAGCAACAAATAAATGGGAAAAAATCCTCAGATTGTTCATAAAACTCTGCATTCAAAACACCAGAAGTAATGATTCCCATATATTTATAATTCCGTAAATTTGTTTCATAGGCTCCTCAGAATTTGAAATTTATGGTTTCAAACATGGTATGTGGCCTCCTTAAATGCCTGTGAGGCTCGTAGTCTAGTAGTTAAAATCGTTTATATTTATATCACAGAAATTATGGATTATATCACGTTATAATAACAAAGTTGTCACCCTTGAGTTATTTTTTCTATTCGAAGCAGGAAATGAAATGGCCCAGTCTAAATAAATAATTGAACCTCGGCATTAATCTGTAAATTGATAGAACTTGTTTTTTCTTAGAAAACAACATAATTCAGAAACCATCACTGTGGCTCAGTCAACAATGTCTGAAGTGGGGGCAAATTGGATCTTTTATGAATTGAAATTATAAATGCGGTCACGTTTGTTCTCTGGGAAGGTTTTAGGGTAAATTCTGTGGTAGTGTTACATAATTATTGGATCCCTAATGCTTATATAGTGTAGTGTAGAAACATAATGACGATTAGTGCAGCTGATGGCCTTGAGAGTGAGTGACGGCGCTTGACCTCACTCTCACCTTGCCTTCCGGGGTAGGATCGTGAGAACCGGAAGGCATAGAAGACCCTGTCTTCCGGTTTAAGGATAGAAGTAACTCATTCAGCAAGTAGGAGCCGAGCTCGTAGGATGTGCGCAGATGTCTGGTTTGGGGATTTACAAATAAAGTAACATCAAAGTCTTGTGTTTATTACCTAAAAACTAACAATGACACAGGGCTTCTGATAAGGAGAAATCCCTAAGAGAAACCAGACCCGAAGTCCCCCAGAAAGTCCAGACCTTAGAAGATTCCAGACGCAAGATGTTAGAAGATAGAACCAAAGCCGGCCAGAAGAAAAGACGACTAGAAGTAAGAAAGGATATACAACATATATGCTGATTTGGTACCGTGAAAACCTCCGTATACAACAGTAGAAAAAGTTATTTATCCTGAGTAGGACAGGATATTCCCTCTATTATATAATGTGATAATGTAAAACATTAAAACTTTAGCCTCAAGCTGTCGTCCCTTTTACTTTGAACAAATCTTCAAAGTAAAAAAAAAAAAAATTGTTTTTCTTTTTCAATCCTATTTCTCTAAAGTCGTTTAATATACACACGTATGTGTCAACTAGGAATTTGTTACTTTGAATTTCTATCTGAAAAAAAAAATCAACAGTCGTAGTTGTCGTAGCAGCAAAAACTTGACTCCAAACTAAATAAAGAATATCCAAGTATATATTAATCCTAGTGTTCCTTTATTGTACTAACGTTATCATCTTGCAACATCCTCTGGTTAAAAATGAGACCGTACCAAATTGTTCAATATGGAAAGCAAAAATATAAATCCTAATTCTCTGGTGTTGCTTATCTGCTGAATTTGTATTACTTATAAGTGTAGTCACCTCAGCTAAATAATGGATCATTGTATTTTATTATAAAGAAAGAAAGAAAAAGAAAGATTGAGAACGGAAACGATAACGCTAAGCTGTTTCAATCGAACGAAAATAATGAAAAGGAAAGAAAGAAAAAGTGAGTTAAATCAAGATTATTATTTTTTGTACATTGAACTACTTGCAATAGCTCTTTAATAAACTAAAAAAAAACGTATTTATAATTAGATTATCATACAGTGGTATATTCACAGGACATGCTAGTACTAAATAAAACTGTGAAAGAGTTAAATTTAAAAAAAAACAAAACAAGTCGAAATAATTATTTTCATTAAATAATTTATTCCAACACACGACCAGAATGTAAAATAAACAAGTGAGTTTATCTTTTCAGAAAATGCTATTTTCCTTCCCTGAAGAGGAAAATCTTAGTCCTTAATTTCTTCCTCGCGGACAACTTGGTTTTTAAGCATACACAAAGCACAACAAAATAAGTGAACATTAAATTTCAGAAACTTTCTTTTCATTCCGGGGAGATAAAACTAATTCAATTTTTTATCTACTAAAATAACTCTTTCTAGAAATCTTACTGTTTCAGCATATTCCGATACAACAGTCTCAAAATTGTTTCTTTCACTAAAACTTTTCCCCTTCACTTCAAAATTCCATCTTCTTCTACCCTCAATCTCTGTAACTAGAAGTCTACATTTTAATCAAATATTCGCTCCCCGGGTGATCATTCATTAACAACTTTAGTTATTTTTAAAATTCAGAAGTAAACAAATATCGTGAATTACCATATTTTTCCCTTTTTAAAAAAATATTATTTAATTCTTCAATTGTTAAAGAATAGTTAGATAACTAAAAAGATATGAAGGAATGTTTGAGTACAAACATATTACCGTAAAACTCCATCTTCTTGGGATTTCTTATAAAATCTTGTAATATTATATAATAATAATAAATCTTGTTGTATTGAAGTTACAGTCAACAATTGGTTTGAGCAGTGTGACTGGCCAAGCCTAACCATGAAGTTACTAATTCCAATGAACCCACTATAACAGCTTAAATAATTACTGCCACTGCTGCCAGGAAGAGTCCATTAAGCTGAGGAGGTGTTTGACTGTTCCACTGTCCAATAGTTAACAATCTGTAACAGTCATTTCCAGACTGCAGGTTCAATCCTGGCTAAGGGTGAAAGTAACACGGAATAAGAATTAACAGAATTCTATAGGTTGGAGCTTTAAAATACACCGTCTGCATCTCAACAAGGGGGAAAGAACCTCGTATGGGGGCCACCTGTTGGCCGTAGTTGGCGACCCGTGATTCATAAGGATGGAGCTCTGGTGACTGAGCAGTCCATGTAATAAAACACTCCCCTTCGATTTTTACTTAGACGAGACAGGCTGTCGGAGAGTTCCCCTCCGATCAATCGGCTAGGTACGTAGACCTAGCACCTATATAATTATTCTGACTATTGTCCTTATGGGAAATTCCTCCATCTTTTATCATATGTGCTAGAAGGCGGTGGCTGAATGTCTTGATGTCCTGGGTATGATGGTTGTATCCATCAAGAATGAACTAAAAAAAAAAAGTTTTCGGCATAAAATAACCCGACAGGTATTGACACGCCGTGAACGCTAAGCAACCTATTTCCACAGATAGGGTCACCATCAAATACATATACGCTATGCCTATGTGTATAAATATACATATGTTGCATACTGACAAAAAAATTCTATTATGTTATATACTGGCTTCAAATTCACCCTGCTAAATCGTGTATCTGTATACGTTGCGGGTAGGTATTAGTCGGACTTAGAAACCACAACACATGCTGTATAGTAGGAGTTTTGACTTTATTTCTTCTCGGCTGTAGTGTGGTGGGTGGCGAGCATTGACAATGACTTGACCGAGGGTTGATGATGACTGGTGATGTTGATGTAAAGGGGTGGCTGGTGGCGTCTCACTGCTCTTGGCCGCGACGGACTGTGAGCGTCGGTCAGTCACTGTTCGCCGTCCGCTGTCTGACTGTCTCTCTTACCTGGGATTCCTGACTTCCCTTTTATATATATATATATCAAACGCCTACGCGTTTTCTTTTATCTTTATCAGTGACCAAATCTATTTCTGAACTTATTGTTACCCATCCTTCTTTGTTCGCTTTACCCAGATAAAGTCCTTTGTTACTCTTTTCGTCTTCTCCCTGCCTCGATCCAACCGGAAGACCCTATTTCCGTTTTCACCTTCTTTTAAATATCTTCAATATACAACACATACAGAAACACTCGCACCTACACGTATAATTGTATCTGAATATGTCCACCCAGAGATAAATAAGCTTGTAGTGCCTCAACACGTTATGCTCTGTCAGACTCGGTATTTAAAACGTTCAGTGATAGCCTCGTCACTTATTTTATCCAATATCAAGTCTTTTTCAAGATATATACTTCATTGATTACCACTCGTATCGAACGTGAAAGAAATGTTGTCGGTTTCATTAAATACTCTAAGGGAATGATTCTTTCAATCGACCATTTTTAGAAACTATTATTTTTGTGAAGATCTTCAAAATGTCTTAAAGATTTACATTATTTTTCAACAGTGGTGAAACTGGGGATTAGGTGCTCGCATTAATAAACAATGACGCCTTAGTGTGCTTAAGATCGTCTGGGTCAACAATTTTAAGATCAATAATAGAATAAGTGTATCACGAGTACTCGACCGTCTGGGGACAAATTTGATTTTCATGGAGTAATAATATATGTTCTTTCTTCTATTTCTTTATATAACTCCTGCATAATTTAGAATATTATTTTAATCTATAAAAAAAGTGAAAAGAATAAATCTACTGTCGCATTTGCCAGTTTAAAAGTAAGCATTTTCAATGAATCAATATTGAATCGTTATAGATATCTTTTATCCGCAGCGGATATGCTTCCCACCCTTGTCTGTTTGGACAGAATTCGCATACTGCACCTCTGTAGAGGGGTAAAATCACCCCCCCAATGATGTTACATGATCGGACGTGATTGGCGCCCCGTAATGCTTAAGGAAGGAACTCTGGTGGCTGAGCTCTTTATGTCCTGGGTATGAAGTTAACCTCTATCTGATGGTGAGGTTCCAGTTCTGGAAGTTTTGAGAATTCATTACAATTGCTCCCAAGTCTACTCTGACCTGGAGTGATAAAGAGTACCCATCAAGAATGAATTTATTTCAAAACTTTGTCAGCATTAAATGATCCACCGAGGTTAATATGCTGTAAAACAAAACAAACAAACCTGAAAAACTCTGTTAGTGTAATGTATTGTATGTTCAATTTTCACGATGTTTATGCCCCCTCTCCCAGCATTCCAAAATGTTTTTTAGAAAATTAAATTAATTATAATTAATTAAAAAATTGTTATCTTTTAATTTTTCACTAATTTGAACTCTTTATCTAATAATAAAAAGAAAAAAGAATACACTTAAAAAAAAAATTAGAATTCCATTAAAAGTAAGAAAGGAAGAATGAGTGTCAATTTCTTGTTTCCATTTCATTGTTGTACTACAAATCCAAAATAATTCCAAACAGCTGATGTATATTAGTTTATTTCTAATATTATAGATTTGGAATCTGCTCCTGACACATTTTCCGCCCTGTCGGTGGGGCGTTAGAATGCACCGACTGCACCTATGCAGAGGGGTAAGACTCCCCCAATGGGGCCACCTGTTGGCCGTGGGTGGCGACCCGTGATGCTTAAGGATAGAGCCCTGGTGGATGAGCTGTTAATGACATGCAATACTCCACTTTGGCCCTATCTTGGACTAGACGGTCGGTCGGAAAGGCCCCCTCCGATCAATCGGCTGGTCACCTCAAGCCCTAGCACCTATATGATTTTCCCAACCTTATTGCCCTCATGGCAAGCCCCAACCCCTTGTTATCATATGGGTACTAGAAGGCGGTGGCTGCGGGTCTACATGTACTGGGAATGATGGTGAGGTTCCAATTTTGGAGGTTTGGGGAATGTGGAGCATCCCTTCATCACCATTGTTTCCTGGTCCACTCTGAACCGGAGTGGTAGTACCTGTTAGGGTCCCATCTATGGGTTAAATAGAAAAATGTATTTATAAAAAAAATTGTATTATCCATTAAGAATTGATTTATTTCAAAACTTTATCGGCATTAAATGACCCACTGAAGGTTGATATGCCGTAAAACAAAAAAAACCAAAAAAACTGACATATTTTCTCAGCACTCGCTTATGGCTTTTAAGCTAGATGGGTAGTTGAAGAGACCCCATAAAAAATAATCTGCTTGTAACGTCAAGCTCTAGAATATCTCAGCCCTATTGCTCTTATTCCACGCCTCATCCCATTTTTATCATATCTTTGATTAAAGGCACTGGCTGGGGTCTTAATCTCCGGGTATGACGCAAACTAAATCCAATGGTGCAGTTCCGAATCTGGTGCTCTGGAGTACTCCTTCATCACATATTCCCAGGTCCAACCTGACTCGGAGAAGAAATAATTTTCCAAGGGTATCAGTGCTATGTGAAAATGCAAACAGCGGCGTACAGTATTTGAATTCGGGTCGACGAGTCCATTCCCTACGCACCTCCATTTTCTCTCCGATGAATTTAAAGTATTTTTAAAATCTTATTTTAGAGTTTAAGCGGAGAAACCAAAACTTAGTTCCTTTGATACTTTGGAATAATAGTTTTGAGATTAAAACTCTATTCCTATAACTGTAATTACTATTATAAGAATGATACTTAATGTAAAAATAGAACCTCAAGTGTTGCTTTGTAATACTCATAAGACGCGTAGTCTATCATAGAATACAAAACGAAAACATAAGAACACTGTTACTTGTATTAACTTTTTATCGTTATTGACTTACAGAATGTTTTTTCCTTTTATTTGACTCAAAGAATAATTGCATTTTGAACCTGCTAAATAAAGTTACCGATTAATTTCTTTCACGAAAAGAACAGATGTTTCAAGAGATAATGTCTCGAAGAATTTAATTCGATTTTGTAATTATCAGATTCACTAGAGAAACTGTTCATAAATCAATAGCTGTTTTCTTTTCTTGTTTGGGCAAGCATGAAAAAAAAAGAACGTCTCAAGATAAAACTGTTATTTTCAAAACTAATATTTTCTTAGACAATTGCCTGTTATAGGTGAGGAAAAAATGATAAAGAAATTAGGATTAAAACCTACAAAAGATGAACCTAATGTTATTTGTTTAAATATGTTTGTTAGAAGGAAAGTATAGCTAAAATTTGGGACTAAAATTAAACAGCTGCGTAGATTTAATTGAAAATGTATATCTAGTCTAGTTTATTCTTAAATAGCTCATAAAACATATTTGGATGATATAAAATATTTCCGTAATAGAATGCAACTAGATTGCAGAACTTAAAGGTATATACACACATTTTTGCATATATACATAGATACGAATAACCAAAGCTATTTGTATTTATCAAATCAAAATACAAAGCAGTGTAAAGGGAATTAAAATCCTCACATGGGTTACAAATATATATATATATATATATCGCATACTTACTTATCCTGACTCTAGACTAAAACATGTTAGACACAAGGATAGAGATAGCCAACAAATGAGGATGAGATAAAAAGATATATAACATTCCATAGAAGGGGTGAGTTCGTGTATGCAAGCTGAATTTGGTGTTTGCAAAGATAGAGCGAAAGAGTAGAGGGAGAGACAGCATTTTCTCTGGTATGTTTAATAACCACTACGTTAATTAATAAATCAATGTCACTCCTATTTATCAAGTCTTAATAGCATTTTCCTAATGTATAATTAATCATGTACCATAAAATGTATCTTGAATGTAGGAAAGTTTCCTGTTGTCATCCAAACTAAAGGAGAGGCCAAACGGGGAATCTGATGGTGTTGGCGTTTTTAATATATAAGGCGTGTGGTAAATGGTCACTCCTACTTATAGACTCGCCGATAAGCACGTGACCAACTTATTGGCCAACTACTGGCAGTGCTCTGCTGCTGCTATTATTATTTATACTGGCCTTTTCCGGTCATACCTAAGCATTACTACTTGGATCTTCTTGGACGACAGACCATAGGATTCTATATCACAGGACTTATTCACTTACTGAAGGATTCTATAACTCGGTACTTATTTACTTTAAGTTATTTACAACTGGCCAAGGATGGCGACCAGATACTTAACAGATAGCACACTACACAGATTGTCCTTAACAGGATTAGGATGCAAATAGTCACTAACTATTCTCGTTCTGCTGATACATTGTCACGATAATGATAATTTTTTATTTATTTCTCTCCTTACCTCTTGTGCAATGTCGTAAATGCACCTTTGTCTAAATTTAAAATTTCTTAAGGGTTTTAATTAGTATCAATGAAGTTCATGATACAATTCTCTCTCGCTGTCCTCCGTTTTACTCTTTCTTTCAAACTCAGTTTGTGAATTTTTTAATCTCCTTCAAAAAAAAAAAAAAGATTAAATGCAATATTTTTTATAAAAAAACTGAGAGCATATAAGAATATATATTCATATGGGCGTTTATCTAATAAATCTTCAATGAATGTTCTACGTGATGTTTTTTTAACTCATGGTTAATTGATAAAACATGTTCCAACTAAGCACTCACACTGTTTCTATTCTGCTTCAAATCCAATAATAAATTGAAAGAATTTCAGCATACGTAACATGAATTTGAAACCAGAACAATATTGCAAGGTGACTGTCGGTTTCTCGTCTGTGATCCTCGGACCAAGGGAAATGATGTCATATTAACCTTTGTTGGTTATCTAATAACAGAGCCACACTTATAGAAGAACAGTAGTGATCCATTTTAACCTAGAGCATGGGTGTTAGTCCAAACGTGAGGATCGCATAGACAAGATACTGAAATTTCTCTGAATGTTTGAGATGAGGCTTGATGATTAGTATTATCTGCGTTATTCGGACTATTGTCCCCAAATTCATTGTTACTTGTACAACGTTTCCCGAATAGCTCCCGAATACAAGAAGGTTCCAGAGTTCGAATAGAAGGTTTTTGTTTTTTTTCGAACTCGAAAACTTTATTGTCGTAATCGGAAGCCGTCACGGAACTTTGAACCTAACACTTTTAGTCCATGGTGGTATCCTGTTCTCATTCCGCTAAGCTGGGGTAGGAGTTGTGTTAATTATTTTTCTAACTGCCTCTACTCAGGATTGAACTTGGGATCCAGAAATAACTGTCACTTAGAACTGTCTTAACCTAACTACCTTATCCACTAGGCCATGTGTCCAATTGAACAATTGAGTGTGAAGGTTCCCGAGTCCGAGAAGTTTCCCGAGTCCGACAAGAAATACCTGAAGAAGGCCGGAGGGCATATCGGCCGAAACGTTGTACAAGTAACAATGAAGATGGGGACAATAGTCCGAATAACGCAGATAATACTAAGAAACTGACAGTTACCAAGTGCCGTTGATTGACTACTCTATCTTAACTCTCTTTATAACACTATGATGTCAACCTCAATATACCAGCGTATTTTGCTGTTATTTACCGACCTAATGCCGCATGGCCAAACGTAGGTTTTGGTTGAGATGAACACCTACTGATGAAGCAAACGATATTGCTTTGGTTATACACGTCTTTTAGACAGCCGAATTATTTTCCCACGAGAACTGATTATTAGTCTATAAAAGTAAATTGAATTTAAAATGAAGATGGGATAGTTGACTTTCTAATCTCCGAGGTCAATAAAAGTTTTAAAAACTACTACTTTTACTACCCCCAGAAGGAAAGACAACTAATGGTGTTCATTGGAAAGTATTAAGATAAATGTTTTCTTTTCTTTCATATAATTGATCATATAAAAGTTTGCTTTTCCATTTTTTTTTTTAATTATTTACTTTTATTAATTTTATTATTTTACCTTTTTTTTAATTTTTGATTAATTTTTTAATTAATCTAGTTGTTAGCATTTACTCAACTCTGTCTACCACAATGTAGGTAAGGCTTGGAATAGGCTGACTGTTTCCCCTGAAGCGGTGTCATGGATATAAGAATCTGATGCTGAGGCTCAAGGCTTCTGCGTTGTGTGTAGTACTCCTCCGTTAACATTACTCCCAGGTCAACTGAGGTCTAGAGTGGTAGCACCTATAAGTCCCATCTATGTGCCAAATAGAAGAGACAGTCAACCATTAGTGTTTGCTAGGAATATTTACTATAAGGTAGTTGCATTAAGTATTTATATACTTGAATCTATAATCATTTTTACTAGGATTAGAAACTTAGTTACTAGAAAAACATATTTGCCAAAAATATCGTTATCAGATAGAAATATAGTTAATATCTAATCTGTAATGAGGAAAAGAGAGAGAGAGAGAATGAAATGAGATGAGATGAGAAAAGAGAAAGAGAGAATAAAGAGAAATGAGATGAGGAGAGAAAGAGAGAATAAAGAGAAATGAGATGAGGAAAAGAGAATAAGAGAGAAATGAGATGAGGAAAGAGAGAGAGAATAAAGAGAGAAATGAGATGAGGAAAAGAGAGAGAAAAAGAGAGAAATGAGATGAGGAAAAGAGAGAATAAAAGAGAGAAAGAATGAGGAAAAGAGAGAGAATAAAGAGAGAAATGAGATGAGGAAAAGAGAGAATAAAGGAAAATGAGATGAGGAAAAGAGAGAATAAAGGGAGAAATGAGATGAGGAAAAGAGAGAGAATAAAGGAGAAATGAGGGAGAGAGAGGGAATAAAGAGAGAAATGAGATGAGGGAGAGAGAGGGAATAAGAGAATAAAAAGAGAAAGAAGAAATAGAGAATAAAGAGGGGGAGTGTAAAATACTTATTGTCCAGGTATAATACTTTTTGATAAGAAAATGAATTTATAAAGAATGAAGGTAGACCGGTTGGAGAGAGAGAGAGAGATATTAATATTGAGTAAAAGAGAAAAAAAAGACCCCTAAAAACAAAATAAAAAGACTCCTAAACGATGTTTTTTTTTTTTTTTTTAGAAAAGAATACTTGAAATTATACAAATGTGTAAATTATGTTAATCATAAAAAATAATTGATATCCTAATTGTGTGCATGAGGAAAAAACTTTAAGCATTTGCTTACAAATTAGGTTCAATTTGTTGTTTTAACAGCATTTAAAACTTCATTGGTCTTTTAATGCCAAAATCTTCGCTACAGAACAATGGTAGTCATCATACTTAACCCACAGGCGGGGGACAAGGGGTACATACCTTTCCCAATGTTATTAGTCCTAAATTGAACTTAATAACGTGATTGGAATTTGATGTCACAATCCGGCAGCAAGCCACGACACCTCCTCATACAATATTTCGATAAAAACAATGAAGATGAATAACTAACCTCCAAGGCATAAAATAACCCTAAATTTGTTTAGCATGCCGTTAAAATCAACCAATGAGTATGACCATTCGTTATTATAGCCAACTGAATAAAAAGATAATTTTGTAAGATCTGATTTAGACGAATGTGATTATTGCTACTATACGTCGTTTCTAATGAACAGTGCCCAGTTTTAGATTATCAAACAGTGTTTATATAATAATTATTTAAAAAAGAAACACAAGAAAATTTACTTCTAATTTCCAAAGTAATTCAATGAAATATTAATTCTTAAGTGCTAAATGCTAAAGAACAGAATCCTCAGAAATGCAATGGAGGAGGGGGGAGTGGCTCTCTCAGTAGTTTTTGACTATATCGGCTCTCCTCTTTGGTTTGAATTCGATATACCTTTTCCTAGACCGGCTGTCAGACCAAGCTTAAATAGCCCAACCTGTCCTACTATTTACCCTTAGCTAGAGTTGGATTCATACATATCCCAATTTTATTAGCGCTGTTAAATGCAAATAGCCGCGTCAAGGATTTGGACGCGTCTCACTGTCCGTTTCTACGTTGATAACCATTACACAACGCTCCTCCACTGTTAAATATACTGTTTAGATTAGCTTCCTTATTTCAAGGAATATTCTTTGTATATACTAGCAAATATATGCACCCTCCGGGTGCAAGTATTTAAGTTTTAATGTAATAAAATATTGTATTAAATTAGAAAGGCTAATGAAACTAAATAAGAATACAGATAAAAAGATTTGAAACAGAGGGAGTATAATAAAAGATTTGAAACAGAGGGAGTATAATAAAAAATGGAACGACTGAAACTTACTCTTCCATCACTCTCGTCTTTCATTGTTATTTTTTCTAATTTAAGTATTTAGTTATAAGAGGAAGTAAAGAATAAAATGACAGTTATTTTATCTTGTTAATGGATTTCATTTAAGATTCATTGAAGAGATTTTTGCTTATATTCATTAAAATAAAACCAAAGAGTTAGAAATCAATAATACTAAGCCCATATTTATTAAATTCGATTTTTTAATATCAATATGCAAATTAGCCTTCCCGTTCACACTGTAAACCGCTATTTTTTGTATATATAAATATAATTGCATGTTGTCAGTATGGAGACATAGTTAACAGTATTAATAATGTAAGACAATTTTATTAATAATTGAGATTTAAATAAAAAATAAAATCATTGAGAATGTGATGTCAATAACTTAGGGAATTGTGACTTGAGTAGTGATATAGTTTCGGTTACAGACAGAAAAACACACAATCTCCATTATAATAAGATGTTCTGAAAAAAAATTTGTTTGGTTAATTGGAACAACCGGTCATTGCGTCCAAAATATTCTTATGTGATTTTATATATTCTCTTCTAAGCTAACGATTCCTCCTTTTCATATTACATCAACTGTTAGGCCAGTTTTTTCCCTTCTTTTCGCATTCAGCAATCTTTGAAGACGGTAACGCGAGTTTTATTATCCTGGGGTCTGTATCATATCCACCACGAAAGGCGGAAGAGAGATGTATTATCGTAACAACTGGTGGTTGGAAATTTCTATAGCGCGCATGAAAGGCAAGCGAGTATAATTCCTATTTCTTTGCACAGCGCTTAGCTGTTGCTTGGCGCCGTAGCACTGTACGCACTGTCGACTCCTGCCGCACTAAAAAGACAGCCTGTTGAATCCAGGGGAAAAAGAATAACGAAGCGTTGCACTGAACATAAAGGTTACGACGAAGGGAATAAGGAAGGTTCACCTCGGATCGTTGAAGTCGTATTAGAACATCAGGATTGACACATGATTCGGAACAATGAAGGGAGACAGTTTATTTTATTCGAGTCTTGGAAAAAGGAAGTTTGATTTAGGTGCGGAGTTAGTCATGCTCATGCACGCACACGCTTAATTATAATACCCATTCATTGTTGCTAAAATGGAGGCGGGGGGTAAATGACCGCTTTCTGAGATATATATATATATATATATATATATATATATATATATATGAGAGAAGTAAATACACAAACGATGTGTTTTGATATGTCTTTTATTTAGCCGATAATTTTGAGGGGAATATGTGCTTAATTGAAGTCGCACCTAATTTTTAAAGTTAATTAATTGATAATTAATTAATTAGGTGGGCATACCTATTCAAATGTAAAGCTAAACAAATCGAGAATAATCAATCTCTGTATGTACATTTTGGCCTATTAGGCCTCATCACCAGAGCTATAAATAGGAAGACCGCCTTGTGCGTGATTCGAACCTTGACTGTCGAGCTGACAGTGTAGGGGTTTCGGTTCTCGCCTGTCAGCTTGAAATCAGGGTTCGAATCGCGCACAATGCGGTCTTCCTATCTATAGCTCTGCTGATGAGGCATAATAGGCCGAAATGTATATACAGGTTGATTTTTCTCGATTTGTTTAGCCTAACATTTGAATAGGTATGCCCGCCTAATTAATTAATTATTAATTAACTTTCAAAATTAGGTACGACTTCAATTAAGCACATATCCCCTCCTAAATATGTGTGTGTGTGTGTGTGTGTGTTAAAGATTACTGAGTATTCCTTTAAAATTTTCAGGTGAATTAGTAGGCTGCAAATGCTCTAGGCAATTTGCATGAAAAAAACAAACAAATAAAATATCATTTTACACTGGCATTGATATACTTAACAAGTTGAATGACTAATGCACTAACCTTATCAACACCCCCCTACAATAGACTCTCCGAGCTGATTTATCCATAAAACCTTCAAACGAATAGAACGCCCACCAAACAATCACTTTAAACAACATTCTCTCTTGCAGACAACCAGAGAAATTATTGAAAGCGCCTAGGTAACAGACATTTTTGCTTGCACCTAGATCTGGATATACGGAAAATATATGTTCTCGTCTGCCATGAGACTTGCTGTTTTGGGGATTGGAAACCTCCTGTCATGTCGACAGGAGACACGTCGTTGATACTAGAAGTTCAAAGAGGGTTGGAATATGCCGTTTCCACTTTTATAACGTTGCTAGCTACGACATCTAATGCCCAATGGTGGACACAGAAGGTAATTACGTCTCGTGTCCTCTAGTTTCAATTAAAACAGTGGCAAGTAAGGAATGTAATGTAGAGGATGTTGAATCATTTCCTGTAACGGATTAGTTTATTTGTAAATGATTTTGTCTTCTGGGTAAATCAGTTTTTTCTAGTGTCAATTTAGGGTTAAAATCTACACTTGTACTTGTCTTGTGTTTTTATCAGTGTCAAGTACGTATACGCTGCTGACTTAGGAAATACAGCTTAAACCTCAAAACGTTTCCAACAGAGATCGTATTTCGAAGAAAAAGAACATTTCATTCATTGTGTATTTTTATCTTGATAGATATTGCCTCATTCTCTAAACTTTTCCAATACACCACGTATTTTGAAGAAAAGGAATGTGATTATTAATTACAGTATTGGTAAATACAGCTTCAACCTCTATACTTTTTCAAGACATCTCGAATAAGATAAACGTGCAAACACTCATGGACCAGTTCACCCAAGCCTGCCAGGACTTCAGCCTGACCATTAGTATAAAGAAAACCAAGACGATGGGTCAGGGAACTGGAAATCCTCCCTCCATCAACAGCTACACCCTGGAAGCCGTAAACACCTTCACCTACCTTGGACCCACCATCACTGAAAACTTGTCACTTGATGCTGAACTCAGTTGCCGGATCGGAAAAGCTGCCTCAACTTTTGGGAAGCTCACAACAAGAGTGTGGGACAACAGCAAGCTCACTATCCGTACAAAGGTACAAGTGTATAGGGCATGTGTTATCAGCACCCTCATGTATGGACCTTATACTCCCACCAAGAGCGGCGGCTAAATGACGAATCCCGAAAGACATCCTGTATGGAGAGCTAGCATCTGGTAAAAAACAGATTGATCGCCCCCCTACTGCGATTCAAGGATGTCTGCAAAAATGATCTCAGGTGCTTTGGCATTGTCCCTTCCAGCTGGGAAAATTTGGCTCAAGACCGCCCTCGATGGCGGCAGAATCTCCATAGAGGACTGTACATGTCAGAAGTCACCCTGATACAACATCATGAAGCTAAGAGGTCCATAAGAAAGCAACTACAACAAAGCAACGGAACATCATCTACAGGGACAATCTACAAATGCAAAATCTGTGGTCGGGAATGTTTCTCAAACATCGGTCTTCATAGTCACAGGAGGCGCTGCAACCTCAGGGGCACACAAAAACTGTTATCATAGTCTTTCGAGACTGAATGGCCAATGAATATTGGTAAATACAGCTTCAATCTCTATACTTTTTCAAGACATCTCGAATAAAATAAACGTTTAATTCATTGTGCATTTGTTTTGGTTAATACTAAATGCAGCTGGGGATATTGCATTTTCTTTAGCGAGCTAAACAATCATAGCACTATAAGTGACTTTGTTCCTAACTGGGTACTCTATATTTAGGATTAGGAGCCAAATAAAATAAAAATATACTATATATAAATTCATTTCTTTTAATATTTTAGTGACTTCATAATCCTCTATCAGACGTTTCCCCATCGGCGACAAATATGTTTTTGTCGAGTTTTTTCAAGAGAGCAGATTGTTTTTCTTCCATATACTCTACAACTGCGTAGGATGTAATGTATACAGTTTTTCGTTATATTCCTTTCTCTCGTGAATAGTTGAATTCGGGTCACGTTGATTAGAGTATAGTCATAAATATCTTGACGCAAACTGATATATTGTTTCTTAATAGATTGGTGGGCTTCTTATTGTGGGATTTTTCAGAATAGAAAGTATTTGTTTTCGTTTTTATAGTGAGTTTCTGTGTAAAAATAGTCATACAAAGGATATTCCTTATTTTTTTACGTTAAACTTAGGTTAATTACTTATAAGCTTTAGAATAACGATTTATAAGTCGTGATGCAAAGTAATCTATAAACTAATACTTGTTAGAGGTGCGTGGTGTAATGGTTAGTCGTATGAAATGGATTCGTCGACCCGTGTTCAAATCCTGGACGAGGCTGTTAGCATTTCAGATAGTGCTAATACTTTCGGAAATGTATGCATCCAACTACTCTCCTTCCAGCTATGGGTAAATAGTAGGACAACTTGGGATATTTACCCTTGGCTAGGTAACCAGTCTAGAAGGAAAATTCGGTATTCTAACCTATTAAACCTCTCTTAAGAAATTGACCTTGTCCCATCCTGCCTGTGTGAATGTGTCGTCACTTCAGTTAAATAATGGGCTATTCCGTTTTTATTATAAAGAAATAGGACATGCCATGGAGAAAAAATATAAGAAAATAATAGGGGAAGATAGAGCGCGGGTAAGCGATAATGCTAATTGGTTTCAATCGAACACAATGAAAATATGAAAACAACGGAACAAAAGTGTGAAATAATTAAATCCAGATTATTATACTTTTTACATATTAAACTAATTTGCAATAGCTCATATATATAATAATAATTTGCAATAGCTCTTAAATAGATATATCAATCATAGTAATAATTAAGTTATACTGTTGTATATCTACAGGTTCTGCTAATCTATTATGAAAAAAAAAAAAAACAACCAGTATGTTTACAAGAAAAATGCTTTAATTTTTAAATATATTAAATACATGTTCATTTTTCAATTCTGTCTTGGTAAATGTAATGGAATCCCCCTCCTCCATATTAGAATGAGTAATCGTTCCAGTCTCACTTAACTCTAGCGCCATTTCAACTGTCTTTTAAAGTGTAACAGCTGCTTATACAGCCAGCAGCACGTGTCAACTCATTTGCAGGAGTGGTTCGACAATCGTAATAAATGCCGGCCAATGTGCACTCACCTCTGTACGTTTTAAGGGTGCTTTTTGTACAGTCTCGATACATCTGGAATCTTAGTGAACGCTTCAGTTTTTAATTCATGTTTTGCTGAATGCGTATATGAGGCTGGGAATCTTGCCCGATTTTATGGTTAGCAAGTGAAAGAATTATGACATGGTTCATACCTCCTTGAAAAGTTTTGCAAACATTAAAACCTTTTTTCATGTACGAAAAATCATGTTTCGCCATAAGTATCAGAAACAACAGGATTTAAATATGGTATATAACTATCGTTATCTTATTATAATGGAGATTGTGTGTTTTTCTGTCTGTAACAGAAACTATATTCCTACTCAAGTCACAATTCTCTTAGTTATTGACATCACATTCTCCATGATTTTATTTTATCTAAACCTCAATTATTAATAAAATTGTCTTACATTATTAATACTGTTAACTATGTCTACATACTGACAACATGCAATTATATTTATATATACAACAAAATAGCGGTTTACAGTGGGAATGGGAAGGCTAATTTGCATATTAATATTAAAAAATCGAATTTAATAAATATGTGCTTAGTATCATTGATTTCTAACTGTTTGGTTTTATTTTAATGAATATAAGCAAAAGTCTCTTCAATGAATCTTCAATGAAATCCATTAACAAGATAAAATAACTGTCATTTTATTCTTTACTTCCTCTTATAACTAAATACTTAAATTAGAAAAAATAACAATGAAAGATGAGAGTGATGGAAGAGTAAGTTTCAGTTGTTCCATTTTTTATTATACTCCCTCTGTTTCAAATCTTTTATTATACTTCCTCTGTTTCAAATCTTTTATTATACTTCCTCTGTTTCAAATCTTTTATTATACTCCCTCTGTTTCAAATCTTTTTATCTGTATTCTTATTTAGTTTTATTAGTCTTTCTAATTTAATACAATATTTTATTACATTAAAACTTAAATACTTGCACCCGGAGGGTGCATATATTTTAGGTACGTGACTGTTAGTTATGTATTTAAAATATGGTACGTGACTGTTAGTTATGTATTTAAATATGTACGTGACTGTTAGTTATGTATTCAAATATGTATGTGACTGTTAGTTATGTATTCAAATATGGTATGTGACTGTTAGTTATGTATTTTAAATATGGTATGTGACTGTTAGTTATGTATTTAAAATATGGTACGTGACTGTTAGTTATGTATTTAAATATGGTACGTGACTGTTAGTTATGTATTAAATATGGTACGTGACTGTTAGTTATGTATTCAAATATGGTATGTGACTATTAGTTATGTATTTAAATATGGTACGTGACTGTTAGTTATGTATTTAAATATGGTACGTGACTGTTAGTTATGTATTTGAATATGGTATGTAACTATCGTTATGTATTTGAATATGGTATGTAACTATCGTTATGTATTCAAATATGGTATGTAACTATTAGTTATGTATTTAAATATGGTATGTGACTATTAGTTATGTATTTAAATATGGTATGTGACTGTTAGTTATGTATTTGAATATGGTATGTGACTGTTAGTTATGTATTTGAATATGGTATGTGACTATTAGTTATGTATTTAAATATGGTACGTGACTGTTAGTTATCTTATTATAATGGAGATTGTTTGCTTTTCTGTCTGTAACCGAAACTATATTACTATACAAATCACAATTCCCTTTGTTATCTGCATCCCTTTCTCCATGATTTATTTTTGTTTAAACCCAATTATTAATAAAATTGTTTTACATCATTAAGACTGTTGACATATCTACATACAAATAACATGCAGTTGTATTTATATATACAACAAAACAGCGGTTTACAGTGTGAATGGGAAGGCTAATTTGCATATTGATCTTAAAAAATTTGATTTTAATAAATATGGGCTTAATATTATTGATTTCTAATTGTTTAGTTTTATCTTAGTGAATATGAGCAACATTCTCTTCAATAAATCTTAAAAGAAATCCCTTAACAAAAAGAAATAACTGTAATATTATTCTTTACTTCCTATTTTAACTAAATAGTTAAATTAGGAATAGGAGTAATTGAAAATTATGGAAGAGTTAATTTCAAAGTTGTTCTATTTTTCAATCATACCCCCTCTGTTCCAAATAATGTTATCTGCATTTTTATTCAGTTTCATTGGCCTCTCTAATTTAATGATATTTTATTATATTAAAACTTAAATACTTGCACCCGGAGGGTGCATATATTTGCTAGTGTATTTAAATATGGTACGTGACTGTTAGTTATGCATCTGAATATGGTATGTGACTTATCAGATATTTCTGGTTGTCACTCGGATTCATCACTGTCCATTATTCTCCTCAACAAGCTCTTAAAAAAATCTTTCAGCTTTTGTGCGCCTCAGTTATTCATGCAGATTTTCCTCATACTTACTGCATTTGATTAGTTATGTGGAACTAGACATTTTGCATATTTATGAATAGCATTTGCGATTTTGTGCCACTTAAATCAGGGGGAGAGGCCATGACGACTACACATTGAAACCCCCTCATGAAACTGTAAACTCTTTGTCGTTTTCTAGAAACCACCACAAAAATAATTAATTTTCCACTTTGTGGTCATGCGCCTTTCTTCATCAAATTATTCAGTGCATGCGTAATTCCAAATCGTTAGTCTGCCTATTTCATTCAGGTCACACGCTGGCTTAAAACCTTTCATCTTTCAATCAACTCTTATGGTGCTTGAATACAATGTAAAACTCCATTTCCGTTTTCTGTACTAGTTGACACATTAGAAAAATAATGATAAAAAAGTTAAAAAAAAAGGAAATAATTGAATGTAATGGGATGTGTACTGGATTAATTAGGGTAATAAATGTCCTTTTTGATTTTTACCAGGATATCAATAAGAATAATCAAATGGTTTCTACAGATTAGTTCAGATCTAAAAGTGACTATATCACAAGTGATACGCCAACACGTATGATACAATCGCTTGAAAACAGGCTTATGAATTGTGGAATAGTCCTTCACATCCCTTATGAATTTTGGGAGTGACACTTCTATGCTGACTGCCTAAGCAATAATCATTGAGTAAAAAAAGAAACTAACCAATAAATTGTTGAGGTAAGAGTGAAGGGTTGGCTTCTTTGGCTGATCCAGACCAATACGATATTTTAGTATTGATTTCAAAATTGTGCGTGATTTCGGATGGAATGGTGCATTACACGAATATATATATATTAGCTCAGTCGGTAGAGCGTTCGGCTAGAAACCACTAGGTTCCTAGTTCGATACCGGTCCCCGCCAACTCAGCGTATGAGTAGCACAGGGATCTGTGCGGTAAAGTAAGGAGCTGATGGTAGGTGTGGCGCTCCACCTCATATGCTAAAATAATCTCCTTGGTCTAGCGCTATTGAAAAGGGGATAGACTCCCTCGCTGACTGGCTGATACCGACTTTAGGCCGCCCCGTCGACTTTACTTATATATATATATATATATATATATATATATAATAATCATGTCGTGCAGTTAGCACGGATATCCATGATAGTCGCTCTCCATCCGTCCCTATCGTTCATCATTCTCGGGGGTCCTCTATGCAGCATCCTGTATCCGCGCAGAGCTGATCAATGTACGTCTTTGCTGGTCGGCCCACACTGGCGTGCCCATGTGCTGGCTTCCACAGGAGGACGTCGCTTATGAGTTCGTCCTTGCTTCTCCAGCAGTGTCCCACGTGTCTTGTCCGTCTTACTCGGATGGTTTGGGTGATATGTGGCAGGTGACCGTACAGCTGCTTTCTCGTGGGGCGCTGTTTCCACGTCTTGTTCATGATCACCCGTAGCATTCTTATATATATATGTGTGTGTGTCCCCGTGTTTATTTAGATATAACAAGGCGAATAATAATTCCAACGTTAGTTATCCTGTAGAAATATTTTTAATTGTCTGTCATAGATTAAAAAAAATAATCAGTCTTCCACCTTGTATAATAAAAAAAAGGCCTAGCGAGCAATATCTCTGCTCTACTTGTTGACCAGCTTTAAATGTGCCCTTGGTAATATAATATCGTCATTTCGTTTGATTAACTCCAAATGTAGACGACTGTGATCAGTAGGATAATAAATAACAATTACGCCTGAAAATGTGCAATATACCACATACAGCGCAAATGGTAACCAATTTCTACTTGCTACTGTTACGTGCAAATAACCATACACGTGTGTAAATGCTCGCCATTAACATCTGAAATGTACATTAACAATTATAAAGAAAACGTAACAAAAAAGCCACCTCTTCAGTCTCATATAGAGCGGAGTAAGACAGTAATAGTTATAATTTGTTCGCACAATTATAATTCATCTAGTATACCTATCAAATGCGAATAGTTTTTAAATACACCAATTTAGGGGACATAAGGAACCATTAGAAGTAGGACGACAGCGGACTAAAGTGGATCTGTGAGTAATGTCAATTAGGGCGTAAACTACACAAAAATGAATATATTGACCGTGGGTGGCGACTCGTGATGCTTAAGGATAGAACCCAGGTGTTTGAGCAGTTCATAACTTGTAATACTCCACTTTGGCCCTTTCTTGGGCTAGACGGGCGGTCGGAGAGGCCACCATTCTATCAATCGGCTAGTCACGTCAAGCCTTAGCACATATATGATTTTCCCAATCCTTATGACAATCCCCAGCCTTTTTATCGTATGGGTGCTAGAAGGTGGTGGCTGCGGGTCTACCTGTCCTGGGAATGATGTTAAAGTCTATCTGATGGTGAGGTTCCAGTTTTGGAGGTTTAGGAAATGTGGAGCACCACTTAATCATCATTGCTCCCTGGTCCACTCTGACCGGAGTGGTGTAAACCTGTTAGGGTTCCATCTATGGGTTAAATAGAGAAATGTGTTTATAAAAAACATTGAGTATTCATTAAGAATGACTTTATTTCAAAATTTTATCGACATTAAATGACTTGTTTAGGTTTATATGCAGTAAAACAAAAACAGTTCATACGTCTTAAAAGCATTAGTCTAATATATAGTGGAGGAACTCTTGATACCATTTAACTGTGTGCAGATTAGTAGTATTACAAAAATGTACCTGAAGCTACAAATACTTAGTAAATAGTCTTATTAATTACTTAAAACCAAACTGTGCAAACAGTCGGTTATTATTAAATATACTTTATTTGAAATTATATAATTTTTAATTCATTATTATTATTAAAAAGGCATACTTGAAAAGATAGAAATACGTTCAAGTTATTTCCATTTATATAGAAATACTTGATATTATATAACATTAATGGAACATTTAAACAAGTATAGATTATAATGAAACAATCTAACTTCAGCATTAAATAACCCATAAGGAGTTAATTTGCCGTTAAAATACACTTCAGATTGTCAACATATTCATCCCGCAAGTCAGGAGACTTAGCGCGTCGTTTCCACTGTTAAAGGCTTAAAAAAAGTCGTATTTATTTCAAAATAAGGTTAATCTCTTATTTAGTTGAACAGATAAAATATCATACTGAACTTCTAAATGACAATTTGGATTTATTAAACTGATGGAATCTGAATGTTAACATCGTTTCTACGGACATTTAACCTTTATAATATAAGATTATTTCAAAATCTAACTTCAGATGTAAGTGTCGTAGGAAATGCCCTCAGCTACCCTAGTTCAAATCCTTAACTAGCCTGTTTGCATTTCATTAAGCTCTAATTCCATTGAGAAAGATATTCATTAACATATTCTCCCTCCAGATAAGAGTAAATAGTAGGCTGGACTGGACTATCCAACCTGCGTTATGCCTCCAGTCTACGAGAAGTAAAACTCGGAATTAAAATCTGTTAACTTCACTTAAGTTCACTGTCGAATACTGTCCGTGACAATTTAAATTTTAGAATATGTTTTAAATGTGTTCATTTTACGGATATATTTTCTTTTTAACCATTCTACGACTAAGTATATGCTTTAATGTTTTGGATACGCAAAATTACTCTTTGAATACGAAGTTTTAAGGGTCTAAATGGCATTCGCTTGGGACACTGGTATTTTAGCAGGAGTGAATGTGTTAAGGGATTATTATTATTATTATTATTATTATTATTATTGTTATTATTTGCTCTTTTTGAGTTTTCACATCAGCAGTAGCTGATGGTCTTTCACTGGAGTCTGAGTGACAGCCAGTCTCCTCAGGTCTCCAGGACTCTTCTGAGTATTCTGGCAGATTTCAGCAGTGCAGTGTTCTGAATGGTTTCAATCCTTCCTCTGATTTCCAAACTTTCCAAACCCTTCTCTAATCCTTTTGGGACTGTTCCAAGTGCACCAACTACAATTATTATTATTATTATTACTATTGTTGTTGTTATTAATATCCCTTGAGTGTTTTTCACACCCGCCTGAGCTGGTTGTTTTTCACTGGAGGCTGAGTGACAGCACGTCTCATCGGGTCACCAGGACTCTACATCGTATTCATTAAAGATGTGGTTGTTTTCATGGCCTAGATTCTTTCTCTGATTCCCAATTCTTCCAGACTCTTTTCCAAACCCATCTTAGGAAATTGAGGAAAAGAAAAAAGGGGTGATTGCACGGAAGCGATAACGCAAATCTGTTTCAATCGAATAGAGCGAAAAAAAGTTCCACATGCATCAAAATGGTACGATCTATACCTTCATGTTCATCGATCGTTTCAGTTCTCTGGTCAGGTCCCAGTTTTTCTATATCTTTTTGGTTTATTATTATATTATTATTATTATTATTATTATTAATTATTATTATTATTATTATTATTATCAGCATCATCTATCAATACACTTGTTTCTTAAAAGTACGTCCGGTATCATCTTGCCACAGTCTCTGGTTGAAAATCAGACTTTCGAAATCATCCAAGGTGACGTGCAAAAATGTAAACCCTGATAAACTGGTGCTGCTGATACGCCGATTTCTTATAAAGAAATAAGAAAATAGACATACTACACCGAAATATATAAGAAAGAATGAAAGAAATTGAGGAAAAGAAAAAAGGGGTGATTGCACGGAAACGATAACGCAAATCTGTTTCAATCGAATAGAGCGAAAAAAGGAAAGAAAGAAAGAAGTGAGAATTAAATCAAGATTAGACTTTTTACATGGTGAGTTATTTTTCAATAGATCTCAAGTAATCATATCAAACGTTGTAATAATTAAAATATCATATGTGATATATCAACAGGTCTTGCTAGTTCTTATTATTTTAATGATAATTCCTTCCTTGGTTGGATCGTTGCCGTTTCATACTCATCTTTTAAATTCAAATTTGTATTTATCAAACTGCTGGAGGCTTGTGTTCATAATCTCCAAATAATCTCTAGAAAATGGGCAACGATAAAATATTCTCAGGCTGTGGTAGTTTTATATCATGTTTTCTGTTACACTGTAGCTTTGTGGGATATTGAATGATTTATTTGGTATCAGATTTTTGTAACCACTAATATTTTTTATTTATCTTTATTTTATTTCTTTTTTTTCAATGAAGTTTTTCAAATGTCAGTTATCTGAAGGTAAACCAATTTGCAACAGAGAAGACATTTCAAAACTCAAGGGGCCAGGAATTGCTTGTAAAGGATCTCATTAAACTCTTGCCGCCGGGGAGATGGGGTCGAAATAATATAACAAACAAAAGGCAATACTTGAAAAAAATATTCATCTACTGAACTAAAAGGGAAGAGATAGAATTTTAAGCGTTTTGTTTTTAATTTTTATTATATGTATCTTCAGGCTAAGATGATTTTTTTTTTTTTTTTTTTAACTTTTTTTTTGTTCTATTTATTTGATTTCGTTGCTCTTCTGCACCATCATTTTCGGCTTGTTTTTTTTTTTTATTTTATTATTATTATTTTTTTTTTCTGTTGAGCAAACGAGAAAGCCTTCAAGACAAAATCAAATCCAAAATCCTGAACCCTTGTTTACGTTGTAACAAGGCAAAAGAACACTACAAAGTGACAGCCAAAATTGAATTCCTCTCTTAGGGAAATTTTCAAAGCTATGCACAACGAATCAAGAGTATTTGTTTCTATACTCTTTTCTCATTTTTTTTCTCTTCATGTAGCTACTTGAGATTTGTTATTAGCAGGTCCACTTATCTCTGAAGAAGCACTAGAGTGACCTCGTGATAATCAAATCCGTTTTTCCCCATTCTTTCTAGTCAAAGAATTACACTTCTTAGTGTTGCCTATAACGATTTCATACAAAAGCCTCGAACAAATTTAGTGGTTGATTAAGTTGTTACTCACTCGGTGAAATAATTCTAAACGTTGAGGCTTTTGGAAATTCTGTTTCCTACATTAACTGAAATGTTAATTATATTTATTAATCTTCTTAGTCAGAGGACATGTGTGCAACATCCAATAAGGATTAAATTCGATAATATTGTTCAACAATCAACTATTCTCAAATTTTATTATTTCAACTAGAACACCATACTATCAAAATGTATATTAAGTATTGTTTACTATAAAAATGTACATGATTGATATTCAGTAACCAAAAGAAAAAATAAACTAAATGGTACAGAAAATCACACGTATCTGAAAATACACCAACGATATATATATATATATATATATATATATATATATATATATATATATATAAATATAAATTTTCAATACATTTCATTTCTAATTGGTACCTTCTTTATTTTCCATATGTCTGCCATGCATTCCTTACCCCCCATATATATAATATATATATATTTATTTATTAAGCACATATCCTCCAAAAATTGTCGGCTTAAAGCCATATAAAAATAAACACATTTGTTTATTTACACACCCTCATATATATATATATATATATATATATATATATATATATAAGGGTGTGTAAATAAACAAATGTGTTTATTTTTATATGGCTTTAAGCCGACAATTTTTGGAGGATATGTGCTTAATAATAATAATATATATATATATATATATATGGGGAGGTAAGGGAATGCATGGCAGACATATGGAAAATAAAGAAGGTACCAATTAGAAATGAAATGTATTGAAAATTTATATTATATATATATATATATATATATATATATATATGTTGGGTGGGTCACTAAAATATTATTAGAACTACAATATAAAATTTACCTAAATATTTTTTTTTCTTAAAAAGTTATTAATCTTAGATAGGATAAATACAAAAATGAACAACTATAAATTAGTAATATTCAACCCCTAAAATACAATAAGAACTAAATTGTAACTGCTTTTACTAGCTATTATTTATTATTATAATTAAATTGACAACAATACAGAAATGAACATTTAAGGAATGGATACACGTGTGGAATGCTACGAAATATATCTGAGTTTATCTAAGGAATTACATCCACTTAGTTAAGCGTTGGATAGTGTCCTGATGAAATCATTTTGATTGAAACCATGGTAGACCCTTGATTTTTTTTTTCTTCTATTATTATTATTACTGCTACTCTGTTTTTGATATTCAGAATTTTTGGATAATTAACTGATGCCACTGCTACGGAAAAGTTAAATCGGCAATTGGATGCATATATATATATATATATATATATATATATATATATATATATATTATATAATTTCCCCCTAACCTCAAATTCCGCTACTAACTCACTCCCTCATCAAAACATACACATGTACGTAATTTTTGCTTTGAATAAAAGTCAGTTGACTGAGGAAGTACTTAAGGAAGGACGAAATATTTCTACTCTCAGACTTGTTTGAGTAATTATTATTTTTTGTTCCCTATCCTTTTACCTTACCTTATATATATACATATCTTATTATAATGGAGATTGTGTGTTTTTCTGTCTGTAACCGAAACTATATTACTACTCAAGTCACAATTCCCTTAATTATTTACGTCAAATTCTCCATGATTTCATTCTTTTAAACCTTCAGTTATTAATAAAAATTGTACTACATTATTAATACTGTTGACCATATCTACGTACTAATAACATGCAATTGTATTAATAGCGGTTTACAGTTTGAACAAGAAGGCTAATTTGCATATTGATATTTAAAATTTCATTTTAATAAATATGTGCTTGGTATTATTGATTACTAATTGTTTGGTTTGATCTTAAGAAATATAAACAAAAATCTCGTGGATAAATCTTAAAAGAAATTTATTTACAAGAAGAAATACCTGTAATATTATCCTTTACTTCCTATTTTAACTAAATAGTTAAATTAGGAAAATCTACCAATGAAAGAGGGGAGTAATGGAAAATGATGGAATAGATAGTTTCAAAGTTGTTCTATTTTTCGATTATACCCCCTCTGTTGCAGATCTTTTTATCTGCATTCTTAGTCAGTTTCATTAGCCTTTCTAATTTAATATGATATTTTATTATATCAAAACTTAAATATTTGCACCCGGAGTGTGCATATATTTGCTATATATATATATATATATATATATATATATATATATATATATATATGGGTGTGGTTACACCGGTTAACATCATAGGAAATAAAATCAGCGACCTGAGTTAAAATTCTAGGTGAGGTTGTTTGCATTTAACTTTAATGCCTTCTTAACAGGCATGACTACATATATTCTTTCCTATCTATGGGTAAATAGTAAGGCAGACTAAGTTCTCTAGACTTGGTTATGCAAAAGATATTATGAAGTTCACCAGCTTTACATTCTTTGTCTTTATGTCACATTCTGTTCGTGGCAGAGGGTTTGTTTAAATAAATGTTCATATTTTTCCTTACATATTTTCTATCTGTAATGTTTTGTCAAACAATACGTTTTCATTGTATATTGTCTCGTTTTAAATATGAAAATCATATTAGCTTTAGTTGAGAAAATTCAATTTTTATCTTAAAATAATTCCCAGTGTATTTATTTAAAAGTGATGCTAAATGTGTCTTATTTAATAAAAAAAAGACAAAATGCTAAGTTCAGATCTAATTCTGAAAGTTTTATTTTTTTTATGTCATATATAATGGAATCAAGCAGAAACCGTAAACACTACATGATTTCCTTATGTACGAATAGCATAATGCTATTTTGTAGCTGCATAATATAAGATAAATTCACTTCTCAGATATACGTAAATCCTGAAAGATTTTATTCATTTTTGTTTTAAAAATTCATATTCTATTTATTAAAACGTCGTTATGTGACAATGAGCTTTTCTGCTACTAGGTGCATGTATTTATTTGCGATAATGTATATGCTGGCGCAGGTGCGTCTATGACATCTGGATGCCAGCATACCTGTATGGACATAGATGGAGTAAATATATATATATATATATATATATATATATATATATATATATATATATATATATATATATATATATATATATATTATTATAAAGATATATAGGAATACATGTGTGCTTATAAATAAAGACGCTAAGTTTGGAATTTAATTTTGCGGATGTGGGTGTGCTTAATTCATCTACACCGACACATATGTTTAATTTAAACGAATCATGAAATAAATATCAAATTTAAATAACCCACCCACCCACTCAATCCTTGAAGCGCATTCAACTTGCAAAATACACTCCCATACACATAAATATACTTACTGGAAAATTATACTAAATTACTTAAAATTACATATGTGGGTGTGTCTATCAGTTGAATATTAAAACAAAACAAACGATGAAAGCAATTTAAAAAGAAAACGATCTTTGCAAATATGCGTATAGTATTATCAAAATGAAATGCTAAACAACTTAGGAAGAAAGGCAGATTTTACTAGATGATCAAGTAGATAATGAATGCTTTCTCCATGCGATTGAATGTTTTACTTTATAATTCCTATCATAATGGAGATTGAGTGTTTTTCTGTCTGTAACCGAAATTATATTACTACTCAAGTCACAATTCACGTTAATTATTCACGTTACATTTTCCATGATTTTATTTTTATTTCAACCTCAATTATTAATAAAAATGTTTTTAAATTATTAATGCTGTTGACCATATCTACATGATATTTTCCACGTACCCCACTTATACGGACCAGGCACAAGGCCCTATTAACGTGGGACCACCCACAAACCGAAGCTCATGGGTGGCAGGTGAAAAATTGCGTCGATCCCGTCGGCTATTCGTATATAAAGAAATCATGTAGTGTTTACGGTTTCTGCTTGATTCCATTATATATGACATAAAAAATAAAACTTCCAGAATTAGATTCTTTATTTATAATACTAGCAAATATATGCACCCTCCGGGTGCAAGTATTTAAGTTTTAATGTAATAAGATATATTAAATTAGAAAGGCTAATGAAACTAAATAAGAATGCAGATAAAAATATTTGAAACAAAGGGGGTATAATCGAAATATAGAACAACTGAAACTTACTCTTCCATCACTCTCGTCTTTCATTGTTATTTTTTCTAATTTAAGTATCTAGTTAAAAGAGGAAGTAAAGAATAAAATGACAATTATTTTTTTCTTGTTAATGGATTTCATTTAAGATTCATTGAAGAGATTTTTGCTTATATTCATTAAAATAAAACCAAACAGTTAGAAATCAATAATACTAAGTACATATTTATTAAATTCGATTTTTGTATATCAATATGCAAATTAGCCTCCCCCTCACACTCTAAACCGCTATTTTGTTGTATATATAAACATAATTGTACGTTGTTAGTATGTAGATATGGTTAACAGTGGCTTCGGCCTCTGGACCATTGATATAATTAACGGCGTCGATCCCAGGGGGCCATCCCCCCAGGCAACACCTGCCCCCTCGATTTAAAGGGGCAGGGCTGGGTTTATTGCCCAGTGCCTGAGGCGCCCCCCTTGAGGGGGAATGCCGACGGGATCGACGCAATTTTTCACCTGCCACTCCATGAGTCTCGGCTTGTGGGTGGTCCCACGTTAATAGGGACTTTGTGCCTGACCCGTACAAGTGGGGTACGCGGTAAATACTATGTAGATATGGTTAACAGTATTAATAATGTAATACAATTTTATTAATAATAGAGGGTAAAATAAAAATAAAATCATGGCGAATGTGATGTCAATAACTAAGGGAATTGTACCTTGAGTAGTGATATAGTTTCGGTTACAGACAAAAAGCACACAATATCCATAAGAATGGTAAATATAGCTTTAAACTTGATACCTTTTGACACACCTTCTATTCAACTTGATACTTTTTTGACACACCTTCTATTCAACTTGATACTTTTTTGACACACCTTCTATTCAACTTGATACTTTTTGGCACACCTTTATTCAACTTGATACTTTTTTGACACACCTTCTATTCAACTTGATACTTTTTTGACCCACCTATTCAACTTGATACTTTTTGACACACCTTCTTGACACACCTTCTATTCAACTTGATACTTTTTTGACACACCTTCTTGACACACCTTCTATTCAACTTGATACTTTTTTGACACACCTTCTATTCAACTTGATACTTTTTTGACACACCTTCTATTCAACTTGATACTTTTTTGACACCCCTTCTATTCAACTTGATACTTTTTTTGACACCCCTTCTATTCAACTTGATACTTTTTTGACACCCCTTCTATTCAACTTGATACTTTTTGACACACCTTCTATTCAACTACTTTTGACACACCTTCTATTCAACTTGATACTTTTTTGACACACATTCTATTCAACTACTTTTTGACACACCTTCTATTCAACTTGATACTTTTTTGACACACCTTCTATTCAACTTTGATACTTTTTTGGCACACCTTCTATTCAACTTGATACTTTTTTGACACACCTTCTATTCAACTTGATACTTTTGACACACATTCTATTCAACTTGATACTTTTTTGACACACCTTCTATTCACTTGATACTTTTTTGACACACCTTCTATTCAACTTGATAGTTTTTTGACACACTTTATATTCAACTTGATAGTTTTTGACACACTTTATATTCAACTTGATACTTTTTTGACACACCCTCTATTAACTTGATACTTTTTTGACACACATTCTATTCAACTTGATACTTTTTTGACACACCTTCTATTCAACTTGATACTTTTGACACACCTTCTATTCAACTTGATACTTTTTTGACACACCTTCTATTCAACTTGATACTTTTTTGACACACCTTCTATTCAACTTGATACTTTTTTTTGACACACTTATATTCAACTTGATACTTTTTTGACACACCCCTCTATTTAACTTGATACTTTTGGCACACCTTCTATTCAACTTGATACTTTTTTGACACACCTTCTATTCAACTTGATACTTTTTTGCACACCTTCTTGACACACCTTCTATTCAACTTGATACTTTTTTGCACACCTTCTTGACACACCTTCTATTCAACTTGATACTTTTTTGACACACTTTCTTTCAACTTGATACTTTTTTGACACACCTTCTATTCAACTTGACTTTTTTGACACACCTTCTATTCAACTTGATACTTTTTTGACACACCTTCTATTCAACTTGATACTTTTTTCACCTTCTATTCAACTTGATACTTTTTTGACACACCTTCTATTCAACTTGATACTTTTTGACACACCGTATATACAACTTGATACTTTTTTGACACACCGTATATTCTAAAATCAATGGAACATTTTTTTTCGGAATACAAGGTGTGTCAAAAAGTCAAAATATCTATATACTTTTCGAAACACCTTGTATATGCGACTTCATTGTATATTCTGTTTATCTTAGTTATAAATCAATGATGGTCTTCAATTTTTTTTCTTCTGTTTAAATAATTCCTTGCGATAATTCAATATGAAATATTTAAAAAAATGCATTTAAGAAATTAAACATATTTACGACATCTTGTCTTGAATTCGAATGGAAAAAATACCTTTATACAATAGGCGAACTTCCAGGAAATGCTAGAGGGAAAACATTTGTACAGTATTTTAATGTCATTAGTCGACATAATAATAGTGTCATTAAACTTGATATAATTATAAATGTAGCGAGTAAAGATGTGTGGTATTAATATTCTCAGATGAAATGATATTCATCATGTCTCTGTCTAACTTTCAATTACATATACATAAATCATAGATTAGAAAAAAAATATAAAACATTATATAAGTGTGAGTTTTTGTTTTCATATTTTTTTTTCTTTCTGTATTTCAATTTTATTATCCAGCATTCAAATAGATGTATCGATTTATGCACTCATGCAAATACACTAACATTTTATATAAAAAAAAACATATGTATTCACTTACAAATACACGTCTGTATACATTTTAAACGTAATTATTATGAAAACTTTGACTTATACGCAAGAAAGCAGCGTGTAGGAAGCGCGTGGTGTAATAGTTAAAGTCATGGGAAATGGACTCGTCGCCCCGAGTTCAAATAATGGACGTGGTAATTGCATTTCACTTCGCGCTAATACCCTTGGGAAAGGTATGAATCCTACTCTCCCTCCAGCTATGGGTAAATAGAGCAGACTGGGCTCTTTAACCATGGCTATGTAACCAGTCTAGGAGAATGATATGGAGATCGTCGTCTGCAACGGACTTCCAAAAGAAAAAGAATATATGGACATAAGAGGCGAGAGTCTATCTTTGATTGTAGATAGCAAGTACAATAGAAATAAGAGAAGCACTCTAATAAGATGATTGGCATTTTTTCTGGGCGCCACGTGTTTGACTTGTTTCCACCTCTTTGTGTACAGCAACTTACACCGAGATTCAACAATGCGACACTTGCCTTTGGTTTTCTTGCAGGGAATTTCAATTAATGTATTCCGTCAAGAACATTCTTTGATTCGTTTGCTGACATTCTTACAACAGGATGTGAGATGCGAAGTTCATGAAGCATAATGCCTGTACACATGTTGCCCCCACCCCCGACTAGATATTCACCAATCACCTACTGGCACGATCGTTAGATCTTTGACCTAGGTAACCAGTCTAGGAGAAGGAAGACTGAATTCAAACCTGTTAAACTCCGCTTAAGAAATTGACCTTGTGTCACATCCTGCTCGTGCGGAGGGGTTGGTAAATATATATACGCAAGAAAGCAATTTCATTACACTTCGCGGAAATACCCAAAACATTTGTGACTTTCGGGTTAGGCTTAGTTTTCGGGTTAGGCTATTTCGTGAATTTCCGTAATCTAATACTATTTATACGTAAAATACGATCCTAATGATATTATCTCTTGTGAACTTTGCTGCATTTGTACTTCCATCATAAACGCATTCTAAGCCATTACTGAGCAAGGCAGGTGAAGACAGGAAATTAAAGTGTTAGATTCCAGGTGTAAAAATTTTATTTTCTTATGAAATAATATACAAATACAAAGCGTTTGTTAAAATTGGTTTGAAAGCAACATATTAGCCGCTTATATTCAGGACAAATCACTTTGATCTATGATAGCAAATTTCAAGTGAGTTATATATAGAGGTGAGTGATTCTTGTTATATTCATCCAAGCATTCTCTTTCACTATTAAGGCGCCGCCCGCTTGCAAACACGCGTATAACAGATACACACGCACATCTATAAACACATACATACATACATACACACACACACACACACATATATATATATATATATATATATATATATATATATATATATATATATATTAAAAAATAAAGGAAATAAAGTATAGAAAGGATAAAATAGGATTCTTTAATCAATTATACTTACGTGTTCCCGTCAGTAGTTTATCCGAAACACGTGTAAGTAAAATTGATTAGAATATCCTATTTTATCCATTCTATATTTTATTTATTTATTTTTTCAACATACCGTCGGATTCACTTCCATTTTTCATTTTACATACATACATACATACATATATATGGGAGAATATGTGCTTAAATGAAGTCGAACCTATTTTTTGAAATTTAATTCATTAATAATTAATTAGGCGGGATTAAAATCTTGCTAAGTCCGTTTGGTGTGGAGGTAAGACACTTGCCTGCTAATTTGACAGACAGGTTTCGAATCACACACGGGGCGGTCTTCGTATCTATAGCTCTGCTGATGAGGCCTGATAGGCCGAAATGTACATACAGAGATTGATTTTTCTCGATTTTTTTAGCCTTACATTTAAATAGTTTAATCCCGCCTAATTAATTATTAATGAATTAAATTTCAAAAATAGGTTCGACTTCATTTAAGCACATTCTCCCAAATATTGTCGGCTGAAAATACACAAACACTGTTTGTTTACGTCTCATATATATATATATATATACTATATATATATATATATATATATATATATATATATATATATATTATTGTTGTTATTCCAACTTGCTGGGCAATGTCGCATAACCCTTCTAGTGTATTTATGAATATACGCCTAATATTTTATGAGTATGTAATTTTCTCTAATTCGATATATTTATTTTCCAATTTAACGTTTCCTCTCCACACCACCTCCCATCCCCCTATCTTTTACAATCACCTTCAATATTCCCTTCATCCTTTTCTGTTTGGGCTCTCTACACTTCTCTTCCCACTCACACATTTTCTCTTTCTCCGCTCATTTCTTTTTAACTCTAATATTGAATATAAAAAGTTCCTTTTATTATTTTAACGCACAAAAATTGCAAAAGCGCCCACCACTTTCAAGACACCAAGCCATTTTAATCATACCCTAAGCTCTAAAGTGGGAAATCAAAGGAACGAAGACATTTAAACAGATGCCAAATGCGTTCCTGTTTATGGAAATTTGTTGTCTGAAGTGCGGCCAGTGTTTAATAACAAGCAAAATAGACATCGTAGTGCAGCGAACTTGCTATCCTTGCAGCATCCGACGTTTTATTATTTGGAAATATTTCATAATGATCAAAGTGGAGACTAGTAATTGAAAATCATTTTGTAGACTTCAATTGATACAAACCAAATGCCCGCGTTTAGCATGCGAACATTCTGGGCTCACTCCAGCTATTTATCTCTGAAGATAATGGCCGTATCTGAGCGCCACCAAACACAATTTCATCAGTTTCATCATCAGGGAAATATAAAGAACAATTGAATAAATATTTTAGATTTAATTGAATTCATACTGTAGATAGTTGTCGAACGAAGGTTAATGATATATGGCAAATTCTAGTGTATACAAAAGTTGGAGTGGCCTGTTGTCGGTATCAGCGGGACAAGGAGGGAGTCCGTTCCCTCTTCGCTAGAGATAGACCAAGAATAGTGTGATTCGTAAGGTGGGAACACCGTCAACTCCCCACTTTACCGCAGAGAGTAGATTACCTTATAGTATGAGCTAATATTACAATGATTTGTTAAGGACCGGTATTGAACCAGGAACCTTGCGATTCCTAGGTGTGTGTTCTATTGACTGAGCTAAACCGACCCCAAAGGACCTAATGCATGACTTCTGCATAAAAAAGCTTTGTCTATGGAGCTCAGAATACGGTAAATATTAATTGTTATGATGTTGTATACCCTTTCTTTTCTTACTTCTATTATTCTTCTGCTCATCTTTGGTATCTTACTTTCTTCTTCCAGCGTCTCTTCTAACGTCTCTCTTCTTGCTGGTTGGTCGTACTGATTCATTTCTTCTAAGTCAGTCTTGTTGCCAAGACATTCATCAACCACAAAACCATATTATTTATGTAAGCTTTTATTTACTTAACTAAACAATTCATGTAACTATCATAACGCGCGTGTGAAGTGAGCTTCAGCTAAGTCAGACAGATCTTATCTGCCTGACGTCCAAGCTGAAACTGAAAAGCCAACCAGGTCCCGCCCGTGATATGAAAATGGGCCATCCCTTCAGAAATACAGGGGGTTGACAATAATCTACGCATAGATTATCGTCTCATTGTTACATAATCTATCTGAGGGTTAGGGTCCAGATTCAAGTAAATTCGTAAGTTGCGGTACTCGGGAGATGTTCTCAAAGTAGTTTTGACTAACAAGAAAAGTGCCCCTTTGTTTTGAATCTGTTTTCCTCATTCTATCTCGATTGCCATACCAAGGTTAAAGCGCCTAGTCTGTCCTACTATTTGCCCCTAGCTGGAAAGAGAATAGTCGAACTTGTATATTAACAAGGGTGTTAGTGCTACGTGAAATGCATACAGTCGCGTCCATGATTTGAACTTGTATCGCCGTGTCAATTTCCTACGACTATACCTATTAGAATAAGCGCCACCACACAGTACCCTTCATTGTCATTTCTCCCATACCCACTCTGACCTGTAATGGAATGTTCAGGTCAAAACTGTTTATGAATGATTCGTATCCGATAGTGTACAACATAAAAACTCCTATAAGAAACAGCTTACAATTAATACAATTCCTAACCTCTTGGAATAAAATAACCCTTGACAGATTGACATTCATTAAATCAATCATTAAAATCACTAGCAAATATATGCACACTCCGGGTGCAAGTATTTAAGTTTTAATATAATAAAATATCATATTAAATTAGAAAGGCTAATGAAACTGAATAAGAATGCAGATAAAAAGATTTGGAACAGAGGGGGTATGATTGAAAAATAGAACAACTTTGAAACTAACTCTTCCATCATTTTCCATTACTCCCTTTTTTCATTGGTAAATTTTCCTAATTTAACTATTTAGTTAAAATAGGAAGTAAAGGTTAATATTGCAGTTATTTCTTCTTGTAAATAAATTTCTTTTAAGATTTATCCACGAGATTTTTGTTTATATTTCTTAAGATAAAACCAAAACAATTAGAAATCAATAATACCAAGCACATATTTATTAAAATACAATTTTAAATATCAATATGCAAATTAGTCTTCTCGTTCAAACTGTAAACCGCTATTTTGTTGTATATATGAATACAATTGAATGTTATTAGTACGTAGATATGGTCAACAGTATTAATAATGTAAACAATTTTATTAATAACTGAAGGTTTAAAAGAATGAAATCATGGAGAATTTGACGTAAATAATTAAGGGAATTGGGACTTGAGTAGAATATAGTTTCGGTTACAGACAGAAAAACACACAATCTCCATTATAATAAGATGTAAATAACTATTTCCTTAATATTTGGTAAGTAGGGAATCGGTCTATTAATAGGTCAACTATCCTCGAATTTATTTTGTATATTTGTTTCCATAAGGTTGACGGGCAAACGCAAAGTTCCAAACCGGCGGTTTATTGGCACGGCTCCTAACTTGACTTCGGCCTCCAACATAGACTAAGCAAGGTTGACTTCCAAAGACATTTGAGGCCACCGGAGGTCATCAAATATTAAAATATGCAATTTCTCACTTTGACCAGACGCCCCGGGAACCTGTTGGGTGGCTTTTGTAACAGTGGTCCATAATGATATTGATTTTTCTATTTAAGGAGTGAAAGATTCTAATTAGCATTTCATAAATATCCCCGTTATAATGCGAATTCGAATGATTAAAAGAAAAGACATTCACACACACCTCAAAATACTAATCAGTCCCGAATTGAGCTAGAAATTACTTTCTCTGAATTAGAATTGTATTGCTCTTATCTGAATATTTCTACGGTGTGGTGTATATCCTAACTTAAGGTTACATACATAAGTGCACACGTATATATCTACAGGGGGGTGGCAGAAATACTGACTTATATTAAACTGCCACCTAAGGGGCATAAGTGAACTTAGGCAAGTGATAATTGTAGCTCCATCCATTTAATTTTCTTGACATTCGTTATGATTTGAACCGGTTCCCACCGTACGTTTGTCATTGAAACGTTTCTTTAACATTGTTGCATATTCAATTGCTATACATACATCCTTTTCTGCTCATTTCATGTTACGTTGGATTAATGTTGTTCCGGATAGAAATTTGATACTGCTGAGGATATATAACTGCAGAACCATGGGTCATCGATTAAAATAAAATTGGGATCATATTATCTTTAGGCACCCCTTTTTGATCTCTATTAAGAAAGGTCATGTTTTTTATTTACACCGTCAATATCCGGTTGGTTGTTAGGGGTTAGTTTTATAATCTAAAAAAAATCTAAAAATCGTCTGTTAAAACAACCGGATATTGACGGTGTAAATGAAAAATGTCCTTTCTTAATTGAGATCAAAAAGGGGTGCCTAAAGTCATATGGTCTGAAAATTGTAACCATTTAATTGAACGAATATTTTTAATAAGTTACCTTTTTAAATACATGGCCTGCCCAAGTCACCATCATAATTAAACATGACAAATAGGGAGATATTTGTTAGAGGAAGTTAATATTACTATTTTCCTATGTTTACTTTCACCAAACAATTCCAGCTTAAAACGTGGGCGACATTTCCGCCGCAGCCTGTATAATTAAAGTAAATACGGTCAATACAGACAAGTCGTAATTATGGGAATTTCCATAGTTACGACTTGTCTCCATTTCCCATAAGTCCCTTACTGATCAAAGGGGAGCAATTCTTTAGCAACTCGTTTGGCCTACCTAACACCTATAATTAATTATGTTTGGAGTAAGGACTTTCTACATTCATCAATTCATTGACTTGGGTTCCTCTTTTCCAAATCTCTCTCCTCTGTCTCATTTAGTCCCTAGTATTTGAGGTTTTAAAAGAGTCTAAGTGAATTGGAAATCAGGAAGAATCAACACCATCCAACAACAGCATTAAGATCAGCTAGAATACTCAGAAGAGTCCTGGAGACCTGAGTAAACTTGCTATCACCCAACATCCAGTGAACAGCTAATACAAAGTTTGGCCCGACTATTTTAGAAAGATGATCCACTGGGAATTGTGCAAGAAACGAAATGTTTATTAAACAACAAAATGGTATATGCACAAACCATAATATACATAACTCCAAGAATCTTTTGCAAAAATAATATTCTGGGACAAAACATTGATTTATTTGTATTTTAAAACTTGGATTAAAAAAACCTGCGTAAAAAATAAATGAAATCTTATATTTAAAAAGAATGTGTTAAATGTTTTGTGTCTGAAAATAAGTAGCTCACTTTAGTCGCTGAGTTTGTTTGCTTCCTTGATTTAAAAATATACTTTTTATGTGGGTGGTTCGATTTCCATTAATGCGAACTAAGAATAATTATAAAAGCAATCGACAAAACATTGTTTTTCAATAAATAGATAAGATAAAAATATAGAAAAAAAGATTGAAAATAAAAAATAAAATTATTAATTATACTTTTTTCCAATGACCTGTTTTTTTTTTTTATTGGTGCTTTTAAAGCTGACAAAACAAATTAGCAAAGGGAAGGCGTCGTGGCTAACGTGCTGAGACTGTGGCAATCTAGTTAGCGAGTTCGAATCCTAGTGACGCTATTACGTTTTTTAATACCCTTGGGAATGATATGAAGCCCCTAATCGCCAGGTTAAATAGTACAAATTCCATTTATCTAATAGGAAGGTTTTGGTTTTAAATATACAACACTGACATGGAAACACAAGAATTTGTATTGCAATGTGCACGAATACAATAATAAATCTGAATACTTTTAAAAAAGGACACACACACACATATATATATATATATATATATATATATATATATTGTATACGTTTAAATTTCCCGAACATCGTTGGGTGACTCTGCTTGAATATATATGATCTCTTTCTCTATTTTACATATGCACAGATGAGAACATTTTATTCAACGGTGAAAGTCCCTGTAGCGCAGTGAATAACGTGCTGGACATCGCACTAAGTGGGTTCGAACTCTAGTCTCGCTATAATAATCATTTTCAGACTAATACACTCGTGAAAGATATGAAACAACTCATACCAACTATGGGTTTAATGGCACCACTACTGTATTTCTACAAGGATGGAGTTGGCATTCAATAACCCACAAATACTGATATGCGACTAAACAAAGAAACCAAACTAAAATAAACCTTTTTATTCAACATGTACTAGTATTATATAAAGTTCTTCGCGTAGCACATGATGTGCAGATTACAAATCCTGGACATTTATTTTTTCCGTAAATCTTTTTGGCAAAGGCATACATCTGGATTTAAAACAGAAATTGTGTTATTTGATCCGTCCAAACTGGGGACCAATAAATTCAACGCGGCAATATTCACTTTTTATTGTACCCCTACTGCTAGTTAATTACAAATGTAAAATTTCCGTTAATTTTTTTTTCAAGCCAGTCTAGGTAGCAGGATCCGTCTTCTTTGTCTTGTCCAACCTGCTGCGGTCAAATTAACTTCGGTTAATATTGAATTTATATTACACAGGTAATAACATCCGGATAATTAGATAAGTAAAAGTGTCCTTAAGTCTGGGCAACAGGATTTCTTTTATCTTTTCTTCTCAGGCCTCTTCCGATAAGTGTCCACTAATTCTTCTTTTAAATTCGTTTATTTTTGCGTAAATCTTTTTGGCAAAGGCATACATCTGGATTTAAAACAGGAGTTATGTTATTAGTCTTATTTTTTTTTTTAGATGAGGCTTAATTTATATTTGGATTTTTAATTATTGTCTTCATCTAGAGTGCTATATACACGTTTCGGTCGATATGCTCTCCGACCTTCTTCAGGTGTTTTTATCGTAATCGGAAGCCTTCATGAAACTTCGAACATTTTATTCAATCCACAGATGTAGCCTATTCTCTTTTTGCTAACCATCACCGGGTACAAGTGTTAAGCTATGGTAAGTATTCTGATATTAGCGCCAGAGCTCAGGATTGAACCTTCAACCTACAGATGGTTGCCACTTGTTATCAGGACTGTATTAACTCAACCATTACATCTGTTGTGCCATTTGCACATGTTTCAATGTTCAACAAGAAACACCTGAAAAAGACGGGAAGTGCAGTAGCGGACCAATCTTCTGTTAACAGCAAATTAAAAAAAAGAATGGTTGATCCTTCACATGACTTGACAACTGCAAATAAATTACCCATGAAAGCAGTCTAGCGATTCACATCTGCAGTGTTAGGCAGTCATACGTCGTGCGTGACGGATAGTTACTTACTGGGATTTTGTTGCACAACTTAACTTGGTGAACGAATATTAACTAGGCGATTAATGTTGGCATCAGTCTCACAGGACATCGTGTTAATAGCCTTCAGAATTGCATAATGAAATTTGGGGGTGCAACAGAAGTAATATCCCACCCAATATTTCAATATCTGCTTCATTTGCTACGACCCAGGGAAAGTAGGTCAATAACGGTAATATATGTAAATCGTATTTTATTTTTTTTCTTTTTTTACTCTGAGAAAACCGATCCGGTTGAATTGTTTTGCCGTAACCTAGAGACGGGTCACGATTGTAAAGCAAATCTCAACAGAATTCAAATTCCTGTATTAATCTCAGCTTTTGTGTTTATCTAAGCAAACCCTCCACACAAGCAAGGTGAGACACGCGGTCAATTTCTAAGCTGATTTTAAAGGGTTTTTATTAGACAGGCTGCCTTACCAAATTTAAATAGCACAGCCTAGCTTATTATATAATAGTTTATCGAGAGATGAAGAGAAAATAATTAGATTTAAACTTTTACCAGTGATATTAGCACTGGGAAATGCTAACGACCATTTGTTACCTTTATTCCCAGATAAAATTGGGCCGGAAAAAAATCAAAATGAATGCATTTTTTTTATATTATATTGCCATAACTGAGTTTTAAGATGACAAATATTAAATGGGACTAGTGATTTGACACCATATATTTGTGTATAAATTATAGTTTTTTATAGGAACAATTAAAAGCATAGAACTGGGTTCAAATTAGTTGAATTAAGTATACGTGAAGCGAGTAGCAGTGGCATATGTGCTGCTTGTACCCTGTTGTCTTTGTTGAGCAGTGTGTTTTAGCAACTATTGATAATGTTAGATAAAAGCATCAAACCGGGTTTTCATGGTTTGAAATAGTTATTCTCTTTCTTCGAAATTTTCAGAGAAAACTTAAGGCTGAAGTTGTGATGAACGTTCTGAATTTTTCTACTTTAATATCGGTGACTTCCGTCGTGGAATGGTTGTATCTCACGTCGCGTCCTTTCGTTGGGTACTTTTTCACTTCTGCCCAGCGTTGTGCATTCTTACTTACCCTATCTTTCAGATCCTCCCCGTCTCAGCCATAAGCCTGTGTCATATTCTCAATCCTCTACCCAGGTCAATTTCATGACCCGAACCAATTGTGATTGGCTGAGGATCCAACCATCAAGAATCTATTAATTTGATCTGTCTAAACTGGGGCGCAATAAATTCAACGCGGCAGTATTCAATTTTTATCGTACCCCTAATTACTGCTAGTTAATTCCAAAGTAAAATTTCGGTTTTTTTTTCGAGCCAGTCTAGGAAGCAGGATCCGTCGTCTTTACCTTGTCCAACCTGCTGCAGTCAAATTAACTCCGGTTAATGTTAATTATACACGCAATCACATCCGTATAATTAGATTAAGTGTCCTTAAGTCTGGGCAACGGATTTCTTTTGTCTTTTCTTCTCAGGCCTCTTCCGATATTTGTCCACTAATTTTTTCTTTTTTTTAAAATTTATACTCCAACTTATGTCAAACTACGATATAACTATGTGCAAACTAATGATTATTATTGACAATTAAGAAAAGAAAATTCCGGCATTAAAAAAACTCATACTGAGAGATATGCCGTAATATATCAATCGATTACTTTCAAGTTTTTTTAGATAGGATTACTTGTAACCATTTTCTTAGGTATTGTGGCTTTGTACAATATATTATTAGTATGAGAAACCGCAGAAAGCCTAAACAAATGTCCAGGTTATCTGTATTAGTTGGGACTAGTTGATATCAAGTAATTGTTCAAATAAATTGTATAGAAAAAAGTTTAATTAAAAGTGCAATGGAACATTTAGAGTAGAATTATTATTAAAAATGATGCATTTAGAAATAAATCAAATTTCTTCATTAAATAATCCATGAAAATTTGTTATGCCGAACCAAGAAACCTATCCAATACAATGAAAGGGGACAGAACACATGTGGTACTACTAAAGTGACAGGGTGTAGATTAATTTTTAGTTTGCATAAGTATAAGTAAATGTATAAGTAATACATATAAGTAAAGCATATGTACATATTTAGCAACCTCTGCGCATGAGCAGGGTGTGGCACAAGGTGAATTTTGTAGGCGGAGTTTAACAGGTTTGAATTCTGAGTTTTCCATCTGCTAGACTAGTTGCCTACCTGTGGTTAAAGAGCCCAGTCTGCCCTGCTATTTCTCCATAGCTGGATAGAGAGCAGATGTATGCATACCTTTCCCAATTTCAACTAAAATGTTAAATTATGAAAATTGGCAATGAAAGACAGGATTGATGGGAAATAATTGGAATAGTAAGTTTCAAAGTTGTTAAATCTTTCTATTATACTCCCTCTATTTAAAATGATTTAATCTGCATTCTTATTTAGTTTCATTAGTGTTTCTAACTTAATATAATATCTTATTACATCAAAACTTAAATAGTTGCATCCGGAGAAATGTTTAAGTGCCATTCTTGCCCAGTTGAAAAAGGCTTAAAGAAAGTCCTGTGTTATGGAATCCTTTGGTAAGCGTATAAGTCCTATCCTGCGTATTTGAAAAGGTCTAGTGACTTAATCCTATGTCCGTCGTCCATGAATATGACAGTAATTATGTCCAGTAGGATCGGTTTAAGTATTGTATCAACCTCAGAATACTGCCGGTGATTGGCCAAGAGATAGATCACATGATTCTAGTCTATAAGTAGGAGTGGGGATCTGGCACACACCTTATATCAAACATTCTCTTAGGGCACCTCATTTGGTGTAATGGTTAGCAAGCTAGATTAGCAGACCATTGTTAGTGAGTTCGATTCTCACTGGGCGCCCCACTTCTGGCCTTGTGCTATATCTAAGCTAAGCTTAGTAAATAACTATATCAAACATTCTCTTAGCACCCACGCGTGTAATGGTAAGCAAGCTAGATCGCAGACCATGTTAGTGAGTCGATTCTCACTGGCCCCACACTTCTGGCCTTGTGCATATCTGAACTAAGCTTAGTAAATAAGTTATATCAACAATTCTCTAGGGCACCTGTGTTGTTAATGGTTAGCAAGCTAGATTCGCAGACCATATTTAGTGACTTCGATTCTCACTGCGCCCCACACTTCTGGCCTTGTCACATAAGCTCAGCTTAGTAAATAACTATATCAAAATTCTCTTAGGGTACATCATGGTGTAATGGTAAGGAATCTAGATTCGCAGACCATAGTTAGTGAGTTCGATTCTCACTGGGTGCCCCATACTTCTGGCCTTATGCCACATCTAAGCTCAGCTTAGTAAATAACTATATAAAAAATTCTCAACAAAAGTACATTTTGAACTTTTTGAGGTGAAACATGG
>CM042146.1:9120365-9128127 GCA_023376005.1 Doryteuthis pealeii
ATATAGATTTCTGTGAAGGTTGGAGTATCCGTTCATCACCGTTACTCCCAGGTCTATTCAGACTCGCATTGCTAGTACCGCTTAGGATCCTATCTATGGGCTAAATAGAAAAAAATAAGTTAAAAAATTGTGCTTAAAAAAATTGACAAAGTAAAACTTTGACTACCTATCAAGCACGAATCGAACAAAAACTTTTAGACGTGAAATAACCCGACATGGGTTGACATGCCGTAAAATCCAACAAAACAATCAATATGGCTTAATATGTGACAGATTCTGGCAAGGTTAATATATTTATCAGGTCATTCGCTTTCTTTTTCTTTGTTGTCTGGCTGAACGATAAAGCCCATTAGCTCACACGTTCGTTTCTTGTTTATTACAACTAAATCCTGGCGGGATTGGACGATTAGTTTTTCACAGTGAGTTATCGCTGAATTTCGCGTAAGAGTAAATCTTTTCAGGTCTCCTATTTTACTAAGTATTCTAGCTTATCTTAAAGTGTTGTGGTCTGCATGGTTTCGGTTCTTCCAATGATCTTAAATTTTCCTACTTTATTTTCCAGGCCATTGGGAACAGGTCCAAGAGCACCAATTATAATTGGTGTCACCTTCATGTTCCACAACTTTTTCAGCTCTGTAATAAGATTAGAGTATTATTTTTAAAATCTTTTTCGTTCTTTTAATTTCACTCTGAAACAGCGAAATCCACGAGATGATAGGTTTGTTTTTTATTTTTTTGTTTATTACTAGTAGTATTGGAGAATGTGGAGAACCCCTTCCTCACCATTACTCACAGGCCCACTCTAACCCGTTAGGATTCCATCTATGTTAAATAGAAAAAATGAAGTTTAAAAATATATTTTTAAAAATTGAGCTTACATATGTTTAAAATACCCATCAAGCTTGTATAGAACAAAACGAATTGGCATAAAATAGCCCAACAAGGTTTGGCATGCCGTTAAATTCAACAAACCAATATTAGGTCAGGAATTGATTGGGACATATCCATTTGTATGTCAAAGTCCCAGAGAATGTTATGGGTTTCATTTTCTACAAGAAAGTATGTTTATTTTTGTATGTACCATTCGTCTGTATGGTCACATTTAAACGTCTTACTCAATTCTCAGGGGATCTTACTTTGTCACCTCATCGTGTCTACCACCCTGTCGGCTGGGGCGTTAGAATGCACTGACTTCACCTCTGCAGAGGGGTAAGACTCCCCCAAATATGACCACCTGTTGGTCATGGGTGGAGACCCATGATGCTTAAGGATGGAGTCTTGGTAGATGAGAAGTCTCTGACCTGCAATACTCCACTTAAACCCTTACTTAGGCTAGACGGGCGGTCGGAGAGGCCTCCTCCGATCAATTGGATGGTCCCGTTGAACCCTAGCACCTATATGATTGCCCCAATCCTATTGCCCTCATGGCAACCCCAACCCTTTTTTATCATATAGGTGCTGAGGGTCTACATGTCCTAGTAATGACGTTAAACTCTCTGATGGTGAGGTTCCAGTTTTGGAGGTTTGAGGAATGTAGAGCACCCCTTCATCACCATTACTCCCTGGTCCACTCTGGTCTGGAGTGGTAGTACCTTTTAGGTTCCCATCTATGGTTTAAATAGAAAAATGTGTTTATAAAAAATTGTGTATCTATAAAGAATTTATTTATATCAAAAAAATTATCGGCATTAAATGACCCACTGAGCTTGACATGCTGTAAAACAAAAGAAACCAACCCAAACCAAACTAGTCGTGCCTAGTACCATTTCGTTAAATTTCTCATTAGGTTTCTCTTACTTGCATTGTTGCTGAGACTAGCAAATCTGAGTTACAAGGAGAAAAAAATATTTTATAGGTTTAATTTATTTGATACTCCTATGTCAGTATTTCTCCCACTTTCATTGAAACCAAATGAGTTGCAATAACAGCAAATATTGAAAATCCCTCAATATAATAATAGAACTGGTTAGGAACCACATCAGTAATAGAAGTTAACTACCTAGGTTTGAATCTTAGCTGAGACTGTTTGCTTTTCACTAAGCGCTAATACTCATGTAAAATGTGGTTAACTGTGTCTTCTGTAAGTCCATAATATACACTTGCTATTCTTATGCGTATTATCAATTTTTGCTTTGATATAATTGGTTCTTATGGCATTGTATTGTACTGCTATTAAACTATTTCTCTGAATGTTTGAGATGAGGCTTGAAGATTAGTATTATCTGCGTTATTCGGACTATTGTCCCCATCTTCATTGTTATTTGTACAACGTTTCGGTCGGTATGCCCTCCGGCCTTCTTCATGTATTTCTTGTCGGACTCGGGAACCTTCTTTTCGAACTCGGGAAATTTCTTTTCGTAATCGGGAGCCATCATGGAACTTTGAACCTAACCCTTTATTTATTCCACGGGGGTATCCTGTTCTCATTCCGCTAACCATAGCTTGGGTAGGTGTTGTGTTAATTATTTTTCTGCCTCTACTCAAGATTGAACTCGGTATCCTGAGATAACTGTCACTTAGAACTGTCTTAACCTAACTACCTTATCCACTAGGCCATGTGTCCAATTGGACACATGGCCTTGTGGATAAGTGAAGAAGGCATGAAGGCATATCGGCCGAAACGTTGTACAAATAACAATGAAGATGGGACAATAGTCCGAAAAAAAAACGATAATGCTATTAAACTATTGTTTCTCTCTTGTGGTTGATTTTCTTAGTCACGTCCGGGTCATCCCAAGCGTTATTTCTTTATTTTATATCCATACGGTTATTTGTATTTCCTATTTTTTAAATATTTTATTTTGTTTCATTTCTTTTAATTATTATTTTTGATAACCTCCATTGTTGATGTTTTTTCTTCCTACGCACCACAGAAGAAAAATACAAAACCGAAAAATCTGGAGCTGAAGATGTCAGCTGCAGTTGATATTTTAATAATCTTTATTTCTTTCTTTTTTAATATCTTAATATTCTTTATTTCTCAATTAGATTATTATATGACAAGTCCACTGTCAAATGTGTCAAATTCTTATTAGCTCAAGGGATGCTGATATTTGTATGGATGGAAAAAAACCTTAAGTCACAAAAATTGAAAATCACGTTGTAGTTTTGTAATATTAATGGGTTTACCCAACCACTCCACACGAGCAGGATGCTAAACAAGTTCAATTCTTGAGCGGAGTTTAACAGATTTTATTTCTGTTTTCCTTCTACTAGGTTGGTTAACATACCAAAGTGTTATAGGTGATATAACCCATTGACATAAATGGAATGCGCCGACGGCTACTATAAGTACCAGGAACATTTGTGGCTTGACACGAAGCAAATGCGAGTCAGCGCGTAACTGTATTGGTCGGACGCAATCTCCACTTTCTTTGCTGCAAATTTCTACTCCTTTTGTTCAATATATTTGTCTTACATGTTTACGAGTCGTTTGTCTTCTTTTTTACCCTTAAAACCCCCACAACTATCTCATCCTCGTCGCCAGTTGTTCGTTTGTCAATTGAAATATAGCCTATAATACGCCCCACGTAGGTAATGATTGTCATTACTTCCAGGTATTTATATTGTTCAATTAGATCTGTTTGCAAATCATTTGTATTGCATTGTATACAAGATATAATGGTGTACTTAGACTATTATTAGTAACTTGAAACCATATAACAGCTTGCAACTGCGTTATACGGCACTACTTGTGCAAATGAATACTAATTATTAAAGTAATAGTGAATTTAAACCATTTACTTGTTTATAGTTCATCAATATAATATATGGATAGTTTATATCATTAAACTTTAAACGAGCTACTCTTTGTTTAATGGCATATGATTAGGTTCTGTAATGCAAAGGCCATGCTTGTAGAAGAACAATAGTAGTACTGTTTAACCTATATCTTGGGGCTGAGGGCGTTCATACCTTTTCCAAGAGTATTAGTCCGAAAAAGAACGTAATAGCGTGACTGGATTAGAAAGTCACTTATAAGTTTGCCAATTAATAGACAAGAAAGTGTAATTCAGAATTGTAATATTTCGGCATATATATATTTACCAACTCCTCCGCACGAGCAGGATACGACACAAGGTCAATTTCTAAGCGGAGTTTAACAGGTTTGAATTCAGTTTTCCTTCTCCTAGACTGGTTACCTAGCCATGGTTAAAGAACCCAGTCTGCCCTGCTATTTACCCATAGCTGGAGGGAGTCGGATTAATACCTTTCCCAAGGGTATTAGCGCTAAGTGAAATGCAATTACACGTCCAGGATTTGAACTCGGGCCGACGAGTCCATTTCCCATGACTTTAACCATTACACCACGCGCTTCCAATATTTCGGCAATATATATTACACGGTCAATTTCTTATAAGGTGTGCTGTAGCTCACCACTTAAACTTATAGACTCTGCGTGGGTGCGTCGATTAAAACCAGCCAATCCATACGCTTGTGGTATACTAAGAACCGGAAGCACCGGTTATAACATTGTTAGTATGAAACGGAAGTACTGTTTCAGCCATCTTGTATTGTTACAAATAAAAAGGCGGAAGTGAGTTGTTCTCGCAGTTAACGTCAACTGGGCTACACGTCTTATTATTCGCTAAGCGCGTTATAACAATTGGCAGACGAGGATCTGTTTCATTCAAGAAAATGCCATTACTCGGACATTTAGGAGAATTCTGTACGGAATCAGGAAATATATCAACCTATTTAGACCGAGTAGAACAGTTGTTTTTTGGTTTTTTTATCGCAAACGATATTGGACATGAAAACCAAGTAAAATGCAAAGCCATATTACATAGTACAATTGGAGAAAGGACCTACAGAGTCTTGGAGGATTTATGTTCCCCTCAAAAACCAAGCGACAAGTCTCTGGGGGAAATTACCCAGTTGTTGTTGGAGGCATTTTAAACCTAAAAAAAAACTAATAGTGGCTTGAAAGTTTTTCGTTCCATAATGCAAAACAAGAGGAGGGTGAGTCAATTTGTAATTTTCTTGTTCGCCTTAAACATTTGGCTTCTACATGCGAATTTGGGGTCATTTTAAAAAAGAGCATGCGTGACAAATTTGTGTGTGGATTAAAGGACGATAAAATTCAAGAAAAATTATTGTCCCAAGATATGTCGTTAGAAGAAGCTGTTAAAATGGCCACAGCTAAAGAATTAGCAATGAGTGACGTTGCACATAAAGAGACGGATGAAGTAAATAAAATGTGTTCTGAGTGTAACACAACTGAATTACAAAAGAAAGAAAATTGTTTTGGACTCTTGGTGGAAAATGGCACGAGAAAAGATATTTTTGTTCCGCTATGTCTATTCTGTGTGAATAGCAGTTGCAAGGTGGTCAAAGTGTCTGAGTTCACGCCACAACAGCCGCTATAGCCACTTCCTCGTAGAGTCTGTTTAACACTTGTCAACTACCACTGCTGCTGCTATGCCTTCTTTCCTTCTCTTTCTTTTTCAAACAGAACGCCGTGTCACAAAAAGCACGCAAAAAAAATCGCTACACCCTCTCTGCCCCAAAATGGCCACTTTTATAGTGAAAACAGGAGTTGCAATGCATCATGGCCATTTACCCATAGTGCCTTTCAATACCAATAAAGTGTCTTCTCTGCCCCCCTTCCAACTTTTCGACATTTCTCACTCCGACCGACCGCGACCACATTCCTTTCTTCTTCGCTACATTTCTCTTTGCAAGCCATGCGCCGGAAACGTTTCGAGTCAGGTAAGTTTGCCTCGTCATTACACCCGCATGGGGAAAAATTTGTTTTAAATGTAACAATAAACATTCACTTTTCAAAATTTTGTAAAAATGAACCAAGGGGAAAGGTTTCGAATTACATACAAGAGATAGACGACATACCTTTATTTTTAACGAGATCGAATTGCCGTGAACAATATATGTAATATTTATTTAAATGGTATTCAATGTCAAATGGAAATTGTCACCCGGTGTTCGTCTATTCTGATTAGTAAAAAACAGTTTGACTTACTGCCGAACGCGAGACTTATAAACGGCAACATTACAGAGGTTGCGGACCTATTCAGGTGAGGTCATTGTACCTAAAGGAGTTGCTAACCTGATTGTAAAATACCAGGGCAAAACATCTTATTATAATGGAGATTGTGTTTTTATGTCTGTAACCGAAACTATATTACTACTCAAGTCACAAATCCCTTAATTATTTACGTCAAATTCTCCATGATTTCATTCTTTTAAACCTTCAGTTATTAATAAAAATTGTTTTACATTATTAATATTGTTGACCATATCTACGTACTAATAACATGCAATTGTATTTATATTATACAACAAAATAGCGGTTTACAGTTTGAACGAGAAGGTTAATTTGCATATTGATATTTAAAATTTATTTTAATAAATATGTGCTTGGTATTATTTGATTTCTAATTGTTTGGTTTTATTCTTAAGAAATATAAACAAAAATCTCGTGGATAAATCTTAAAAGAAATTTATTTACAAGAAGAGAAATAAATGTAATATTATCCTTTACTTCCTATTTTAACTAAATAGTTAAATTAGGAAAATTTACCAATGAAAGAGGGGAGTAATGGAAAATGATGGAATAGTTAGTTTCAAATTGTTCTATTTTCGATTATACTCCCTCTGTTGCAGATCTTTTTTATCTGCATTCTTATCAGTTTCATTAGCCTTCTAATTTATATATTTTTTATATCAAACTTTAATACTTGCACCGGAGGGTGCATATATTTGCTATATTATTTAAGACTGTTAGTTGTACCCGGTTTCTGGACAAAGTCTTCTTGGAAGAGACTGGCTGCAAAAATTGCCATTAATATCTATGCTACCTGCAACAAAATTGAATGGACTGATTTTAATCAAAATTTGCAGAACTTTTTAAACTGGCTTTGGGTACATTGAAATGAAAAAGCTAAATTGTATGTTAAAGAAAATAGCAAACCTCGTTTTATGAAAGCTAGACCCGTTACCCTTAACAATTAGTGAAAAAGTTGAACTGAACTTCAGCGAATGGTTGCTTACCTCTGTTATCAAGCCAGTCCGTTTTGCAGAATGGGCTTCCCCTATTGTCCCGTTTTAAAGAGAAATGGTCAAGTTCGGATTTGTGGGGGATTTAAACAGACCGTTAATCCTGTTTTTGCAACAAATAGACAAATATTCCCATTCCAAATAATAGATTACCTGTATTCCAAAGTCTCGGGTGGACAGATTTTACGAGACTGATTGAGTGACGCGTATTCACAGGTTCCTTTTGGATGAAGAGTCACAAAACTAACTACTGTATAAACACACATAAAGGTCTTTTTATGTATACTCGGGTTGTGTTTTGGTATGTGCTTCATCACCAGGAGTTTGTTTCCAATGGATCATAGATCAACTTATTTCAAGGAGTACCAAAGACAGTTGCTTATCTAGACGACATCCTAATCTCGGCATAAACTATGGAAGGTCATAATAGGAACGTGCAGGCAGTATTTAAAGGATTTACGAGATGCTGGTCTCCGACTTAAAGGGGATAAATGTGAATTTAAAAAACTCTCAATTTCATACCTGGCCATAGGATTGATTTCTAAAGGAATCCCAACAGCGCAAGAAAAGTCAATGCAATTCATAAAGCACCCACCTCAAAGAATTGTCTGAACTGCGTAGTTTTTTAGCTTTTGTTAATTACTATCGGCGGTTGCCTAAACATTCAGCACAGTTTTTAGTTCCCTGCGGAAATGGGACCAGACGAAGCTTTGCTCAAGCAATCAAAGGGGGTTGATCTCTTCCC
>CM042146.1:9128227-9193227 GCA_023376005.1 Doryteuthis pealeii
GAGAGATGCTGGTCTCCGACTTAAAGGGGTAAAATGTGAATTTAAAAAGTCGCAATTCCAAACATGGGCCATAGGATTGACTTTCTAAGAATCCACACAGCGCAAGATAAAGTCAATGCAATTCATAAAGCACCCACTCAAGAATGTGTCTGACTGCGTAGTTTTTTTTTTAAGCTTTTGTTAATTACTATCAGCGAACTTAAACAATATCAGCACAGTTTTAGTTCCCTGAAAATGGGGACCAGACGAAGCCTTTGCTTTCAAGCAATCAAAGGGGTTGCTAATGTCCACTAGTGTTTTGGTTCATTACAATGCTGAAATTAAACTTGATGCATCTCCAGTGGGTTTGGGGGCAGTGTTATCGCATATAATGAAAGACGGGAGTGAAAAACCGATTTATTTTGCCCAGGACATTATCAAAGGCAGAGCGAAATTATGCCCAGAGAGAACGTGAAGGACTAGCAGTAATTTTTGGAGTTTCCAAATTCTATAAATATCTATGGTCGAGAATTTACCATCTTCAAGAAACAGAAAGGATGTTGAGACGCACGTTTGCCACACATGGGAGTCCACATGTGATTGTATCTGAAAACGCTAGCAGTTTTACTAGTAAGGAATTTTCCAGGTTTTGTACCCTAAATGGCATTAAGCATATTAGATGTGCGCCATACCACCCCTCCTCAAATGGACTGGCTGAGCGTGCAGTTCAAACCATTAAGAGTGGTCTTTAAAAAGTTACTGGAGATTTGGAAACACGATTATTGCAGTTATTCCCCGCAATCACAACGGGTCAATCATCAGCAATGCTACTAATGGGCCGTCAGCCTCGATCTCGTATGAACCTTTTGTATCCAGATTTATCTATCCAAATCACCACGAAAATAGACGATACTAAAGAACAACGGATAGATATCGTAGTGAAAGGATGTTCCATATTGAGATAGTGTTAGTGTGGTGAATTTTCAAGGGAGGCCAAAATGGTTGTCCGGAGTTTTAGAGGAGCAGCTTGGTCCAACTGACTTTTAGAGTGCGATTGTAGATGGTCGATTATGGAAAAGGCATGTGGATCATATTCGCGCGAATATTCAACAGAACCTGTTGTGAGAGGTCCAGAAGAATCAAGGCAGCCTCAGGGGAGTCGGGAAACAAACAGTTACAGGGCACTCAACAGCTTGTGCACAGCTTCGTGCACCCTACAGAGATAGCAGTTTTTCACAAACCGGTGACAGCTTTGGAAGATGAACACCCCAGAACTCGCATTAGAACACGTTTTCAGAAACGCAAAGAGGAGGAAAGAAGGAACAATGCTGAGAATAAACCCGAAAGAGAGCGCACCAACATTAAACCAGACACAAAAGGGAAACAACCCAGTACTAGCCCCTTAACTGGGGAAATTGCTGTTCAGGAATCTCCAGAGGCTACAGCTGACGTGACTATGTCCGAGAGTCGGATGATGTCTCCTATAAGTAATGGGAGTTCTTGCCTGAGTTCCGGGGAGGGACCTATGGATGTTTCAAGTTAAGAACCGGAAGCACAGGTTATAACATTGTTTGTACGAAACGGAAGTACTGTTTCAGCCATCTTGTATTGTTACAAATAAAAAGGCGGAAGTGAGTTGTTCTCGCAGTTAAGGTCAACTGGGTTACACCCTTATTCGCTAAGCGCGTTATAACAACGCTTGAATACGTTTTAACTATTTTATTGCCGATCGTGAAAGCTGTTCATTTTCACGTATTCGACGCGAACGAACGGACCAGCCACAACGGATTCTGCCTAACACCGAGGAACAACCAAAATATTATAAACGTAATACAAGGGATTTCCATTGTAAAGTGCTTTCAATGAAACAAAGAAAGAAGAAAGAAAAGAAGAAAGAAAGAAAGAAGAAAGAAAGAAAGAAAGAAAGAAAAGAAAGAAGAAAGAAAGAAAGAAAGAAAGAAAGAAAGAAGAAAGAAAGAAAGAAAGAAAGAAAGAAAGAAAGAAAGAAAGAAAGAAAGAAAGAAAGAAAGAAAAGAAAGAAAGAAAGAAAGAAAGAAAGAAAGAAAGAAAGAAAGAAAGAAAGAAAGAAGAAAGAAAGAAAGAAAGAAGAAAGAAAGAAAGAAAGAAAGAAAGAAAGAAAGAAAGAAAGAAAGAAAGAAAGAAAGAAAGAAAGAAAGAAAGAAAGAAAGAAAGAAAGAAAGAAAGAAAGAAAAGAAAGAAAGAAAGAAAGAAAGAAAGAAAGAAAAGAAAGAAAGAAAGAAAGAAAGAAAGAAAGAAAGAAAGAAAGAAAGAACTCTCTGATATCAAACGAAAAATAAGGGAAGACCAACAGATGTAATGGTTAGCCCTAATTCTCACTTTAAAACTATTTCTTGTCTGGCAGTCTTCATGCCGTTGAACTTAATCCGTTGTGGGGTTCCAGTTTTGGGGTGGTGGTGCGGAGAACCCCTTTACCACCGTTCTGACCCGGGTTGGTAGTACCTGTTAGGAACCCATCAATGGATTAAATAGAAAATGTTTATACAAGGATGAATTTATTTCAAAACTTTGTGGGAATTAAAGGACTGAGGTTAATATCCCGTAAACAAAAACAAACAGGATGGTTTTGGCATTTAAGTAACTCAGATAGGTTAATAGGCATTAAAACAATGAAATCTGTAATTTCTGTTCCTTTGCACTGACAAGAAGACATAAATTCAACAATCATTATAAAATAAAACAAGACGTGTTAATTTTTATATCAATTTATTTTATTTTTTTAAGAAACACTTATTTCAAAGAAATCAGCTACCATTTCAGAAAAAATGAAGAGTAACGTTGTTGTCCTATAACATTTTTAGTAATTTTTTTTTTTAAATATCTTCTTTTATTTGTGGAAGTGTTTTTAACAAACGTGATATATTATCTGGAAAAAAAAAAACAAAACAAAAAAATCAAACAAAAAAATTAAATAAAAACTGAAATGAAAAAAAAAAAAAAGACGAATTCCCAAGATTAGTTTTGTTATCTGATTTTGTATAGATACATATATATATATATATTTTAATATTGTCGATCCAAAAATTAAAAATATATATATATATATATATAAGAACATACTGTGCTCACTAAAAAATAAAATTAAGTACAGTGTCCAGAAATGAATTTACCGAAAAAAAGAGAACTTGTATTTTTCTTATGGTAGATTCATTTAAAGACAAACATTGTATATTTTTTTTTTTTTAAATGATTCAAAGTAACTCATCAAAAATTTTTAAAAATTAAAAAAAAATGTCAACATCGCAAAGTATGTTTGGTTATTAAAAAAAATGAAAAAAAAAAAAAAAAAAAGAAAACATCCTTTTTTACCGTGTTCTTTTTTTTTGTGAATTTGAATATACCAAATACAAATAGTCTTGGTAAAAATATTTACCATTTTTGTATCCATGTTCTTTCTGCGATTTTATTTTTTAGAAACATTTGTAATTTTTTTTTTCTGATTTTTTCTTTACACATATTTTTTTTTTTTTTTTAGAAACGATAACTTTCAGATAGTTTGTATAACAAATTCCCCCTCGATCGTTTAAAATGCAGCAGTGGAGTTTTGGTATTTTTTCCCTTTTTCCCCTCCTTTTTTATGTTTAAAAATTTACTGAAAAATGTTTTGGTGAAATCGTTTCGTTTTTTTTTTTGTTTTTGTTTTTTTTATAACATATCCCATTATTAAGAGAAGTGCATTCATTTTTATATCATTATTTTCGGTTTAATTTTTACTATTATCAAACGGGTTTATTTTTCCTTTGCTCACATGTATTATCTTCAATAGAAATAAAATTAAAAAAAAAAAAAAACGAATGTAAGTAACAATTTATTACTTATATTAAGTAATAAAAACGGCCTAGAATATTGATTGTCTTTTTGGTCTTTATTTTATAGGTATAATTCATTTGTAGATGTCTTTTTTTCTAACAGTATAGCATAGCACTAATTTTCCCCGTTTTAAGAAAAGAGTTCTATTTAAATATTCGATTTATTTTACAATGAATGTAAGCAGAAATGAAAATAAAAACTATACACTTATGTTATTTAGTCAGGTTTATACATAGATGTCTGTTCGCCTGTCTCCATCAGACGAAAACGTGCATGTTTTTTTTTTTAAAGTTTTTTTTTTTTAGTATTTTTGTGTATTGTTTTTTTTTTTTATGAATTATTTTTATAATTATATATAGGACATGTTTGAAAATCAGCAGGTATCTCAGGTGAAAAGTGAAAAAGGGAGACTGTCACGATAATGCCGCTTGTTAAATGTCTTTCTCTACTCGTGTGATGAACCACACTAATAGTTACTGTCGATTTAATATTCTTGTCACGTATATTTGATATCTTGTGGGTGTATGTTTTATTACCGGAATTAGAATTGATATTTTATCACCTATGTTACAATGTCTGTCTAAAGAAAATCTGCGCCTCTTTCATCAATTTTCCCCTTGAATGAAGCCATTAAAGGCAAAAAAAAAATCTGGTATAAATACTTGTCGTACATATACACCGTTTATGTACGACATCTCACGTATTTATTGATTAGGTATGCCTTACTGTGTTGCTATTTGGTGATTTATTAAACTCAATGTGTGGCACAAGGTCGGGTGTATGAGGAAACCAGTGAGACGTTAACTCAAAAGTAATGGTTTCTTTGTCTACGTCTGCGAGACACCCTATATTGCATGTATTGAATAGTATAAATATATGAATAACGGATTATCTCAACCGTTTATTAAGCCTTATTGACACGTCCACACGTGTTTGGATATGTATATCCATGCTTAGTAAGGACAAGTTAGTAGAAACAGAAAGCAAACAGATAACGAAGACCCTTATATTCAAATGACGGTGTTTCATAAGCAATTCTCGATTACGATGAATTCAGATTCCTTATAATTAACTTCCCTATTAATTATTTAAAGGAATTAAGATGTAATTTAATTTTGAAAATTGCCTCTAGACGGGGAATTCCCAAGACTTGAAGTGTCTTCTATTTTTTTCTTTTTGTTTATTTAAATAACCGTAGTTGAGAGCATAAAAATACGCGCTTATACAACGTCTCATATGCTGGTATTTTGATAATAGAGCGGCATTTGCTGAAGTTTGAAATCGACAGTTATGGCGCTTAGAAAGTTTGTTGTGAGTGATATTCCCACACACCTTTTGTAAACCATACATCTTATATGCAGTCAAATACGGTAAATCTATGTATACATTCGTTAGCCATTTTAAAATACCCTTAAAAACTAGTTAAACACTACATACCACCAACAGCCTTTATATAAATGTTTTTGTAGTATTTATAAATGCCACCACTACTTAAGTAAATATCTTAAACTTTTTATTTAGTTTTTTGATTATGCAATATAACCAAATATCTTTTTTGTATATAAAGGGGCCGAATTTTGAATTCCCATCCCCTGAATTCATGACGGGTAAAATGATAATTTTACATTGAGTCATTATATACATATATCTATGTTTTTAAAAGAAAAGGTCTGAGAAAGAGGTAAAACGTCCATAGTAATATAACACATTTCATTTTAAACATAAACAAAAGTCTGACACCATATTTTGCCACCCCCTTTTAAATGATCATATATTCCTTTCATTTAAACATTAATAACTATATTAATAACACTATTAACTACTATATTATCACAGTTGAGTGTGTCCCTTCCAATTCTGAAAACGTTCTCATTTATTCCAATAACAGATACGTATCACCGGCTGTAACATTAAGATAACAGTAGCAACTGAATATGAAGAGTTAATGCTTAAAAATAAAATAACAAGCAACTGTCAGAATTTCAGATAGAACTCGACGGACACATTCTTTAGACACCAGGTTTCTTTTAAAAATTCCTAACATTTAGAGAGAAAAATACTTTTCGTATTTGGATAATTTTTATATACATATAAAAATCCTTATTATACAATCTGAGTTATTCGTTGTTAACTATACCTAAAGGCATTAACAATTTCTAATCAGAAGTTTATAAGGTTTCTGTATTATTAATGCATATAAATTACATTTTGCTATAAATCGGGACACATTCTTGTTGAACAAACAATATAGTAGCATGGTTAACTTATATATTACTTAAATCAAACCAGATATTGCTATTAAGCTTTACATTTCTAATAAAAACGTAAAGCTGGCATTCTTCGGAATGTATTTTCAGCTAATGATAGAGAAACTGAGTAGCATTATATAGTTCCTATTTTTGTAATCTCCCTATATATTGCTTTATTATTAGATATGGGACATTTTTCTCTTTACTACCACAATCAAACGTATAATTTCTAGAATTATTTACGCTTCGTTTCCCAAGTTAAAGCGATGATTTACAATAAATATTCATCATTTATTGCTAGTTAAAATCAAGTAGGTATATACACACTTGATAAATCGTCGCGCTAAATGTTTTATATTACTTCGATATAATAAAAGGTGGCATATCAGTTGGCTTTTTTTTTGTTTTCATTTATAAAATAATTGTACCTTTTTTCAATATCTAAATTAGCTAGCCCAATACGTTTCAAGGAATATCTTAATAACCTAATGATTTCGTATTGTAAATTCTCCTCGTTCACGAAGAGTACGCGCTCCACAATCGTAATTACGCGAATACCTGTATTTTCTTTTTCACAGAGTATCGCAACAGATATATGCTTATCATCTTTGGCACGTCATTTGCAGTTTTTTTTATACTGGGTGTTCTAAAGAAAATTGTTAAAATATATGAGAGTTACTAGATATTATTATAAAGTATCTACATGTTCACCATCTCTGTCAACACATTATTGGAATATTCCCAAGGTGGTCTCGGTAATATCATTGTTGGTTTTTCTGTTAAAGATACTTCCATTGAAATATCATTTTTTTATCATTATCACGTGAGAGATTCCAAGAATGTATCGATAGGAATTGTCAACATAGGAGACTGAGTTTGAAATTATATCTCAAAGTTATTCCAATAAGTGTGTTAATGTTTTTTAATCACCCTGTAGTAATTGGAACTTATAAAACAATTATTCTATGTTATATTTCCTTAAATTTAAAATAAACTAATGTAGCATTACAGGTGTATGGTCTCTTAGTATAAAAACAATTTAAAACATTTTTTCAATAAATGTGATTATGAGGTCATGAGACTTGGATTGCGGTTTAATTTTTAAACTATTGTTATTTCGTCTTCTGTATGTGCCCAAATGGTCAGACAATGTAGTTCTGAATCATGCGCCCATCAATGCAGAAATTAAACATTTTCCTTGCATTATTGGGCTTAGATAATTTTTTTTTTGTTTTGTTTTAGTATACGTGAACCAATGTTCACTAATATTCTGATGAATATTTCTTTAACTAGCAGAAACATAGCCAAAAATTAACGTTACCGTGGCATAACAAGGAAACAAAATCGGCAGTACATTTCTCTATTAACAGTAAATATTTGAAAACATGATTAAAACAATTAAATTAAACAAAAAAGAAAACAATCAAACTCTGGATCGGTCATAATTCAACGGAGAAGCTCTAACAAATTATGAAAATAAATACAATTTTTTTTTCAAATAAAACACATTAAATTATGTTCAGATATGTACACAAATAAATCATACAACCTGTTAGGTTTATACGGAGTATAATTTCATTTATCCATTATTTCTATGGTGTGTGTCCGTCTATGAAGAATGTTAATTCTTAACGTATATCTAACGTCAACTATGTATATTATTTTCTTTGGCGTAGATTAATTTAAAAAAAAATGGGAACATCGTTGATGCAAATAAATAATACCTTTTTTTCTGACGGAGGAAAATATTGTAATATTGTTTCTACCGATATAGATATGTCTTTCGTCATGTCATGTATCTTGGCATTTATATAAACATATATATACGTATATATATATATGTATATATAAAATGATAATGTGGTTGTATAGGATGTGTATAAATTGGGCTCTTTTCAAATAAAAATAGTTTTCGATGTTTTCTTGAACCAATATTTTGAACAATATTACTTCAAATTAAATCATATCTTTCCTTTAGTAAACTTATATGCATAATATAATGGCAAGTTAAACGACACATTTTTAGAAATGTCCTATTCTTTCAGCTTATTTCCCACCTAGTTCTACGCTGAAGTATTTTAATAATTCAGTATTAAGGTTAACTAAGTTGTATCTAAATCATATCCAAATCTGAAATGAATATGACCAAATTAAAATTCCTAGTACATTCTAATATAGCAAAAAGAAGTATCGTTTCCACGATGTTCGTAATTGAGGATTTCTTTCCTCTGATATATTTCCGGCAACATATCGGCGATCTAAACCCAAAGTCATAAAATTTCGCCATTAAATTCTAGATTTGCTGTGCACTTGGTCATTTTTTGATAAATCTTTTTTCTCTCGTTTTAAAGAAAAATTATCCATCTTAATCTTTTTCTAAAAGTTATTTTCGTTGGAAAATCTTTATTTTCAGATCATGGTTAATTTTTTTTTTCTCGGATGGGGAGAGAGAGAGAGTATCTATTTCATTAATCGCTTTTATTCACACACTTTTTAAAAAATATTTACTTCACTCCCTTTCCTCAGGTTGAAATCATACATTATATACCCTCGTATTGTCGTTTGATTGTTAAATTATGAATTTATATCATTAGGACAAAATTCCATTCACCGAAAAAAAAAAAAAAAAAAACTAAATGTCCTCTATTAACAAACAAATTTACATAACACACAGAAGAATCCTTTATCTTTAAGATATGTTTATATAATTTCCTAAATTAGTCCCCTTTTTTTCTTTTCGGTTTGTCAATAGTAAGGTTAAAAAACGATGCTTTTTGTTTATAGTGGGATTAATGGGGGATGTGTTTTTATGATCAACCAAATTTCCCTGCTTCAAACACTTCGTGGAAACATTTCAAAGTATCAATCGAAAAGCAAAAAATCTGAAAATTCATTTAAAAACAATGGAAACGTTTGTAATCATTGTGTTGTTGTTGTTGTGATGATGATATTGTCTTTTTTGTTTTTATTTTTTCGTTCGTTCACTGACTATTTCTTCCTTTTTCGCCTTTGATGTTTCGCTAACGCTGTGTTTATCGTGTTTAATGTTCCTTGTCTTATCTGCATATAAAGCGATTAAAGTTGATATTTCTTCGCATTGTTAGGAAGTTCCGAATGAGTTCAGAGTTATCCCCCTTGAACACATAAAAAATTCTTGTAGTTTGAAATATATTTACAATTCTTTAGGCGTGAAACCATGCATATTTTTTTTCTTCTAGGAAGAGTCAATTTGTCCGTACTAAAAACATGATTTTTCTTCAATTGTCTTTGTTGACAGCCTGTATCTTTTTTTTTTTTTCGTTTTTATGGAATTTAATCACTCTATAACATTCCTTAATAATTTGACAAAACGTAAAATCCGTTCCTGTATCAGAAACATAAGTAATGACACGAGATACCTTCATAAGAAATGACATGAGATACCTTCAGGGGGAAAATTCCAATTGTGTATACAAGGTTTTTTGTTGTTTTGATTCTGTTTTCTCTTAGCGGCATTTGTTTCTTCAAATCTTTAATGCATACTTTTTTTTAAATTAAAGTTCGTTCATTTTTTTTTTAATCACAGTTTACCGCACTACATAGAAAAATAGTCTTCTATTTTTTCTATGAAGAAAGATGCAAACCAAAATCAACGTTAGCACGATGAATTTTTCACAGCTGCCATTATGGCAATGTTTGTTAATTTGATAATAGATACCGTTTTTGTTTCTCTTAGTATGTGATTTTTTTTTTAAGTAACCAAAACAAAATTGGTTCTGTGGTTCAATGTATTCTGACCATAGTAATCATTTTTTCTGAATATATATTTTTTGATTTATTTTACAATTCTTTCAAAACAAAAGTTTTTCTTTTTTTTTTCTTTTTCTTTTTTTCTTTTTTTTAAATCGGGTAAGGTCGATGAAGGAACAGGAGGGGAAATGAGGAAATCACATTTTGAAATATTTTCAACAAAAAAAAAAGTAAAACAAAACACGACAAATATTTTTTTAAATGTTTTTTTTTTTTTTTTCACTGTTAATTTTTTTATATATTTTTTTTCTATTTTTCTCAAGTACAAAATTAGCAGAAAAACCTTTTGCATGGCTGGAAACATTTCCAAAGAAAAGTTAGAAATAAACTGTGACATATTAAGCAAGATTAGGAAGAAACAATGACTTTTTGTCTACCTGTTAGTTTTTTTTTTATTTTTAATTTCAATTCGTCTGTGTGAGCGCAACTTTAGTTTAGTGGGATTAAATTTGTTTAATATTAAGGATAGGGTGCTTTGTATGTATTCAAAGAAAAGAATAGCTGGTTTAATTTAATTGGTAACAAAAACGACTCTGAGCAAAGCAAACTTAAATCATTCCATTAGTTTGGGAGACGGGGCAAAACATTGAGTTTAATCTCTGTTATTAAATGAACAAAGATTTCTTTTTTTTTTTTTTTTTACTTCAAATTAGTTGACTAATTAATGCTTAAAATCAGCAGTTAGTTTTGAACATCTTTATTTTGAAATGTATAATGAGTTTGTGATGTAAAAATAACAATCTCTTTAAAAAGTTTGAAATTAAACTTTTGCTCGCTAAGAAGTGTTTCTGTTAATTACAATTCACTATGAACTTATCCAAAGGAATTGTATATTTCTAATTACAGAAAATATAATCAGTTTCTTTTATTTTTTTTTTTTTTGAATAATAAAAACATTAATCTATATTATCTAGAATAAGTAAGTAAAAATAATGTCGTGTAATGTCTGCATATGTATATTTGTATATGTAATTCGAATTACTGTTCTATGAATATACGTGATTTCGCTTGCTTAATTAGTCATACTATTTGATTTCTAATAGGCTACATACTAGCCCAAGACCTTGATGTTTTTTTAAAACACTTGTACCAACAAATGTTTATCAACCAAAAGATGGAAAAATGAGGGTATGTCTTAAATGTTTTTTTTGTGTTAGTTTAAAGTATAATTTCTAGTTAATTATTTAACAATGCTTTTTGTTACCGTGGTCTTTTACCAACTCCAGTTTTCAAAATTCCTTTTTTGTTTATTTTTCGTTTAGTTTGGAAAAACTAAGGAAAATTGAACAGTTAGCTTCACAGAGAGATATACGCCTAACTGGCTCTACTAGACCACGCTTTGCACACGATTTCATTGTAAGGCATTGATAGAATCCTCCATGCTTTTTCCCATTTCTTTCCTCTTTCATTTACACATTTCTTCTTTTAGATTTCCATTCACTTCTTTTCTCTTCCCCATTTCGGTTGAAACCTTCAATCATTTGGTTTTATTATGATTTCCAATTAATCTTTAATTAGTTTTGTTGTTGTTTTTAACTGATTGTTGTCAGCACTGTGATAGAAATGAACCACCCCAAGTTACCCCCTTGATATGAGAGGAAATTTTTGACGGGGATAAAGAGTGGGGGAAGATGAGGTGTGTAACGGGGTGCTGCAATGGTTTAGTATTTTTTTATAAAAAATTTCTTCGTATTATTTATTTTCCGTCCTTTTTCGTTTGTAGAAAAGAGTTTCTTAAAAGATTATTTTTCTTCTTCTTTTTCTTCATTGCTTTATAATGATATTGATTTTTAATTCATTTGAAAGGTTTTGATCTTAAAGAAGGAAACACCTCAAACTATTGTGATGGCATTGTTCGCTTGTTCAATTCCTGACGATCGATGTGATTTTTTCGAAGGTTCCATTTGATCTTTGTTCTTGATCGCATTCGTTATAATCTTTCTAGATGGGGAATTAGCTTTGACTGGATGGTCCGTCGGAGAGTTGGCTGGCCTATGTAAAGGCGACGAAGACGTGGTTGGCAAAGCGCTATACGAATATGCCTGGGAAGTGGGGACTTTGCCCGGGTTCTGTTTGCTGGAGTTGATTAAAGGATTGTTATGTTGGCCCCCTCTTGTGGGCGATGACTGTGTTGGCGGTGTTGACATTAGGCTAACGGTTTCGGGGCCTCCTATACTACCCCCACTTACGCCACCCCCAATGCTTCCGCCTCCTGACATGCTACTGATTTTGTTGGACTCTTTATCCATCTTCCTAGAGAGTTTCATCTCTTCCATTTCGTCTTTCTCCCGCCTCGACTTCTTGATTCTCTCGCGCTGATAATAGACGCCAGCAAAAATGAGTATGTTCAAGAAGAGCAGTGAGCAGCCGACGGCGATGGTGATACTAAGAGGCACCACGCTGTCCGTTCCCCCTCTGCCTAACGAGGCCGCCTCGTTCCGAGAGTTCGTGCTGGACGTCGACCGACGGTCATTTGGCGGGAAGTCGGTAGGCCTATGTACTGGGGTGCTGTCGAAAGTATAATCGGGTGAGTAAGTATATGTGGACTGTGACGGGCTGTTGGTATCCTCGTTAGGGGTAACCGAGGACTGTGGTTTAGGAGGCGGAGAGATTGGTGGCATAGGTGGTGGTGATGGGAATACCTCCGAATAATGTAACAACCGGTCCGGTTCGTCAAAAGTACTCATGTTATTTGAATTGTCGAGTTTGTGATGCTCGGGACTACAGTTGTCTGGTTTATGAATCTTTGGTAAAAGTTCCAACCAGAGTGCCAGCTTCTGTCCGCGGTAATATTCTCTTTTGTTAGGGCGCATTCCTGTATCAAAAAAAAACAAAAATGGAATTTAGTATAGCAACATACAACTAATATGTATCTTATATCTGTTTTTATTTCGTACTATTGTCCTCATTTTTATTGTTATATACATACCCTCTAACTTTCTTGTGTTTGTTCTGAGACTCGGGAACCTGAAAGGCACACTGACCGAAACGCTGTGTATATAGCAACAAACATGTGGACAATAATCCGAAAATACAAATTATATAAATTATCAAGCCTCATCTCAAATATTCAGAACAAATAATGTATAGATATATGAAGTAGATCGATTTACTAACACATTGTTTCTATCTATTTATGTGTGCAAGATTTAACAAAAAAAAAATTAGAACAGATATAGTGGCCGATTATTTTGTTTAAGGGCAAATCAACTCTTGTGAGCTATTTAATGCCAATTTTTTTTTTTCTTTTTATTATTTCTCGGCGAGCACGTTAATATTTCGTTTTGGTTTTATAAACTAATAGAAATTATATCCACTTCATAAATTGAGTGTTATCCCTCAGTCACAACCTCTTTTAGCATCTTTAACATGAAAAGCCCACTGTTTGTTTGTTTGTCATAACATCATTTTTTATACATAGAATCGAGACTTAAGATTGGTCAGATCTGGCTTCTCTCTTCACGTTTCTGTTCTTTTAAATAATGGCCAAAGTGGAATGTTGCATATCACATTGTCATAGCGCAATTAGACACCTGGATTTCTTCTTCTTCAGGAATTTTGAGTAGAAATTAGAAATCCACAACCAACGGGATGTCTCTTTGGGTCGGGACGGAATAAAGATATTAGATGAAAAATAATTATGCCCATCATGTGAATAGTATAGATATATTAGCTGCGATCCCTGCGTAACGATTATCATCGCCGGAAGTGAACCGAGTCCAAATCCTGTTGGCATTACACATAGCGCTACAATTTTTGACAGAAGTATTTCCCTACCAACAATATGATTCAGAAAAAGCTATGTCAACCATTTTAGAAAAAGAAAATAAATCTGAATTAAAACTAGTTGTAGACCTGGACATGAATGGTCTCCAAATCAGTTGTAGAAAGAAAATAAATCTGAATTAAAACTAGTTGTAGACCTGGACATGAATGGTCTCCAAATCAGTTGTAGAAAGAAAATAAATCTGAATTAAAACTAGTTGTAGACCTGGACATGAATGGTCTCCAAATCAGTTGTAGAAAGAAAATAAATCTGAATTAAAACTAGTTGTAGACCTGGACATGAATGGTCTCCAAATCAGTTGTAGAAAGAAAATAAATCTGAATTAAAACTAGTTGTAGACCTGGACATGAATGGTCTCCAAATCAGTTGTAGATATGAATTGGTTCCTACAGGGCTTTTATTTTCTTTTTTTTATTTTTTACCCATGACCGAGTTGTGCCGAAACGGCTAAACCAGATTCTTGTTACGAGACCAGTTGTACTGCGACGTTCACTCTCCAAAATGTAAAATATCTATCCAGTAAATAATACCGAAAATAGCTACCTTTTTCGATTAACGTAGGCAAAGCAACCAATAGATAGGTTTCTCATAATCAAATTACAATTCCTACTCGTTTAAGTGTTTAACGTTTTGAAACGGAGGAAATCCAATAAAAATGAAACTTACCTATATGAAGGTATTTTTGGTCCTCCAGGTCGTATTTTGGCCATTCCAAATTGATGAAACGGTTTGTGACTCGACCTCCATGCACCGATTCTTGTTTTTCGGGTTTGTTTGGATCGCTGCAAAAGAGAGAAAAATAATCATTAGTATCTATTAATAATGGAGAATCGTTTCCGGTTTTTGCCTGTAACAAAAACTACGTCACATTACCCAAAATCGTTATAACATAGTTAGAATAAATACATTCAGGATAACTAACTAACGTGATATCACCCTCTACAAAAATTAGAAACTAGAGGGTCTGTCATTGTGTCTTAAGAAATGAGTTTTATTTCATTAACGTAAACAAAATTTTTTTCGCACGCGTATTAAGTAAATGTGTATATGTAATCGTGTTATACATGCAACTCTATCTCTTTCATCTTAATTGTTTGTCATATATTCTGAAACTGGACTCGTTTAAAACCCTAGAGAATAGGGGGGGCGTCTTCATTATGTCGTAGAGTAATACAAATAGAGTAAGGTAGGCAAATAAGTATAGCTTGGTGAAACACAACGATCTTATATTGTCTTTCTCTGCATACAATCCTTTAACCTTTCCTGGGTGTACATGCTGACTAATATAAAAAAAAAGTAACAAAAACATACGGATTAGTTTTCCATATGTTTAGTCAGTCTAACCCCCCTGTGACCATATAACACTTTTAGGGTCTAATCCAACCAAAATCTTATTATAATGGAGATTGTGTGTTTTTCTGTCTGTAACCGAAACTATATTCCTACTCAAGTCACAATTCTCTTAGTTATTGACATCACATTCTCCATGATTTTATTTTTATCTAAACCTCAATTATTAATAAAATTGCTTCACCTTTTTATTAGTGTTGTCCATATCTACTTACAAATAACATGCAATTATATTTATATATACAACAAAATAGCGGTTTACAGTGTGAACGGGAAGGCTAATTTGCCTATTGATATTAAAAAATCGAATTTAATAAATATGTGCTTAGTATTATTGATTTCTAACTGTTTGGTTTTATTTTAATGAATATAAGTAAAAGTCTCTTCAATGAATCTTAAATGAAATCCATTAACAAGATAAAATAACTGTCATTTTATTATTTACTTCCTCTTATAACTAAATGCTTAAATTAGAAAAAATAACAATGAAAGACAGGAGTGATGGAAGAGTAAGTTTCAGTGGTTCCATTTTTTATTATACTCCCTCTGTTTCAAATCTTTTAATCTGCATTCTTATTTAGTTTCATTAGCCTTTCTAATTTAATACAATATTTTATTACATTAAAACTTAAATACTTGCACCCGGAGGGTGCATATATTTGCTAGTGTATTTAATTATAAAAATACAATATGATATTTAAACATTGAATGGATATGAGGGCATCCACTAGAGTAAAATACAAATCATAGGTAATAGAAGTTGAGAATCATTGCTTTTGAAGATAAAAAGACTATTAGCATTCAGCGACTTTTACCCAAATTCATCAAATCTCTCTGGCTGTGAAGATAACAGGCGTTTTTATTTTTATATAAGGCCTCACTAGTGAAAACTGACGGGAATTTAAGATATTTAGCTTTAAGGAGAATTTAGAGAAAAAACAAAACATGTTTGTTTTTTTAAAACAAAATCATTTTTAAATCTTTCTTTCCATTTCTGTGTAGAATTCTTTCCAGTTTCTTACTGATGATTTTCTTCATCCTTTGTCAAGATTGCTGTTTGTCATTTCCTTAAGAGAAGATTTAATTAGATTTTCTTCATAATATCAGTATTCAACTGGTGAAGTCTTTTGTTCTATCTTATTCTATTGTCTAACGTGGATCTAATGTTAACACAAGGGATGGCGTTTTTTTTGTTTTGGCAACGGAATGAAAATTTCCATTAAAGTTTTTTTTTCCTTTTCATCTTATTACATTCGTTTCAACTTATGACTCTCTCTCTCTCTCTCTCTCACACACACTCCCACACACAGATTCTCTCTCTCTCTCTCTCTCTCTCTCTCTCTCTCTGATGAAAACAGACATACCAGCTACTGTTTCAAGTGAGGAAAAATCCATTAAACTTTGCAGTCGTGCGTGATTTGTCAGTTTTCAAGGAAATCGTGAGAGGCAATTAGTGACTTTCCAACCGCAGACTAATTGCGAAACATCAATTAGCTTATCAGTATCATGCCAGCTTCCAATACTCGAGGCTTGAATAATAATTTGACCTTCTAACGGAAATTACAGAGGATTAAAACATGATCACTTTTCAACAGGCCGAACAGAAGCTACATTCTAAATGAGAAAAAAATATCGATCATCCTAACCTCCTATAAGAATAAACATCTAATTCAGAGTGATAGACGCTATTAGTATTATTATTACTAAATGGATTGCACAATAGAATTAGTACACGTCCTTGATTAATGCTTTCTGTCTTTCTCTTACGATTAGGCTGAAGTATCTGCTCATAATGTTTCAGGAACGCTCTTCCCCATTAAAACAAAGAAGAGTGTTACCGCAGTCTGAGGTTTGTGTGACAACAATCACGGTGATCGGATAATTTTAATAAATGGAAGCTTACACATCGGTAATATAACTAACGGTTTCCTGTAAAATAAGACATTGCTTATTTCATATTTTAAGAAGAGGGTTTATATTAAAATAATGCTTTCTTCGCAATCACATCATGCGACTGAAACACTTGACATACCCCGAAAATAAGCCCTAGTTTTACATTTCGAAGTGGAAATTAATAAGCTCTGTCTTCATTCCGGGAAAGAAACACGATATTAGGTTTGTGTTCCTCGTTCGGTATACATTATTTTAATGTTAAATATATACAGCGTTACCATGGCTTGGGGAAATTGCTTTGATATACCTATCTGAACAAACCGAAATCTAATTAATCCGTTTCATCCCCCACGAAAAGTCACTCATTTTTTTTTGGTTACGTTTTCTTTTTAAAATAAAAGAATGTAAAGTAGGGAATTATATGCTGTAATTTCTTTTAAGGTTTATTTATAAGTAATTTTCTTCAACGGAATAAATTGGGAAGCTTAAATGAGAACAGTGAATTTATTAGCATAAATGTATCTGAAGTTCCCTTATACCTCAAATTTTAGCTCTCAACACAAAGCAAAAATCGGCAGTGACAACTCGTAACTCGGGGAACTCATAACTCAAGGCGGCACTGTATAGGGATCAGTATTTAGATTCTATTAGAGAAATCTTAGATCTAAAAATTAGAATTGTTGTTAATATAATCCAGTCCGTCTGCAGATACACTAAGGACAAACTTGCAACATAAAAAAACTGTTTTGATAGGCCAATACGCACTGCATAACAGACAAAGGGTTTACTAAAGAATATTGAGTATATTAAAATACCCAGTTGAAATGTTTCTAATCTGGCGATTTCGTTTTGCTATCAGCAGCGAGGCTTCTGAGGACATGATAAAATTAGACTATACATATATTTATGCGCTCGTAGTTCAATAGTTATCAACGTAGGAAATGTAAACAGTGATCTGAGTTCAAATCCAGAATTAGGATACGGATAATAACATGATATTGATGAAACAAATTATAGAGGTTGATTGTGAGTTTGTACACTATTCAATGCTCGAATATCTTAGATCTGTGCGCTCTAGTTTTTGTTTTCGGAACCGCTTAAAACAACATGATGAATGCTCAATGCAAAGTGTGATATAAATATGCTTCTAAATTTTAGAAGTTTAACGATCTAAAATATTCTCTTCAATGAAAACTGCACAAGTTAATCCTTTATATAGACTAGCAAATATATGCACCCCCCGGGTGCAAGTATTCAAGTTTTAATGTAATAAAATATATTAAATTAGAAAGGCTAATAAAACTAAATAAGAATACAGATAAAAAAGATTTGAAACAGAGGGAGTATAATAAAAAATGGAACAACTGAAACTTACTCTTCCATCACTCTCGTCTTTCATGGTTATTTTTTTCTAATTTAAGTATTTAGTTATAAGAGGAAGTAAAGAATAAAATGACAGTTATCTTTTCTTGTTAATGGATTTCATTTAAGATTCATTGAAGAGATTTTTGCTTATATTCATTAAAATAAAACCAAACAGTTAGAAATCAATAATACTAAGCACATTTATTAAAATCGATTTTTTTATTTTAATATACAAATTAGCCTTCCCATTCACACTGTAAACCGCTATTTTGTTGTATATATAAACATAATTGCATGTTGTCAGTATGTAGACATAGTCAACAGTATTAATAATGTAAGACAATTTTATTAATAATTGAGGTTTAAATAAAAATAAAATCATGGAGAATGTGATGTCAATAACTAAGAGAATTGTGACTTGAGTAGGAATATAGTTTCGGTTACAGACGGACAAACACACAATCTCCATTATAATAAGATGTGTATATATATAATGAAAGTGGTATAAACTGACACTAATAGAGCGACATAACAGACTTCCTGCCTTTAAGCACGAACATTTAAAACCAGCTTTTAAAGAGACAACACAATTCGGGAATACTTCTAAAAGATATTCGTGTTTTCATTAAGTGCAGGTTTACACAATTTACATTGGATTGAGGATTTTTTTTCTAAATTATATTTTCGGGTCTCTTATGATTTAAAAGCATGTCTATAGTAATCCGGTCGACGAAATTGCGTTTATATTTGTATAATGCAGGAAATGTTTAATGTATATAAACTTCCAATTCACTCCTTAAGCTGCCGGGAGAAATTAAACCATGATTCAAGTTTGAACTAAGACTTGAAATAGCAAGAAACCTATATATCTATATTGATGGAGGTGCGTGGTCTAATGGTTAGAGTCGTAGGAAATGGACTTGTCAACGCAACGCGAGTTCAATTCTTGGCACTAATACCCTTGGGAAAGGTATGAATCCAATTCTCCCTCCAGCTATGGGTAAATAGCAGGGCAGACTGACTCTTTAACCATGGCTAGGTAACCAGTCTAGGAGAAGGAAAACTCTGAATTCAAACCTGTTAAACTCCGCTTAAGAAAATGACCTTGTGTCGCATCCTGCTCGTGCGGAGGGGTTGGTAAATATATATTATATTGACTATTCTTTGCATCGACTGAATTTGAACCTGCAAACGGACGAAATGTTTAATTTTTTTTTCTCATCACTACCCTTACTCCAAAATATTGTTATATTCAGTTATAAGAAAATAGTTTTTTTTTTTTATCTCGATAAGGAAACGGCTAGTTATTAAGCAGTGAATGTTACAATTCATAAACTAAATTTGTTTTAGTTTATTCGGAACACTGTTCATGTTTTCTGTTCTACTTATCAGCACTGACTTTTTTGTTTAACATCTACTTATAAATCTATTACTCGATACACCACTACACAAAAAATATTAATAAAAATGTATGATTTCCTAATTTCCAGGCATAACAATTTATCTGTGTAATGCAAGTGAACATAGGCATGTGACAATTGTATCTCGTTTTTCAGTTACGATCATGGTTTGTACCGTACACCGTGTGTTTGCTATTGAAAATCGATACTACTATGGGCTGAAAATTACGTCGGAATTAAGCTGTGTTTTTTTTAATATATCAAATGAGTAAAAAAAAATATCGGTGTAACAATTACAGATTTAGCAATATTTAAAATTGGACACATGGCCGAGTGGATTAGGCAGTTAGGTTAAAACAGTTCTAAGTGACAGCTATCTCTGGTACCCGAGTTAAATCCTGAGTGAAAGAAGTTAGAAAAATAATTAACACAACTCCTACCCCAGCTATGGTTAGCGGAATGAGAACAGGATACCCCCACGGACTAAATAATGGGTTAGGTTCAAAGTTCCGTGATGGCTCCCGATTACAACAAGAAAGTTCCCGAGTCCGAGAAGGTTCCCGAGTCCGACAAGAAATACCTGAAGAAGCCTGGAGGGTATATCGGCCGAAACGTTGTACAAATAACAATGAAGATGGGGACAATAGTCCGAATAACGCAGATAATACAAGACGGAGTTACCATTACTATTTGCCTACGTCCACTTAAACCACACGTGACATTTTAAAAAGGTGAGTATCTTATTCTTTTGGTTGGCCCTCTCGACTTTAAGCCTACCAAACCTCATCGATCCAAATTGATCTTGTGCCGTCCTATCCTGATTTTGACATTATGCAATCCTGTAACTATTTAGATTGCTTTTAAAAGCTTTTTTTGTTAAAATATCCTGCCCTCTTTTTCGAGAATTATTTGGTCTTTAAGAAAATGTAAATTAGTCTAAGTCGTAAATACAAAAGGAAATGCTACAGATTAGAAGATTATAAATCTTAAGATGACTGAATGTATTGACGCAAATTTCTTTTTCTGAGACAAAAATGAAAGAGCAATTCATTGAAATATTTAATCCCTAGCTAATTAAATACCTTTTGTCTTGTTTGTCTGTTCAAGAAGCTATTGAAAACGCTTAGCGAACATTGTTTTAATTGTTTCTCTCGGCCATTAAAGTAATTAATGTAGAGATTGTGTATTAAATGAGTAGACGAAATATTGAATTTCTAGCTGCAAAAACTATCACTGAAAATGCGTAACAATTTATTTTCAGTGATTCTTTGCCAATATTAATTTATGAAGGTGTTATTTGGTGTATGTAAAATAAACAACAACAAACCCTTTAAACTATAGAATGATAACATTAAAATTCACAGCTATGCAACTAAATATCTCCACCATTTTCAGTAACTTTTAATATCTTATTATAATGGAGATTGTGTGTTTTCTGTCTGTAACCGAAACTACATCACTACTCAAGTCACAATTCCCTTAGTAATTGACGTCACATTCACGATGAATTTATCCTTATTTTAACCTCAATTATTAATAAAATTGTTTTACATTATTTATACTGTTGACCATATCTACATTCTTATAACATGCAATTGTATTTATATATACAATAAAATAGCGGTTTACAGTGTGAATGGGAAGGCTAATTTGCATATTTATATTAGAAATGTAATTTTAATAAATATGTGCTTGGTATTATTGGTTTCTAACTGTATGGATTTATTTTAATGAATATAAGCAAAAATCTCTTCAATAAATCTTAAATGAAATCCATTAACAAGATAAAATAACTGTCATTTTATTCTTTACTTCCTCTTTTAACTAAATACTTAAATTAGAAAAAATAACAATGAAACACGAGAGTGATGGAAGAGTAAATTTCAGTTGTTCTATTTTTCGAGTTTCTAATTTAATACGATATTTCATTACATTAAAACTTAAATACTTGCACCCGAAGGGTGCATATATTTGCTAGTATTATTAATATCTACAGCAATAATTTATTTAAGGCAGACGGTATGTTATGTCAAGTGAGTAGGGAACTACCTTCATCGTGCATCTATTTTTACATTTATTCCGCAGTTTCTTAAAGGTTTTATTACAGTTATGTTTAAGCAAATACGAATAATAATGATTTTAAGTAAGCATTCATATTTAATAAGAGTAATGTGTTTACACACATTTATATGAAAGTATAGTAAAAAGAATATGAAAACACCACAAAATGCTGTTAAAGTGAACACATTTTATAACATATTTCACTTTAACAGCTTTTTGTGGTGTTTTCATATTCTTTTTACTATACTCATACCGTCGGATTTCTTTCTTTTTCTTCTATTTCTTTCTTTTTACTTTTTACTATACTCATACCGTCGGATTCATTTCCTTTCTTTTAACACATTTATATGGTTTCTAATAACTAATAATACTCTTTGGTAAATAATTAAAGCTTCAAGTAAATATTCTTAATAAAAACAATTTACACTGATAAGGCATCACGTTTCCAATCGAATGCGATTAATTTTTAAATACCTATTAGACGCACAGATTGGATACTAACAGGTTATAGCAGCAATAATGGGAGTACTATACACTCAACATTTCCAGAACATAACCATCAGATATAGTTTGGTATCATGCAAAGAGCATTAAAAGTTTCGCCAATTGTGTGGAGCAAATTTTGAAGTTTTTTTTTTTCCAGATAAATAAAGTATTGTAATTATACTAACGTATATTGAAGGATACATTTTAGGTATCTAAATAAGGAGACGTTTCGAGAAAGAGTTGTGTAATCTTAATAATCTTACTATTTGGCCAAAATAAAATTAGATTGAAAACAATCGTCGTTATCTTGTAGGTTTTTTTCTTTTTCATACAAAGAAAGGATTAATCATTGTTGCTTTTGCTTCTTAATTGAATTGACAGTGACAAGATATTAAATGACGGTAGATTAGGGATTAATAGTTAAAACCAATACAAAAGAAAACGGATAAAAATAAATTTAATGTGGAACGACTGGTATGAATGGCAAACTTTTTAATTTTCGAATAACATAGATGAATACAAATAGATGAGTAAATTATTTCGTTTTATCAGCTCCTTCTTAGCTATTCATATTGATGTATATCATTAGATTTTCTATTGTAATAAATGAACTAATAAATTCACTATTCTAATCGAACTGAGACAACAGGTTGGTGGAGAAAATAGCATTATGGATTTATAATTTTAATGACCAGCTATAAATTCGCATTTTATCTGGTTATTGATTCTTGATTTTTTTGTTTGTTTTTTTTAAATTCAATTGTTATTCTGTCAAATAGAATTACGTTAGTATTTATCAATTCCACCCATGAGAAATTCCTAGCCAAATTTTAAACCCCTGAGATTGAATGTGTGCAAAAAGTCTTTTTGTTAAGTAACTAACAGTCAAATACACAGGGACCATGACTCACGAGTTTAAGTCGTCCCGCTCGTAACTCAATTTCCTTCGTTTCATTATTGAAATGAATTGAAATGCCATTAACCTATTTCAGCTACTTATTAAATACCCTTATTTTCTTGTTACGTTTTTTAAATATCAAAATTTACCATAAGAGCATAATTAAATAGATTGTAATGAATAAAATGTTTTTTTGTAGACTTATCATTAGCGTATCTGAAACACACTCATTCATTAATTTTGGCTAGCAACACAATGCAAAAAAAAAATCGCCAGGGACAGCTCGTAACTCGTAACTTCCTAGGTAATGTATCACTGTATGTATTAATATAAAAACGATGCGAAGTGAAACATAGAAAGGTTAGAAGAAACATTCCCCCCCACAAAAAAAAAAATGCCAAGTGGGCGTTAATAAATTTAACAAATGAAATAAGATAAACCAGGTGAGTTGTCATGAAGTAAATCTTTGCACGCTACTGTTGCAATCCAAAACTGATGTGTATGTAGTTTGTAGACATGTACCAGACTAAAATAAGCTTAGTAAATACGTCTGAAAATAAGATAAATCTGTTCACGTAGGCGCGTGCTTTAGAAGACAAGATAGAGCTCGGAACAGACGATTGATATATAACGCTGTATTGTAATCTCTAAAGAGTAACTGTTTTTCCCCAGACAGCAAAAAAAAAAATAGAAAAATAACAAAGAGAAGGAAAAAAGATCGTATTACTGTTGATGATTAAGGATTTGCGTTTGGAGAAAATATCTCTTCTGGGACTTTTAACAAGTCAACATGAATTACTCAATAACTGGAAATAGGAAATAAATGTTATTAAGAATACTGAAGAGAATACGATGACGTTATGTACATAGATTATTTAAAGCAATTTTTTTTTATTCAAGCGTGCCACTCAGCAGAATATTTGCCATTGCCATATAAAATGAAAATCAAGATTCCATGCATTATTATATTGGCGATTTATACGGAGTGAGAATAAAATTAAAATATTCTGTAGCCAAGTATTTGTATGAGGGGTGATTGCGTTAAAAAACGTTAAAATTATTAACAGTATTCGATCATTTACTGTAAGCCAAATATTGTATTATTGCGTTTGGTTTCTATTAATTGTTTAATTTAATATCAATCTTCATAGGGTATTCACTGACAAAGACATTCCTGGAGTGTGTAGGGGTTCATAACATTCTAAAGTCCAAATGAGAACGTGAAAACTTTATTTGAATTTGATCCCGCTTACTACGGTGCCCCCCACCTCATTATTGCGTTTAATATTGAATAATTCTAAACATAATATTGATACAATTTCTTAATTTGTCAGTTAATATTTCTTTTAATGTGGCTTGAAACGTACGCTTCCAGCTATCTCACAAAACATCCAAGTAATAGAAGCAATATATATATATATATATCTCGGAACTACCGTAACTAAGAACAAACTCGTTAAAAAAATATTACAGTTCGCTCCCACACATGAACATACCAATATTGAAAAATATTTTTAAAAATAAATTTATTAGCTCTGTGTAGATATTGGATGCCGTCTAGAGTACCAGTCAAAAATAGTCCGATAGGGACGGATGGTGAAAGAGTCAAAGGAATCCTTACTATCAGAAGAAATTGGTGATGATGGTAATATGTTAACCATTACATTTATGACTGTGTTCAGCGTTATGTATATACTGTTGGGCACAATGGAATTACTTTTGAAAGATTAAGGTTAGAATGAATAACTATGGAAATATGTAGAAATAAGTATTATCTGCGTTATTCGGACTATTGTCCCCATCTTCATTGTTATTTGTACAACGTTTCGGCCGATATGCCCTCTGGCCTTCTTCAGGTATTTCTTGTCGGAGTAGAGGCAGTTAGAAAAATAATTAACACAACTCCTACCCCAACTATGGTTAGCGGAATGAGAACAGAATGCCCCCGTGGAATAAATAAAGGGTTAGGTTCAAAGTTCCGTGATGGCTCCCGAATTCGAAAAGAAGTTTCCCGAGTCCGAGAAGAATGGGGACAGTAGTCCGAATAACGCAGATAATACTAATGTAGAAATAAGCACAAAAGAAAAATGTCATTAATCTTCCTGCATACTCTTCGAAGTTACTTTTATGATTAATCCTACAGTATATTTCCAATATTCGAAGCGATATCAAAATGTTTGAAAATAGATTGTTAATATTAGAAATGACTACCGTCCACACTGAAGAGTTATGTTTAGCAAACTAATTAATATGCCTAGTTATATTCTGTTGTCAGAAATGGTTTGCTTCCTAAATAACTGTTATATCTCCACATCAGTAATTGCTACCATTACCTATCAGTTTTTGTAATATTGTCTTCGTACACGTACTGACCATCGCAAAGTACGGATATCTATCATTTTCCCTAGGATTTTCGTAAACTTAATTTATTCCTGGTTGCATTGTCTGTGTGAAGCACATTTTGGTTATCTAACAATAGCTCCCAAAATCACAAAGCAGTCTGATGCATATCATATGTTTCTGTGATTTTATAGGACTCTGGACTCTGAAATGCACCTTTATTTGAAAGTGAAAGTAGATCCTTACAGAATTATAATTGGTATAGTAGGTAATCAAACATCATAATACTGTTATCAGCTACCTAAATTTAATACAAGAAGTTGGAAATATTTTCGTGGGATTTTAGAGAAAAGTGTGTCGTATATTCAACATAAGAAGGTATTCTTAGTTTCCATAGGATTTCTATCTGCATAAATTTGTAATATACACAGAATAAGAAATGAACCTAAGATATATATGCCGAATATGTTTTTGAGTTTGATCTGGAGAAAATTATCCAACATTCATTTTATAATTATAGAATCGAATCTTTAGTTTTGAGTTTTCCACAAAATAGTACAGGGAATTTAGTGAAAACTGAGTTCGGTCATGTCCTTTTCGCATTAATACACTTGCAAAATGTATTAAACCACTTCTTCATATACATAAGGACAAGATGTAACGAGCGAGGAAACATTAAATAAACAATTATCTGACTGTAAAAGCAGGAAAATGCTGTTCAACATGTGGTCATTCTTGACAGGCATCGATAAAAATAAGGTAGGTTACGACCGGAGATAGAAATGTTTATAATCCTTAATATTTCTTCTGAAATAAGGTTAGCAGAAAAAAGCACAATATAGATATCAATTGATCATTTTAAATGGTCGTTTCACAATTCGAAGTATATCTCTGGCTCATTCAAATCAATTTTATATATATATTAATGTATGTTTATATATATATATTAATGTATGGAGATATTAATGCTTTCTCCACTCCAAAGCTTTTTTCTGTTTGTTTTTTTTTTAATATTACGAAGATATGTTTTAATATACTCCTTTTAGAATCGTATGATAGTGGTTTTCTTGTACAGAAGAGTTACTAAATATCAAAATTAGTAGAATTGTGACGAAAGTTTATGGTGAATCCACAAAACATGCGGACTGTTCTATTCTAAAATAGATATACGAAATATATTTTAAAGAAAACATGTGTACTCAGAGTGGAATGTACTGTGAAAAAGTATACTCCTAAATTTAAAATGTATAAACAATATTGGCATGCTTTAAATTCAGTAAGATATCTTATTATAATGGAGATTGTTTGCTTTTCTCTGAAACCGAAACTATATCACTACTCAAGTCACAATTCCCTTTGTTATTGACGTCACATTCTCCATGATTTTATTTTTATTTAAACCTCAATTTCTAATAAAATTGTTTTACTTTATTAATACTGTTAATCATATCTACCAAAGAATAATATGCAATTGTATTTATATATACACTAAAATAGCAGTTAACAGTGTGAACAGGAAGGCTTATTTGCATATTGAAATTAAAAATTTGATTTTAATAAATTTGTGCTTAGTATTATTGATTTTTAATCGTATGGTTTTATCTTAATGAATATGATCCAAAATCTCTTCAATAAATCTTAAAAGAAATCGATTAACGAGAAGAAATAATTCTGATTTTATTCTTTACTTCCTATTTTAACTAAGTTATTAAATTAGGAAAATTTAGTGATGAAAGACGAGAGTGATAGAAGTGTAAGTTTCAGTTGTTCTATTTTTCGATTATACACCTCTCTGTTTCAAATCATTTTATCTGCATTCTTATTTAGTTTCATTAGCCTTTCTAATTTAATATATTCTATTACATTAAAACTTAAATACTTGCACCCGGAGGGTGCATATATTTGCTAGTATGTATAATATCTGGATGCGATTATAATATAACTGTGATGTGTATCAAGTTGTTTCGTATTGATTTTAATTAGTGGCTTTCCTATCACTTAATATTTTCAATGATAATCACTTAATATTTTCATAATAAATAACAGATATAAAATATTTCTTTATCTATGAGAAGTTAGTACATAACATATATAGTAATATGAAAGAAACAAAAAAACTGAATCGTAATACTTTTTTAGACTTGATAATGCATAAGAAATAGACAAACATAACTATAAAACAAACAGAACTATAGAAATCCCAAACCACCAAACCCTTCAGCACGTTATATACGATGATTACAATGTTGAAGTTCCTTGGAGACTTCCTTTACTAAAAGGATACATTCATTGAATATGATATGAGCAAAAGTCAAGCTGAGCTGCTTAAGGCGGCTGCTTTATCTTTAATTCAATACTCGTTTTCCTGAGTTGGTTACATAGATTTTCAGAAACATAGCGTAGAGAGAAGAGATTAAGATTTTAAGCCGCTCTTCCAGGTGAACGTGTCAAAACACGACAGAGGTAGGCGTAGCGTCAACAATAATGCGGAAGAGAGAAAAAATATCATAAAATATTACATAAGGAAACCATGAACAATATAAGGAAAACAAGAGAATTGCAACCAAAAGAAGAAAAAAAAAGCTAGAAATAAGTTAAGAATGAAAAGAAAGCATTGAAATAGGATAAATAGCAAGGAAGATGATAGAATAAAAGAAAATACCGATAAAAGACAATAAAGACAGAAATGCCAGGAAAATACGTAATAAAACTTGTATAATAAGAACAAATAAGAATAAAATGAAAAACACGTGACCGCCCTCTGAGAGGGGTCTAGAATACACTGATTGCATCACGTGATTGTATAAACCCCTTCGAAAAAATGAGATCTTTCAGAGTATGGCACTAATCTGTATATAATGGTGAGACTACAGATCTGGAATTGAGAGTATTTGTCATTATTCTCAGGCATACTCTAATAGAGAGCACTAGTACATTTTAGAATCACATCTATGAATTAGATATATCCGTTTACAAACATCATTATTTCATATGAATAACATAAAACTGTAAAGGAAGAATGCTTTCTTCAAGCTATATTTGTTTACTATGAATTAGTTACTTGAAACCATAAAACTGTGCAAACCTATGATTATTATCAAATAGAAATAAACCATACAATTATTAGCATTTGAATATTTTAAACCATACAACTATGCAAATTAGGTGGATTAGATAGACATATTTGATATCATATAACCATGTACATGTGAGAGTACCTGCTAACGTTTCATCTACGGACAAGCATGTTTAGGAAAATATTTGTATAGGATCGTGTACAAAAAAACAAAACTCTTAAAAAACAATTTATTTTTCCTTAAACCAACGAAGGCCCTGAAGAAGGTTTGTTAAACAAACCAAAACACTGCAGCGTCGGCTTATTAAACTAAACATCATTCGTTAATAAAAACTTGTTTTTTTTTCAATTTTTGTAATATTGCGCGCGCACACACACATATATAAAAAAAGACATGTAAATATAAATGTTTAACTTACCCGATTCCCTAATATCTAATCATGATAATCTTAGAGTGGTTGGCATGTCTTTAAAACTAATCATTGACATGTGACTCAGAATCAGATTGGAACTCGATATCATGGCATTTACGTGGTACACTATCATGATTATCAGAGCTGGCGCCACACTATCATATTTAGTTTAGTATCATGTCCAGGTGTTACATAATTATTAGATTCCTAATACTTATGTATAGAAACATAATGGCGATTAGTGTAGCTGATGGCCTTGAGAGTGAGTGACGGCGCTTGACCTCACTCTCCCCTTGCCTTCCGGGGATAAATCGTAAGAACCGGAAGGCATAGTAGACCCTGTCTTCCGGTTTAAGGATAGTAAGTAAGTCTCAGTCAGTTAGCAGGTAGGAGCCGAGCCAGATAGGATGTAAGTCGATCTGCGCAGATGTCTGGTGGGGATTTAACAATAAAATAAGATCAAAAAGTAAATTGAAGTCTTGTGTTTATTATCTAAAAACTAATAATGACACAGGGCTTCTGATAGAGAGAAATCCCTAACAGAAAACCAAATCGAAATCCCCAAGTCAATTTCAGGCGCTAGACCTTAGAAGATAGCAGATCCATGACGCTAGACCAGACCAAGTCAAGCTGAAGATATACCAAAGACGATCAGAAGCATACCAAAACGGCCAGCAGAAGAATAGATGTCAAAGTAAGTGAAGAAGAAGAGGTATGCAACATTATAATTATTTAGTGCCAGGGAGGAAAGCGCTATGCAACACAGGACCCGTTTTTAGGGAATCAGAGCGTTCTTATGTAAGTGTATAACATGGTACCAAGGTCTTGTCAACCTAATTTTTTTTAGTGTTAAGATAATTCCATATTACTATCCAAGATTCTAAAAAATAATTTATTTTTCAAAGATATTTTGAGAGGAATAATAATAATTACAGGACATATATTATTAAAACCAAAAATAATGAAAGTGAAAACAATATTTACGGGTGATAAGACTTTCAGAATACCCTGTATTATAACCCATGTTAAGGATAAGGAAATAAGAGAAAAGCAGACGGGAAATAGAAGAGGAAGATCAAATGGCACAGAAAGTAAGAAAATAGAAACACAACAATAATCAGAACAATTTGGACCGAAAGAAAAAACAAATCAAAATGAAGGAAACTGAACGTCATTATGAAGGAAATCAAGAACTGATAACAGAATGATGGCAATAATGCTGTACAAAAAAATAAAATACTGCACCACAACTAATAGAAAGACAGATTGGTAATTTAAAAGCAATGCATTTCCGATCCGTTTAAAGGCAAAATGAAACAGCATCCGCTGATAAGAAACTAGACAAAAAAAATGTAGGAAATACGTTCAAATATCGTTGAAAGAAAATACGAACCAAAATAAAAATCTGAAATGTGTTTATTTTAAAATTTATATGTGATTGTTTTTTTTGGTTTTTTTGTTTTGTTTTTTCGTTTTATATTTTAATGAAAAATCAGTGAAACTATTATTTTTCTCTTTATTTATAGATTTTCGTTTTCCCTATTTAAATCTTCATTTCCGATTTTCTGCATCAGATTCCCGGTGAAACATCCGGACACTAAATCGACGTGTATTAAAGACTAGCAAATATTTAAGCTAACAGATTTCGATAAAACATTCACTGTTCTCACTCGAAGGTACACATAGAAATCAGAGTATCACTTAAATAACAGTAAATCACGCACATGACGCGAATAGAAATTTATAAAAAAAAAATAGGCAGTTTTGTTTTTTCACTGAGGAATTATTTTCTCGAACAGTTTCTTTTTAGCTAAGAGACAGAAATTAAATGCATTTATTTATTTTTTTGTATATTTTTGTGCATTGATTACAATAGAGATTCATAAATTTATCAACACTGTCAACATGGTTTAGAACAAACCGACTGTATCCCCTGCACGTTCCGGAGGTTTTTGTTTGGTTTGTTTTACGGCATATCAACCTCAATGGGTCATTTAATGCCGATAAAGTTTTTAAATAAAGTAATTCTTAATGGATAATCAATTTTTTTAAATGAACTCATGTTTTTCTATTCAAACATAGAATGGAACCCTAACAGGTACTAACACTCCGGGCCAGAGTGGACCAGGGAGCAATGGTGATGAAAAAGGGTGCTCCCCAAACCTCCAGAACTGGAACCTCATGAATACTTAAAACCATTTAACTGTGTAGAGAATTCGCGCTGTAATAGTTATTATAGAAAATGGAATTGACGACCTTAGTTCTAATCTTGGAATAGACTGTTTGCATTTCTCTTTGGGCTAAAACCCTTGGGAAAGGTATGAATCCCACTATTCGCCGTCTAGTTGAATAGTAGGACTGACTAGGCTCTTTTTCAGAAAAAAAAACCCACCGACACACTCACACAGCCCCCCCCCCCCAAAAAAAAAAAGTTCGACCTTATGTCTTTGATTGGGCAATCAGTCTAGGAGAAAGGAAATTCTGAATTAAACCTGTTAAACTCTTAAGAAATTGGCCTTGTCTCCATTTTTATCGTGCAGATGGGTTAGTGAATATATATATATATATATATATATATATATATATATATATATATATATATATATATATATATAATGTGCGTGTTTCTTATAATCATTTCCGATGCGCATGGTTTCATTATCAAACACTAATATTCCGAATAAGTTACGAGAAAAATAAAGATAGTAAATTATTTTCAATTCAAAAGTAGAACTAAATAGTGTAATATTTTCTGTAAATTAAATGATACGGTTTCTGGCTTTTATATATGTAAATGAAACAGATATGGAATATTCACAAAGAAAATTTGGTATTTGAAAATGAGCTTTGGTAAAAATGTTTTCACTCTTCTATTTTGAGAAAAGATAATTTAAATAACAGGCATTCATCTTGTTTTCGGTTGAGACCAGAACTTTTATTTTCGGTAAATCTTGAATACAATTCGGTCATTGAGGACACAAAACAAACACATTAGGAAGTGATGGATGGATAGAACGCAGAGCTATTCCTTCATTTCTTCTTTTGAAAACAGACTGAGAATATAACAATACATCAAGCCATGGATTTTTTTAAACAGAGTAATCATAAAATTATAGAGAAATGGAGATGTGCGTATATATGCAGATATATTATTCATTGCAATATTATTACAAATACGTTAATCAATATCATTGTTTCCTTCTATCTAGCATATTTATCATCGGGTGGATTCTTCTTCTTCTTCTTCTTCTTCTTCCATGTTTGCATGAACATCCTTTTCACTCTTTTTATAATTTTAATTTCCGTCTCATCTAAAATAGCTTTTCTTTCTAAGCTTTGGCTATTTAAAAAAAACAAAAAAAACCTTTTCGGTTTATTCCTGAGAGTTTATTTTACCTAGTTCCTCTGTTTTCAGGAGAAAAAAAACACCGACACACTCATACAGAGACCCCCACCCCTCATAAAAAAAAGCAAGCTCGCCCTTATGTCTTTGATTTACTCATTTTGTTTGGTATTTTGTTCCCCTTCTTTTTTTAAAACTTGAATTCGTTTTTGAATCCCCTATAATTTACTTTTATTATTATTCGTTCTTTCTTCCTATTCGATTTTCAAACATATTTCTTTCTCTCCTTTATTTCGTGTGGTCTAATTCGTAGATCTCTCTCTCTCTATCTCTCTCTCCATTTCTCTCTCTCTCTCTCTCCATTTCTCTCTCTCTCTCTCTCTCTCCATTTCTCTCTCTCTCTCCATTTCTCTCTCTCTCTCCATTTCTCTCTCTCTCTCCATTTCTCTCTCTCTCTCCATTTCTCTCTCTCTCTCATTTCTCTCTCTTTTCTCCATTTCTCTCTCTTTCTCCATTTCTCTCTCTTCTTTCTCTCTCCCCATTTCTCTCTCTTTCTCTCCCATTTCTCTTTCTTTCTTTCTCTCTCTCTCCCCATTTCTTTCTTTCTTTCTCTCTCTCTCTCTCTCCCATTTCTTTTCTTTCTTTCTCTCTCTCTCTCTCTCCATTTCTTTCTTTCTCTCTCTCTCTCTCTCTCTCTCTCCATTTCTCTTTCTTTCTCTTCTCTCTCTCCATTTCTCTTTCTTTCTCTCTCTCTCTCCATTTCTCTTTCTTCTCTCTCTCTCTCTCCATTCTTTTCTTTCTCTCTCTCTCTCTCTCTCCATTTCTCTTTCTTTTTCTCTTTCTCTCTCTCTCTCATTTCTCTTCTTTCTCTCTTTCTCTTCATTTCTCTTTCTTTCTCTCTTTTCTCTCTCTTTCTCTTCTTTCTCTCTCTCTCTCTCCATTTCTCTTTCTTTCTCTCTCTCTCTCTCTCTCCATTTCTCTTTCTTTCTCTCTTTCTCTCCATTTCTCTTTCTTTCTCTCTCTCTCTCATCTCCCTCTCTCTCTCCATTTCTCCCCTCTCTCTCTCTATTTCTCCCTCTCTCTCTCTATTTCTCCCTCTCTCTCTCTCTCTCCTTTGTAAATGTGTTAAACAATATCCAACTCTTACTGTCTCTTATTTTTATAAATTCATTCATTATTTGTAATCTCTCCTTCCTTCAAATCGTCATTTCTTCCAATTCTGTATTCCCTTATTTCTCATTCGTTTCCGCCTTCCTCAATGATTCATATATTTGAGAGAAAAAAAATGGATTCCCTCTTTCCAAACATATTTGCTTATCTCATTCTACCCAAACGTATTTCTATCTATGTACTTCATGCCAATCAAATTTTCTTTGTGGTTTTACATAATTCCTTCTTGCAGACAACAGGTCATACTGATTGTAAATTCATTTGAATGTGTGTGTGTTTGCGTTTTCTTCTTTATCATTCTCTCGCGTAAACTAATTTCCTCATCTAGATATTCTTTTGTCTTTTTTCTCATACTTAACAAAAACATCACGTGTCAAAAACAGCACAAGGAAAAACAAAGAAATAAAAACGAACTATGATCGAGTCAGTATTTTTCAGATTCGATACCTTCTAACTTCTTAAGCAGAGCCGACAAAGACTTTTGCTACCACATTCTGTGTCCGAAGAGCATGAATCAATATTGACATTTTTGTCCCTTTTAGCTAGGCAGATGGAACAGGAAAAAGTGAAAATAAAGGAATAATGAACTATATATATATATATATATATATATATATATATATATATCACTTTTTTAATCAAACGGAAGATAATAAAAGAAAGCGTTCGATCTAGCATTGTTTTCTTTGCCATTCTTTATATATACTAGCAAATATTTTAGTTAAATTTTATAATAAAATATGATATTAAATTAGAAAGGCTAATGAAACTGAATAAGAATGTAGATAAAAAGATTTTGAACAGAGGGTGTATGATTGAAAAATAGAACAACTTTGAAACTAACTCTTCCATCATTTTCCGTTACTCCCGTCTTTCATTGGTAAATTTTCCTAATTAAACTGTTTAGTTAAAATAGGAAGTAAAAAATAATATTACAGTTATTTCTTCTTGTTAAGGGATTTCTCTTAAGATTTATTGAAGAGATTTTTGCTCTTATTCAATAAGATAAAACCAAACAATTAGAAATCGATAATACTAAGCATATATTTATTAAAATCAATTTTTAAAGATAAATATGCAAATTAGCCTTCCCATTCATACTGTAAACCTCTATTTTGTTGTATATATAAATACAATTGCATGTTATTAGTATGTAGATATGGTCAACAGTGGCTTCGGCCTCTGGACCATTGATATAATTAACGGCGTCGATCCCAGGGGCCATCCCCCCAGGCAACACCTGCCCCCTCAATTTAAATGGACAGGGCTGGGTTTATTGCCCAGTGCCTGAGGCGCCCCCCTTGAGGGGGAATGCCGACGGGATCGACGCAATTTTTCACCTGCCACCCCATGAGTCTCGGCTTGTGGGTTGTCCCACATAAATAGGGCCTTTGTGCCTGACCCGTACAAGTGGGGTACGTGGAAAATATCATGTAGATATGGTCAACAGTGTAAGTAATGTAAAACAATTTTATTAATAATTGAGGTTTAAATAAAAATAAAATCATGGAGAATATGATGTAAATAACTAAAGGAATTGTGACTTGTATAGTAATATAGTTTCGGTTACAGACACACAAACTCCATTATAATAAGATATCAATAGCCTCTTGTATATCTTAATCCGTTATTGCATTTATCCATGTGAGTGTCCATAGTGTATTTGAGCTCTTATGTTGTTCTATTTCCCATTGTTAATTTAGAAGGATGCATGACGGATATTCTACATATATCACCACACATTTACAATTTTAGGTTAAAATACGTGGGGAAACGATTTTTTTAAAGATCATGTATAAAAAATGATAGATAATTCTTTGACGTGATCTGAGGATGTTGAATATATTAATGTACTGTATAGTATAAGTATAAACAACAAGGCTGATTATCCCCTGTGTATATTATGTACATCAAGTACCTGTACTTTTGATATCTTATTATAATGGAGATTGTGTGTTTTTCTGTCTGTAACCGAAACTATATTACTACTCAAGTCACAAATCCCTTCGTTATTTACATCACATTCTCCATGATTTTATTTATATTTAAACCTCAATTATTAATAAAATTGCTTCACCTTTTTATTAGTGTTGTCCATATCTACATACCAATAACATGCAATTGTATTTATATATACAAAAAATAGCAGTTTACAGTGTGAACGGGAAGGCTAATTTGCATATTAATATTAAAAAATCGAATTTAATAAATATGTGCTTAGTATTATTGATTTCTAACTGTTTGATTTTATTTTCATGAATATAAGCAAAAATCTCTTCAATGAATCTTAAATGAAATCCATTAACAAGATAAAATAACTGTCATTTTCTTTACTTCCTCTTTAAACTAAATACTTAAATTAGAAAAAATAACAATGAAAGACGAGAGTGATGGAAGAGTAAGTTTCAGTTGTTCCATTTTTATATACTCCCTCTGTTTCAAATCTTTTATTATACTCCCTCTGTTTCAAATCTTTTATCTGTATTCTTATTTAGTTCATTAGCCTTTCTAATTTAATACAATATTTTATTACATTAAAACTTAAATACTTGCACCCGGAGGGTGCATATATTTGCTAGTATATGTTAATTTTGAACTTTATATATATATATATATATATATATATATATATATAATGTAGTAAGTTTGTAATTAAAACAAGATGTTAAAAATTTTGCTGACAGAAATCTGTTTCGACCAATATGAAGAGGTCTTTATCAAAGCAACATTGTAAACGGAAAGACGAAATGAATATATCATTAATCACGAGGCACAGGACGCTCTCCATCAGTACCGGAATTTTCAAAAATTTAAAAAAATGCGTATTTTATGTTAAAAATAAAAACATTTTTTTTTTAATTATAAGCAGTTTTATTATTAGAAAAGCTCAAAAGAGTTTGCCGTAAAAGTGTATATAAATATCAAAAAGTTCAGGAAAATGTTCCGGCTAATATATATATATATATATATATATATATATATTATATATATATATATATATATGAAATGAATTCCCTCGCTTTTGTTTTCTCTAATAGACATAACACTTTATTTCATGAAACATTTTATCTGAACTTCAATCAATTTTTTATTTCATTCACAACTTTCTCTCCGTATGAATTTTGTTTGCACCGTAAGGATCAGTGCGCCCACCCCCAAAAGAAAACGATAATTACATTTTAGGACCATAACTCATTGACCACGGGTTCCATTCTCGTTGTTATAGTTTCATAATTACTGCCAAGTTTTAAACATGATTGACTAAATCAAAACTTAAAGTAACAAGAATAAAAAATAAACTCATTAAAGAAAACGTTTTCGAAAAGAAAAAGAACAAAGAGAAGGAACTTTTTTACGGATAAAATAAGTTATTGCATCACACATCTCGTAAAATTGGACGAAACAGAAAGTTAGGCATCCATGCTAATTTCTTCAGGGTTGTTTTGCAACATAATCACAGAAACTACAGAAAAATTTAAAATTTCTACTACAACTAACATTATTGCTTTTCACTGATATCGTTAACAGATTTTAAATTTTATTATTCATTAATCAGAAAATGTGTAAACTTAAACTGTGCTAGACGATCCGTGAACAATTTGGGATCCTGTTATAACAGGGGTCTCTAATTATCTAAGAAATCTAGATAATAATTAATACATCTTATACCTTGTTCAAATTGACGAGATGTTGAACTTTGGTAACTCGTATTTTTTGCTAGATAAAATCACTGTTTACTTATATTTGTATATCCGTACCATTCACTTACAATATTAAAGCAGCTGTGAATAAAACTGTAAATGTTATAACTCTAATCACGATACGGAATATATATATATATAAAATCAAATATTTAAGAAAGTAATATAGATATATATAATATATAGATTATAATAGAAAAGTTGCAGAAACACACAAAACCTATCAAAAATCGGACATATTCTTCCAAAATAATAACTCAATGCCTGAAGAAGACAACAGATCAGAAACACGTGTCGCGTATGTAAGATATAAAGAATTTTTAAAAATTTCTGAGAACATTATACATTTTGCGGACCTCTTTTTTAATATAAAATATTAAATTTTCTCCCGTTGGAACCAGAACAACATTATATATATATATATATATATATATATATATATATATATATATATATATATATATATATATATATATGACTAAAAAGCTACACATTTCCTTAAAATCAGAATTATGTATCATTTAATGTTTACAACTTATTATAAAATATCTATTATATTAGGTACATTTCTCCCCCCCCTTTTTTTTTCTTTGGTTATATAGGATAACATAGTTAAATAGATACTATGTATGACTTACTAATTCAGGTACTACTGATCACTAACACATCCGATATGCATGACTAGATCTTTGGTAAAGAAACATATGTAATGTGTTGGTTGCGTGTGTTTTATGAATTTATTAATATGCATCTTGTTTTCATCAAACAAATTATTTAACATTCATCATGAAAACCAGAGTAACAGTTATTGGTGCCACAAGCTGAAAGTACTGATAAGGAATCCTTATATCTCCATCGCTATTGCCTAGCAAAATATAATCAACCAGCTTGTTAAATAACATAGTATGACATGTTCAGTTTGCTTTCATTTAGGAACTCAAGAGGGTTCATAGAGTAAGATACAAATGCAACTTTTGAAAATCCAAGAAAAAAAAACCAAGAAACTTTTACACATTTTGGGCAATGGATGAGTTCAAAGATCGGCCACCAGATATCAAAATACTTATCGAATCAGTATTAATAATTTGTCATGGTAGATCGACGTTTATATATTGGTTATGTTGAGAATTTTTTTTTTCCCACCAATAATAATGTTTCAAGGGGTTTGGGTTTGTTGTTGGAAATAACCGTTTTTACATTGTATCTTCCGATGTGGATCTCTGCCAGGCAAGAATTTGAAATGCTTGGATTATCTCCAAAGTACACATACCCAGAAATACAAGCCAATAAATAGGAATGCATCAAAAGAATTGTAAAATATTCCAGTCAAATTCACTACATGCTTTTCCTACGGATACATTAAGGCGTACGGAAGTACATACCATAATAAGTACGACAACTCTCTCATATATATATATATATATATATATATATATAATCTTATTATAATGGAGATTGTGGGTTTATCTGTCTGTAACCGAAACTATATTACTATACAAGTCACAATTCCCTTTGATATTTACATCATATTCTCCATGATTTTATTTTTTATTTAAACTTCAGTTGTTAATAAAATGGTTTTACATCATTAAGACTGTTGACCATATCTACATACTAAAAACATGCAATTGTATTTATATATACAACAAAATAGCGGTTTACAGTGTGAAGGGGAAGGCTAATTTGCATATTGATCTTAAAAATTTTGATTTTAATAAATATATGCTTAGTATTATTGATTTCTAATTGTTTGGTTTTATCTTATTGAATATGAGCAAAAATCTCGGGGATAAATCTTAAAAGAAACCCATTAACAAGAAGAAATATCTGTAATTTTATTTTTTACTTCCTATTTTAACAAAATAGTTAAATTAAGAAATTTACCAATGAAAGACGGGAGTAATGGAAAATGATGGAAGAGTTAGTTTCAAAGTCGTTCTATTTTTTCAATCATACTCCCTCTGTTCCAAATCTTTTTATCTGCATTCTTATTCAGTTTCATTAGCCTTTCTAATTTGATATAATATTTTATTATATTAAAACTTAAATACCTGCACCCGAAGGGTGCATATATTTGCTAGTAGTCGTAAAATAAGTTGTTTCCCTACCGCGTTTAACATGTCAGTAGAGTAGGTTGAAGGTAGTGGTAATGGGTAATAAAAGTATAATGTTACAGCGCGCTGATACCCACGTAGGTCAAAATAGGAGGAGTTTAACCCCAACTACAAACTAGCAGCCTACTAAGATAATTTCAGGAAGACTTAAAAGATATCAGTCTAGCTATATAAAGTAACCGAGAAAAAAATATTCCACTCAATCCCCCTGATGAAGGTGTTGGAGTAACACCGAAACCGCGGTAGGGAAACAACTTCTTTTACTACTATTAATGCTTTATATCCACAATATACTGAGCTCTATTGGATTAACTACTTACGCTATGTTCACATAGTAGTACCCATATATATATATATATATATATATATATGTGAGTGTGTGTGATTTTATACAAATCGGTCACATAAGCTGATTTCGCTACTGATTTAATGAGAAATTCAATTTTCATGCCACCCGGAGGCATGACGTGTAGAAAGGAAAGGCTTGGATTGTATTAAGTCTATTCTTTATCTATTTTTTCACGTTCTCTGTCTTTCCAAATTATTCTCTTTGATTTCTATCTTCCTATGATTTTTCTTCTTTATTTCTTATCTTCCCTCGTGTGATTTGAAAAGGATTTCACAATTGATGCCGCAATGTCAAACCCGTAGATGAGCAGAAGTGCCGATACTTACAGAAATAATATCGTCTTTTTGTAAGAGAAAATATTCTAGTTTCAAAATAAAAGTCATAATCCTTATTACATTGATTGGAGGGTCATGAAATAAATTAGGTGATTCTTGCCTAATAAGTTGGCATGAAGATACTTTTTTTTTACAGTTGCTCTTCTTTCAAGAAAATCCACATAGATAGGTCATTTCATGTCCCAGAATAACGTCAGCATGACCTTCTTTACAGGCACACTCAAACCGTCCTTCGGGACGGGGGTCCGGTGAGCTTCGGCCACTGGACCGATGAATTGTGTTAAATTAATAGCGTCGATCCCAGGGGGCTGTTCCCCAGGCAATACCTGGGTTTATTGCCCAGCGCCTTAGGCGCCCCCTTGAGGGGGAATACCGAAAGGATCGACGCAATTTTTGTTCCCTCCCACCCATTAGCTTCGGCTTATGGGTGGGCCCACATTAAAACGAGGCCTTGTGCCCAGTCCATACAAGTGGGGTATGAGACACATATTCCTTCTTTACCGGCCGCTTTGCCCAGAACCTTTTAGTTACAAGAGAGTCAATGTTCGCACTACAAGGATATATGGTCCAATTATTACCAACTATTACATACTTTGGTGGAGATCAGATTAAGTTATGCTATTCCCTATGGTATAAGAACAAAGTGAATAAGATAAGAAAGAATATAATATAAGAAATTTATTAATCAATAGTAGTACAAATTATTTTTAAAAAATTTAAGTAAAAGAAAAACTTTATTGGTTTAAACTACTATTGAAGGGAGACCATGTCTAATAGCGTGAAGCTAATCCCATGGACATGACCATCCTTGGACGCTCACAGGAAACAATACATGAAACACACAACGTAAACATATACATCATGAGACAAATTAGCCGTGTGAGAATCTAAATGCAAATCTGTTGTTTATAAGAGGCAATAAAATGATTTTTCGAAAGTGTTTTAAGGACAACATTCTCGTTAAAATGTGAACGCACGTCACAGTTCATTTCAACGAGAACCGTTTCGGTATGAACGTCTCCCTAATATGTCATTCGAAATGTGATTAAAATACAAATAAGCAAGCTACAGTGAAAAATAAAGCAATGAGAATGTGTAACCCATATCATCAGATAAGATCTTTCAATTTGACCATCATGATCATCTATTTCCTTTTAAAACGACTTTTCCTTAGTTATCCATCGCAATTTTTCTCCTTCAAATAACCTATTTGACTTTTTAAAAACCATTCACTAATTCTTTATACGCTCTTTTGCTCGTTTCTGTTTTCATTTATCTATGCCTTTCCTTCCGAAGCCCTTGATTTGTCTCTCTCCTCGTCGATCAGGGAGATCAATGACACAGGCCCAAAGATATGAATTTATTCTCACATACGGGCCCGCTTGTTTGTTCCGGATAATAATACGATGTCCACTCAGCCCATTAATCAAACTGCTAGCCAATCGCACGGACATATTGCTGCTATTGTTTAGTGTGTGTGTGTGTGTGTGAAGAGGTGGTCAATCCAATCGCCTTGAACACCGGGCAGCTCCTCGCATCCGAGTTCACCGGAAGATTAAGTGTCGACCTGTGCAAATATGACAACCTCGATCCGAAAGCCAATCAGAACTAGTTGTCGTTCGCTCTTATTCACAAGTTATCACCAAGACGTTTTTTTTTCTCTTTCCTTTTGGAAAAGTCATTCGTTTTATTCAATCATTTTTTTCTTTTCTTTTTCGCGAATTTTTAGACGAATTTTTTGCTTTTAGCACATTCTCTTTTACTCCATTTTCTGATTTTAATCTTTTTATTCATATATTTTCTCCTCTTATCTCCCATCTGGATTATATATATATATATATATATATATATATTGTGTGTGTGTGTGTGTGAATAGATTTTGGTACGAGCAAAATTTGAAAATGGTTTTAAAAAGCGTGTGCATTATGAGATGTTATAATAAATACGATTTCACATTTTTTTTTCCCTTCTGAAAAAGATATCTTTTTTTCGGTCACGTCTCATCAGAGAAGCATACCGTGACACTAATGTTTGTACGAGGAATAATGTGTAAAATCCGCAGATGTGGAAGTAATATATATATATATATATATTACGTAGCAAAGTTGTGAGAACAGGCAGAGTTATTATCAACACTATTATTGTTGGTTGTTGGATCCGAATAACAGTAAATTTATATATATATATATTGTCCGTTGTTTACAAATTTGAATTCTCTGGTCATCGTAAACATACATCGTCGTAAGTATGAACCAATTAATTGTTCACCTCTTACAGACAGTTAACGATAGCCATGAGGGCAAGGAGGTGGAAAGACGAAAATTTAGTCGGGTCTATGAGACGTAAACGTCGAAACACTGTGTCTGTGGATGACTACTATATATAAGCTTTATCTTATCAGCATTTTCTTTGTCCTTGTATTTAATTCTGCTCGTCCTTACACAAATTAATAATTAGCATTTTTATTGCGGGGATTGTATAAGTTATTCCAGTGATAAATGAGATTAATCCACCTCTATACGAGTTCTTGTTTGTTTAGCCTCATCGGCATTTTTCTTCCTAGAACACTTCAGACATCAGGACTGACCGTCTACTCAGTTAAGTGCAATCAAAACGGACAACCTAGTAATGGACATTGATATATATGGCACTTTAAACTCCGATAGATTTACATATTGATTAGTCCCACTCCTTGGGGTGAGAGATACTGGCATGAGTTTTGTTAAGAAGGGAAGGACCCATGAGCATAGGTTGACAGACATCCTTTCAAATAACTCGAATGAAGTAAAGAAAGCGCGTATAGAAATAAGAGAAGGGAGAAGAAATCTGATATGAATGAAAAAGAAAAGAGACACGATGTAACGGACCGTCCTATAGAAAGTGATAGGAAAGAAAAAGATACATTTTGAAAGAGCAAGGAGGTTATACATGGTAGTTTATTTATTTTCACTTATGCTTAGACTGGTGCTAACCAGTTACTTGTGTAACCATAACAAAGAACATACGCACTACTTATAAGCAAAATTGAAAAGATCGTAATTGTGACACATTCTTTTTTATAAATACCCTCCTTGGTCCTGTCGAGAAGCTTTCAATACCCCAACACAAGGAGGAGCAAGAGAATGAATACACACGAATAAAGGTAGACGAAAGTGGAAGCATTGAGATAAATACTTTTAACGCCTATTTGTATTTACGCATGTATATTCCCTGCCAACTCCGTCGAATAATAATAATAATAATAATAATAATAATATATAAGATAATAACCATCCTATTATAAAAACACTATCATTACCTATTGTTGTGTAATAGTTAGCGAGTTAGTCTTACATATACCTTACTACTGCAGTCAGTAGAGTGTCCGGCTAGTAACCACAAGGTTCCTAGTTCGATACCGGTCCTCGCCAACTCAGCGTATGATTAGCCAGGGATCTGTGCGGTAAAGTAAGGAGCTGATGGTAGGTGTGGCGCTCCATCTCAGACGCCAAAAACAATCTCCTTGGTCTAGCTCTAATAAAAAGGGGATAGACTCCCTCGCTGACTGGCTGATACTGACTTTAGGCCGCCCCGACGGCGTTTTTACTGAATAGCAAACTGTATCTATATTGAATGCACCTTATGTGACCTTATAATGACCTTATGTGACCTTGTTTTGTTAATGATCTACCGAAGTAGCATGAATTTCTTTGTTATATGTTTCTTAATTATTTAGACTTTTTCAAATTCTATATTTATTCTTAATATTCCATATTTTTCCTCATTTTATTCTAAATTTCATATTTTCATCTATTTCATATATCATTCATTTTATGGCCGGGTTAGCTCAGTCGGTAGAGCGTTCGGCTAGAAACCACAAAGTACCTAGTTCGATACCGGTCCTCGCCAACTCAGCGTAAGAGTAGCACAGGGATCTGTGTGGTAAAGTAAGGAGCTGATGGTAGGTGTGGCGCTCCACCTCAGATGCTAAAACAATCTCCTTGGTCTAGCGCTAGTGAAAAGGGGATAGACTCCCTCGCCGACTGGTCGATACCGACTTTAGGTCGCCCCGACGACTTTACTTTTTTACTTATTATCTTCTTAAATTGAAATCTCCTCCTGAAATGAATAGTGAGCTCTATATTCACGGAATAGACTTTTTCAAATTCTATATTTATTCTTAATATTTCATATTTTTCGCATTTTATTCTAAATTTCATATTTTCATCTATTTCATATATCTATATTTCATTTATCATTCATTTTATATATATCTATTATCTTATTAAATTGAAATCTCGTCATGAAATGAATAGTGAGCTCTATATTCACGGAATGCACCATACTTGCGACTTTGTGTCACCATTTGCTGTTTAATTATTGTAGGCCTTTTCATATTTCCTCATAAACTAAACTGAAGAATCGTCATTCTTCGTCTTCTAACCATTGATTATATCAAAATGAAAAGAAAATCCTTTGTGTGAAGCAGTGAACGTTTTCTGCCTGATTTGGGATATTCGGTCAATACATATTTGTTAAACCCCAGATCAGAGGTTTACATTCTTTATAGATATGGTTATGCACTCGCAGTTAGATGGTCATCAATCCTTTCTTTTAATCTGTACAATATATTCACAACTGCCTATACCGATGACAATCAACATAGTTCCCTTCAAAATATTACTCGTTTCTTTCCTTCTATCTGCATATCTATGTTAATGAAGCTGTTTACATACATATGTACGTTCAGCTCTATCACGCTTTATTCATTCATATCTGTTTGTCTATATATATATATATATATATATATATATATATATATATATGGAAAGACGGTGAGGAAATTAATCCGACAATATGAGAAGAACATATTTTAAAGATATAACAAACACAGGATGTTATGATTAGGGGAAACAATTGTATGAGTCAATACTTAAGCATTTCGGTATATTTTACTATCTTCAGGACACTGTTAAGTAATGTTTATGTGAGGGACAAAATGAAAGATGTTAAGTGTATAGTGAATGTGTGAATATGATGCTATTAACCGTTAATTTTTATATGCGCGTTATTTTTACGAAAGCCAATGACGTGATATATATATATGGTAGGGAAAAGTCTAAAATACCAGTCATATCATCAGTGATAGATATATTTCTACCCATATCAAATGAGTTTCTTTAGAATTGGAACTGCTCTGGATTTATATATACATTTCATTGGAGTTCCGGAATATTCTTGTTTCAGTTTTTATCATAATCCTAAGCTTGGTCAGTTATTTATATTCAGAAATCATTTTAGCGGGTGGTCCTGTGTATGGGGCGATGGACTTTATGGGTGTGCTAATTTAAAACTATCTACCTCATTAAATTTATCATTGTTGGGTAACCTTTTGATATTTTATATTAAGCACCAATTTAAGTCAACCTTTACTTTTACTGATTGCTCACCCCCTCAATATATATATTAAAGAAATGGATACAATAGAAACCTACTCGAGTTTCGCCATTAGGATCTTCAGGATTAAATCCACTGAATTAATCGATTGATTTAACCCTGAAGATCATAATGGTGAAACTCGAGTAGGTTTCTATTGTATCCATTTCTGTAATAAATTTACTCCTACTTTGTATTGAGCACTTTGTATTTGTTATATCGCTGACTTAACGCCTGGATTTTGTGCACCTCCAACGATCGTGCCCGTATTCACCGGTAACCTACCTTTTTTATATATATATATATATATATATATATATATATATATAATGTGTTTACACAAAGAGAACAATACATTGTAAGAGAGTAATTTTCTTCCATAAAATAAAGGTGATGGACCTGCGTATCAGCCACCGTTACTTCAAGTTCCACGAGCTTCCACACTCCTCAGACGTTAAGACTACACGGAAACTAGTAACAGTGTCTCGCAAATGTATTTACAGGTACTGAGCATTCAATAATATGGTGCAGATCTTTATTTACATAGAACGGAATTATTTTTTTTTAGGAGGGAGGTTCAGCATATTCTAAACCCCATCGACACGGTGGTATGTATTTGTTTGTGAAGTTTTAAGGGTTCAAATAAGAACAAAACGACGGGTAACAAATTGTAGGAAAATGTATTAACAAAAGTAGACAAATACAATACAGAGAAGTGGGAATTACGTCCGACAAATAGAATTGTGAGCTGACTCGCATTGGCTTACTCTCAAGCCCTAATTGTCCCTGTTACTTATAGTAACCCGTCGGCGCATTCTATTAGTCTTATAGGGTGTATCACCTATAACACTATGAATATTTCCTATAACAGTATTTATGATGATCTACCATAGCATAATACATACCAAGTTCATATCGTTGTTACAATAGCCTTCTGTTGGATTTAAATACGCTGAGAAAAGTTTTTTTTTTATAAAGCCACCTACTTCCTAATAGTCTGAGATTTTTCTGCGATGACTTTTCAAAAGAAACTCAACAGATTTAATAGACACAGGCCCCGAAAGGCCCGTGCTATTAATGCGTTTAAAATCATGCAATGTGTGTTATATATAACTATGAAATAAAAGTTTACATTGTATATGGTGAGGTCTATTTACATACTGGTTTTAACAAAACCGGGTTTAATAAATAATTACTTGGTGTTATTGATTTCTAATATCATTATTTTATTCTCTTTTATTCTCAAACGTATTAAAAGCAATCCTATGTATAATTTTATATTCAAATCAAATAAATTCAAATCACATTTAAATCAATTAAAATAATGAAATCAAGTGTAATATTTTTATAATTATTCTTATTTAGTTTCGTTAGGCTTTCTAATTTCAATCAGAAAGACTAACAAAACTAAATAAGAATAAGTATAAAAATACAATACTAGCAGGACCTGTGACTATACCCAGTTTGATAATTTAATTATTTACAACGTTTCATATGTTTACTTAAGAGCTATTGCCAAATAGGTGAATTTGAAAAAGTATAATAATCTTGATTTAACTCTCTCTCTCTCTCACTCACTATTCTTTTCCTTTCTTTCTTTCTTTACATTGTGTTCAATTGAAACACCCCATTTCTTTCTTTCTTGTTATATTTTTTCTGTATCACATATCCTTTTCCTTCCCTTTCTTTCTTTATAATAGAAATGGTGTGGTCCATTATTTTTAGCTGGTAATATATACCAAGTTCATATCGTTGTTACAATACGCCAAGTTTTTTTTTATAAAGCCACCTACTTGCTAATAGTCTGAGATTTTTCTGCGATGACTTTTCAAAAGAAACTCAGATTTTTTTTTCAATTATGGAAAATTATCTGTGTATATTTTATCAGTATACATAAGAAGAAAAATAGTTTTGCTGATCGAACAGGTGCCCTATATTTTTTTTTTATTAGCAAGCCTAGAAATATCAACATGAGATTCTACAGACATATAGTGTAAACAGGAATTTTCAAAAGGATACTTAGATGATATTGATTTATTTCGAGTTATTTATATTTCAGTGGAAACGGTTTTACTTATTTGTTACATCTTAAATAGTTTCTTTTAAAACGTTGCAATCTATGATGTTATGGGAAATATGAAAACTTATAAATCAATAACTATCACAAACAAAACGACTTTTGGAGGAAGAGACATAAATTCTAACCTACCATACACATGCTCTAATATATATATATATATATATATATATATATATATATATAATGTGCTATAGACCGTCTGTGTTCTTCAATATATACAGTTTATCTACTTGACATATCTATAAAGTTGTAGTTCCTGTCTGTTCACAAAGACTTACTATGGTTTTGGTTATAGACACCCATAACCATATATATTTTTAAACTACTATAACCACGGTTCTTGCTTTCAATATTATTAAGAAAATATAATGTTCTTTTTCAAATAATATATAATTCCGTCAGTATTCTCCTTGAAAGCACCTCAGGCACCGAGTAATAAACCCCGACCAGCTCCTTTTAGCTGAGGAGACAGGTGATGCCTGTTGGACGGCCCCGTGGCACCACACGATTTATTTTACTTCCCTCACCTGACCAGAAGCTATTGGCCCCTGAACAAGATAAGGCTGAGTAAGCTTTAAATGTATGGTGAAAATACTGCATGCATTGAACAGTATTCTAATATTCATATATTAGAATATAGAGATTATATAGTCCATGTAGGGCATATTCAAATATCTGACGATTAGTTTGATAATAAAAGTATTTAGATTTATTCATTATTTTTCTTTTTATATTCGTAAATGTAAACACTTCACACAGTTCCTGGACATAGTAGTGCAAATTGCTTACATATGCTGATCAACCAATAATATTTTAATATGCTTAATATCCCCAAATGTATGTGAGCAATAATAGACTTTTATTTCTTTGTGTAAATTAATAAGAATAAGTGTATTAATAAGAATATAATGTGTAAATCGGTCAATTCTATCACAACTACATAGCAAAATCTTCATTTTTTTTAATATTTAATCTTAAGTTTGGATAGTTTCGACTTCTTAAAACACTGAAAGAGAACATTAATGTATCTGCCATGAAATATTATGTGTATTGTCATTCATAAAAATAAATATTGGATTCTGCCCAGCTAAGTAAAAAAATCATCTATACGTAGAAAGAGGTTATGAGAGGTACTTCTTATCGTATGACTTTTTCTTTGTTATGTAGCTATTAAACTCTTGGTATAGATATTTTGTCAAATAAAGCTGTCCAGTGAACTCATACGAGGGTCGGCTGAAAAGTGCATAGGCGGACCAAAGTAGGCTCAAGAAAGTGACCATATAAGGTGTTTTTTAAATAATCCCTCGTTTGGTACTCATATTTATTCCATATGTGTTTAAGTCATTAAATCACCAAACTAAACTTCAATGGTTATTTAATGCCAAAAGTGTCTTTCTAAAAAGAGTAGTCGAACTATTTAACCGATAGTTGAAAGTATATGAGGGTTAATAGCTTTCCGGAAGGTATTACAGAACGTAACCGAGCAATAGGAGTCCGAATTTAGTTACACTATTTTGATAGAAACTTTTTATTCGTAAAGGTCTTATATTGCACACTAATTTACCAATTTTATTCTAAATTTGCTATTTTTTAAATTTATTTATAAGAAGCGCGTGGTGTAATGGTTAAAGTCATTGGAAATGGACTTGTCGCCCCGAGTTCAAATCCTGGACGTGGTAATTGTATTTCACTTAGCGCTAATACCCTTGGGAAAGGTATGAATCCTACTCTCCCTCCAGCTATGGATAAATAGTAGCACAGACTGGGCTCTTAAACCTTGGTTAGGCAACCGGTCTAGGAGAAAGAAAACTCTGAATTCAAACCTGTTGAACACCGCTTAAGAAATTGACTTTGTGTCACATCGTGCTCGTGTGAAAGGGTTGGTAAATATATATATATATTGCACTCTAACACATTTACATTTAATAGAAATTCATACTCAAAGTGATATGGAAATATCTTCAACAATATACACGTTGACGGATGCCATCAATTCTAGAAATAATGCAACTGATTATAGCAAGTTGCTTATTACTCGGATGGGTGAAACTTTGAGTATCTAATAAAAATTAATCTGTACTTTGAGGTCTGTAAAGAGAAACATACAGAACTAAAATTCATCCTTAAGAAATAACCGTTCATAGCTTAGTTCAATGAGTGTCTACTCGAGAGAAGATAACAGATTCTTACTTTTTTGAATCAAGGTTTTGCCCACAGCCAAAAATGTCTATATTAGTACCTATACTATACTACTGAAAAATATATTTATACAAATAAACGGATTTTCTAAAACAGCGCTGTGTAGGAATATATACAAGTTATTATACACTATACAGAGACAAATATCGAACAGTGTGGGATAGAAAAAATCAATTCCTAAACTTGTTCCTATGCGCTACAGATTCAGCGTTGACAAAAAAGTTAATATTACCAAAATTATTAGCATACAAATTGTTGAACACTGCTTTTCAATGCTTTGTATACGTTCACTAAACTTCAAAAATACATGTTCATACATGTTCATCCACACATTAAAAAAAAAGAAATATGATGAATAAATAAAATAAAAAACAAGACATCGATCATTCCTGATCGATAGTGATGTGTCAAGATTTCCTGATTTTATGCTTTGGATTTTCTAATGTTCATCGAACGGAAAAATTTGATCGCGTAGAGATTCTATTTTTTTTATGTTTAAAGTTAGATGTCAAGTATTCTTGATTTCACGATAGGGAAACGTTTTATTTGTTGTTATTTTTTCTTTTGAAATGTTGTAGCATGCTTAACTCTTGCGAGGAGAAAGCAACAAAACCTTGTGATGCGTTACACCAAATTACCCAACTGTATAAAGTGAAGTTGGAAAATATTCAGTTTATAATACTGCGTTTAGTGTCCTTGTCTTTTTTCGGGTGGAATAGCGGGCGCTCGTGGTGTAACGGTTATTATCGAAGGCAGCGGTCTCAGCTACGTAAGTTTAAATCCTGAACGAACCACTTCACATTCACATAGCGCAAATACTATTTGGAAATGTATGTATACAATTTTTACCTCCTGTTAAGTATAAACATAGAGAAGACTAGGCTCTTTAACATTGCTATGGAAATTGGGTTAAAAGAGGTACAACCGAAGTCAAACAAATTTTATATTTTAATTTCATAAATTTTTTTGAAAACTTAGTAGCAGTACACACACACACACACACATATATATATATATATATATATATATATATATATATGGGAGAATATGTGCTTTTTAATTTTAGTCAGACCTAATTTTTGAAAGTTAATTCATTTATGTTTAATTAGGCGGGATTTAAACTACTTAAATGTGAGGCTAAACAAATCGAGAAAAATCAATCTCTGAATATATATTTCGACCTATTAGGTCTCATCAGCAGAGTTATAGATACGAGGACCGCCTGATGAGACCTAATAGGTCGAAATATGTATTCAGAGATTGATTTTTCTCGATTTGTTTAGCCTCACATTTAAGTAGTTTAAATCCCGCCTAATTAAACATAAATGAAGTAACTTTCAAAAATTAGGTCTGACTAAAATTAAAAAGCACATATTCTCCCAAATATACTGTCGGCTGAAAATAGCTAAAAAAGTTGTTATATATATATATATATATATATATATATATATATATATATATATATATATATATATATATATAGTAAATAAAGATTTAGCAATAGATAAATAATAAATAAGTGTTCGTGGCATAACAGTTATTACAGGAAATGCTATCGGTAACCCTAGTTCAAACCGTGGACGAGGCCGATTGTTTATCACACAGTGCTAATACACTTGGGAAAGGGTAATCATCCAATTATCCCCCACCCCCCACCCAGATATGACTAAATATGAGGGCAGACTGGATTATTTAGCCCTAGTTAAACAGCCAGTCTAATAGAAGGAACATTCTGAATTCAAAACAGCCTTTCATGGTTTAAGTATTTGTTACATAATCTATGCGGTTGCATAAGATTATTGTCAATCCCCTGTATTTCTAAGGGGATGGCCCTTTTCATATCACGGGCGGCACTTTCCATGGAATAGTACAGAAAGCCCGCGAAATACGTGAAGTCACTTGGCCCTAGTTGGGTTTTCAGTTTGGACGTCGGGCAGAGAAGATGTACTGCCCTAACTGGAACTCACTGCATACGCTCGCTATGTTAGTCAGATGAGAAATGTTTAGTTAAGAAATAAAAGCTTACGAAAATAATATAGTTTTGTGATTAATGAATGTCTGGTAACAAGACTGACCTAGAAGAACTAGAGATATCAAAGACGCTAGAAGAAGAATAGAAGAAAGTAAGGAAAGAGGTATACCACATATTGACCTCTTGTTACATCCTGCTGGTGGCGGTGATTTTGGATAAATGCATAAATAATAAGTCAATTTTATTTCCCCCCAGATGATTTCCTGAAGAACGATTACAAAAAAAAAGGAAAATTTGGCAATTGAAATTGTATTATTGTTTCCATCGCCCTGGAGTATTTTTAGTAGTGGTCATCCGAATGTAATGTGGGAAGTTAGTACGTCGGAAAACAATTATCTTAAATTTGACTAAAACCAGCTCTAAACACTTTATATTTAATAATGCCCATCTCAAAATCCGAGGGTAAGTGCTGCTAGTTATATTAATGTCGCATCCCACTCTTTCAAACGAGATCACAAAGTGCGGAAAGCGAATTAGCTGAAATCTCAGATAAAATCGCCAAATACAAGAATTGTCCACTGAATAATTCATAACACGATAAAGTTTCATCTCAGCATCAATGAATAGGCGAAGATATTTGATTAAAAAAACAGTGCGAATACTGGTCCGAATAATTAGTGGAATAATGTAAATGCGTTTTCTTTAAACATCTTATGACAAAAATATTCATCTCTAAGTTTGGATTCATCAGTATGATCAGTAATATAAACTCGTAAATCAACGAAATGTGTTTGTGTTTGGATATGTGAGTTGTCGTTTACTAAGAAGAAAAAGGAAAATATTTTCATGCCATGAATAACTGTGTCATATTTTGGAGAGGCATGCTTTCATTCTCTCATAATTAAAGAACAGAAGAGAGGCTCTAAAAAAAACTTATACAATTAGAACAATTGCTATCAGAGGAATATTTACAATAAATAAAAAAGCGCTAATATAATTGAACACTCAGAGCCACAGTGACTAGGGAACATAAACGAATAGAAAACTGATAAATTGAATGAAATTGCAACTGACATTTTAGAGATAAATGGATACAAAGATGAAAATAAACTATAAATAGTCGAAACATATTCACGGTCTAATGGTTTCTGATTGGATTTAAAACAAACCTGAAACGATTAACAAAAATAAGTCGACAAATATTTCCGCGAGACGTGCGCAGATGAATAGAAAAATCACTATAGTAAGTATGTCTATTCAATATGTATGTGTATAGGCGTTCCAATGTTCATTATCACACACACATAGATGTGTGTGTGTGTGTGTAATAAGTTATTGTTGATATCAGTCAAACAGCGAGAGAGTCGATGTCCTTTTCGCTTGCTCTAAACTAGGGAAATTGTTTTACTGATTTGAAATATCATAACTACCATCAGTTTCCAGATGCTTTACTGCACGAGACCAGAATACCCAATCTATACTACTCATGCGCCATGTTTTCTCCGACCGGTATCAAACCAGGAACCTTGCTATTTCTAGGGGAATAGTCTATCGACTAAACCGATCGATATATGAATGTATGTGTATGGAGGAGTGCTTGCACAAACGATACAAATAAAAAAGAAAATATAAATCCTATTTTGTAAACATTAGGAAACACACACACACACATACATATATATATATATATACGTTATAAATCAATCAATTCTATATAGTAGCCCAGTTTTAAACATGTCATTGGAACGATCATCCGTATGAATTGTCATACTCGTGTCCCCTGCCATCACCTCACGTGTAATACTCTTGAGACCTTGACAACTGAAGTCAGCTCAATTCTTAACATTGTCTAATCTATGAAAAATCACTGACACTGAAGATTCGTTTTTAAAGAAGAACAATGTTTCAAAATAAAATTTTAAAAAGAAGGTTCTTGGAAATTGATATTGGCCCATATAAAAAAAGTACTCAATTCTTTGTCAATTTAGTCGGGACTCTATTGTTCATTTCCTTATAAATCATAAAAAAAACCTTATCAAATCTTATTATAATGGAGATTGTGTGTTTTTCTGTCTGTAACCGAAACTATATTACTATACAAATTACAATTCCCTTTGTTATTTACATCAATTTTCCATGATTTTATTTTTATTTAAACCTCGATTACTAACAAAATTGTTTTACATCATTAAGACTGTTCACCATATCTACATGCTAATAACACGCAGTTGTACTTATATATATACAATAAAATAGCGGTTTACAGTGTTAATGGGAAGGCTAATTTGCATATTGATATTAAAATTTTGATTTTAATAAATATGTGCTTAGTATTATTGATTTCTAGTTGTTTGGTGTTATCTTAATGAGTATGAGCAAAAATCTCGAGGAAAAATCTTAAAAGAAATCCATTAACAAGAAGAAATAACTGTAATTTTTTCTTTATTCTTATTTTAACTAAATAGTTAAATTAGGAAAATTTACCAATGAAAGACGGGAGTAATGGAAAATGATGGAAGAGTTAGTTTCAAAGTTGTTCTATTTTTCAATCATACCCCCTCTGTTCAAAATCGTTTTATCTGCATTTTTAGTCAGTTTTATTAGCCTTTCTAATTTAATATGATGTCTTATTATATTAAAACTTAAATACTTGCACCCGGAGGGTGCATATATTTGCTAGTTCTCCTAGTAAATTTCAATTCATGAAGAGACATCTATTCACTGAAAAAAGGTTCTTTAAAGGTATATGATTTTCGGAATAAGTAAAAAAGATACACACAATGAAAACTAAATCAGTATTTTTGTCGTAAATATTCCGTATATATGTGGGTCATAATGAACCGGCAGATATTCCGATTTCCTTTTGATAGTTCCTTGAATGAGGAATATATTTCTATTTCCTAATAAAATCAGGAATTTCGTTTGCATTAGGAGACACAGAATCGATATGATTTCACTCAATTTTACCTGCCTCATATGTGTTCGCGTATTTATAGATTGGAACATATGGCTGTTACTAAGTACAATGTTTATTAATAATGATAATAATATGTCGACTAAAATGGAAAGGGGAACATTATTCAAGATAAATATAGCCATTTACATTTTTTTTTCTTAGATGACAATGAAGTCAATACAGTTTCATGTTCTGCGTATTGAGATTTTACCAAATCTCTTTTGCTATTTTTGTTTTTGTTTCCACTCATAAGACAGAATACGCTTTATGCAGAATGGTAAGTTTTGCAGCAAATACAAGACAACCAAGAATTTACTGTATGGTAGAACCTAAGCTTAAATATTCCAAGGCCATTTTTTCTCAGACTTTATCTCGGTGTATGGGGGGGGGAATAGAAAGAGAAAGCTTCAATTCTGACTTGTACTCTTTTTTTTACCTACTTAATTCTTACTGTTCTTACGTATCAACTTCAGACTTTTTACTTCTACGAAAGCCGATTGCGTTCTTAATCGTATCAACTATTTACGTACAAACTTTCATACTAAAACTCTATATGTAAACCAGTTATCATTGTTATTATTAGAGAATAGAAAGTATTTACGCTGATAAATACGTGCAAAATTCCTTGTAGTTGAGTATGAAATAGTACATATCTTTGTTATGCACGTCCAACGGTGAATATATATTATAGATATATATTTTAAAGAAGGAAAAAAGGTGTGTATACATATTATTGTGACTATTGTATATATAATTATAAGAATGATTTTATATATGCTCTAATTTAATTATGCATCGATAAATGTTAAATACAGTAGTATTCGTCAGTTACATATATTATTATATTATATATTCACGTTATTCTATGATAAAAAATTATATTCACGTTATTCGATTTAAAAACTTTCTTATATATATATATATATATATTATATATTCAGATTATTCTGTGATAAAAAAATTCTTATTACCTTCCACATACCAACAAATGCACTGAATATGTTCTAATTAATAGATCGAAACACTGCAGCGTCGGCCAATAAACTCACCACTTAACTCATTTAAACCTGTGTTTTTCAATCTTTCTTAATATACTACATTCCGTCGGATTCACTTCCTTTTCTTATATATATATATATATATATATATATATATATATATAATATAACCAAGGAATATTTATGAGACTATGGCATGAACAGTTTATTTTCGAGGTTAATATATATTGTATCTTAAAAATCATCATTTCACCTACATTCTGTTGTATCATTCAAAGCTATAACATATTAAATATACACCCATCTTATTATTTACTAGTAGCATGTGACATAACGGCGCAGGTATGGCACATCCAGAGAAGATCTAACTCTCTATTTAGGTATACTTATATACTGTATCATCCCAGGACGCCCAATTAATAATATTGGGTATTTACGCTGTGGTTTCCAAATGACACATCGAAAATTTAATGTGACAATCATCTGTAGCATATATATATATATATATATATATATATTATAAAAATGATAAAATTCGAAGGCAATACAATGCGTAAAAAATAAAGACAAAAAGATGTTTATATGTCTATATATATATATATTATATGTCTATATATATATATTATATATATATATATATATATATTATATTTATATATAGACATATAAACATCTTTTTGTCTTTATTTTTTACGCATTGTATTGCCTTCGAATTTTATCATTTTATAACATACTTAACAATGCTTCAAGCAAATTACCAATTACTTATATATATATATATATATATATATATATATATATATATATATATATCAAGAGCGATATGTTTGTGATAGAAAGACGGTGTGAGTAAACCGCTACAAAAGAAAAGTGGTACAAACGAATGTTCGAGTCGGAGTTTTTTTAATTTTGAAAATGCATATTCCGTTTTGAAAATAAAATAAATTTACTCACTCGTCTTTCTATCACAACCTCTTGCTCCTTGATGAAGACCGCTTTAATAAAATGTCGAAACAAATTTCTGTCAGCGAATTATAACATGTGTTTGTTTTTTCTAAAAATATTTATTTCATATATATATATATATATATATGAATTTGATATATTGAGGAGAAAGGCCCCGAAACGGTGCACACTCTCTCCTGATGATCTCAAGCATTTGTAAACATCATTTGTTTTTTTTTTCAATATATCAAATTCACACTGTCGGATTAATTTCCTTTCATTTCACGTATATAAATATATATATAATATTAAAGTATTAGCCTTCGTTTAAAAACTAAAATCTCTAACATTGCTTTAAAAACACAAACGTTAGAAAATTATATATTGCTCGATACAAAAATATCATAATAAAACAAATGAAAGACTTTTCTAACATCAGTAGTGTTTCTAGATGCAATTTAATATTTGACTATAATTACTGTTTTTCTTTTTATTGAAGTTAGTACGTCAATTAAAAAAAAATTATAATTTTTATCAAAAATGATATTAAAACAAAGGAAATCGCCCAAATTTTAATTTCACACTCTTTTGATAATCCTGTTAATGTTTTATTATTGTTATTATTATTATTATTAATAGATGTAACCTGATTTATATTACACTCCTCAATTTCTAAAAATCCATTGTCGTGAGATTATAACATGTGACTAAAAATTAAACTTAACGGCAATTGACATATGTATGTTTTCGCCTTGGAACCGTATCTGATATTTTTTTCAGTAGTAATTATTTTAGGAATCTATATATATATATATATATATATATATATATATATATATATATATATATATATATATATATATATATATATATATATAAACTTATTTAAAACTATTTACATTGAACCTAATTCAAACGTATATTTGCAAATGTGTGACAGTGTTTGAGAAAATATAAAATTATAAAATCTCATCAATTTTGTGGGTTAAGTATATTTTACTTTAAAAGTTACCCTGACGGGCATATAAACCTGTTTTTGTTTTTTTACATGCTTTGAGGTTATGGTATTTACGATAGAATATATGTGAAGCCCCAATTTATATTTTAATACTTATGTACCCTGGAGGAAAGTCATAAAAAAAGAAGCGGAAGAGACTAAATATTTAAAGATAATTTGTAAGATTTATATTGATGTCCGTGAAATATACATATGCACGCTTAAGATTCGCTCCGGGCTGGATGCGTCACAAGATTATATTTTAAGTGGAGTAAAACTGGAGAAAGAGACATCTGTATAATAAGGTATAACTTGAAAGAGAGACGTGTATTTATACGTATGTGTTATAATTTGTCATGTCTATGTATATGTGCAACATTTTCTGTGTCCGTTTAACCTCTTTCCAACCAAATTCAGCGGTGATTTAACGATGGGATATTTCAAAGTTCACTATCTATTCACCTCAAAACTCATTCTATTCAAATAAAGTCCAATTATTATTAAATGTCAGTGTAAGCAAGTGACAGGTACAATAGTCGCTGCCAGTGGCCTACGTTAGGGTCGCAGAGATGAGAGATCCGATCATCGCTGCCAGTGGCCTACGTTAGGGTCGCAGAGATGAAAGATCCGCTGTGAGCGGTTTCAAGTAGGCAATGAGTTAAAAAATGCAGATTTCAGTTGCTCATCAATTTACTTGATTTGAAAACCTACATCACTGGAAATGTTCATATAATCTATTTTTGTCTGTAAAATGAGTTCTAGAGCTTTCCTACTCCTAAAAAAAAGTCTTAAAATCAACCAATTTTAAGTTATTGATGATTTCTGATTTTTCATAGCAAGCTGAATATTCTGATGTTGCATTGCATCTAGGACAAAAAATTTCTATTATTATTTCACATATATTGAACATTATTTGTAGCAAAAAGATAGTTTGATATTTGCTTAGAACCGAAGCTACAACATCAGTTAAAATTTTGCGAATCAGATTTAGAAGCTCAATTTTGGGGGAATTGTCTAACGTTAACATAGTCCACAACTGAAAAAAATCAGAAAAATTGAAGGGGTTGGGTAAACATTTTTTACTTTTTTCTGGATGATTTGACATGGAATTACCGAAAGAAAAGCTTATACATTGTTCTATAAGAGAAATATCCTATTAAGAAAATATACTTTTAGTAGGTAAACTCTTGAGTCTGCCAGTAAAAGAAAAAAAGTATAAAGACTTACACGTTAAGCCTGTTCTCATGTACCATGTGACACGAAACGCTAGTTGATGTACGCATTCAGAAAAACACTCCGCCACCCGCAGGATGTGACATTATTTTTAGTGGTGTATCGTTGGTTTGAATTCAGAGTGTTATTTCTAAACTGGCTGCCTTATCAAGGCTAATTATTCAAGTTGACCTACTCTATACTCATAGAGGGAGGGAGAACAGATGAATTCATGACTTTTATCTGGACTAACTGCTTTATCAACTAAGCTACAGGAGCAATTGATATCACAGAAATCTAAATAACACCTTTAACACATCCTCTACTTCATCTCTAAATTGTGCTATTAATGTGTAAAACAAAATCAACAACCGTGTCACTGAGTCTGAGTTGACAGCTGATTTATTCATCATATACCATTCACATGGGATTTTGGTGTACCTAACATTGCTAGAATTGAATGGTTCAGTTGGTAGAACAATGACCATTTCTGTTCCATTTTGACTCCCCGACCAAATTACATAAAAAGTTTTTTTTTTTGGTACACCTGATGAAGGTTGAAGAAAGAATCTGCCCAAATTTATGACATCAAAAATACAAAGGAGTTCAGTTGTCTCAACAGTTTCTGATGTTAAAAGAACTTCAACAATCAAAATTATTGGCAAATAATACTTAATCGGGTGACCATTGCGTGACGATGCAGAGTTAAACGTAACTAGCGTTCTCCTGATTTTGAACTCTGTTTGTAGATTCCATGTTCTACGCTGATACCCGTTAAAAACTAATTAGGCAGGTATCCTCACTATACACATACATAAAGACACAAACAAACGAAGCGAATTCATCTAGAAGATGGTTTTCCCGGTACAAAATGGACTTTTAAAACTTTCTAGAAACATTTATCTGAATGTTTGAGATGAGGCTTGAAGATTAGTATTATTAGTGTTATTCGGACTATTGTTATTCCAGAGTCCGACAAGAAATACTTGAAGAAGGCCGGAGGGTATATCGGCTGAAACGCTGTACAAATAACAATGAAGATGGGGACAATAGTCCGAATAACACTAATAATTTCTAGAAACAATTTCTTTCAAAAGAACTTTTCACCTGACGATGGCCTAAGGTCGAAAATATTTGAGAACAACTCAAAATCCATAAGATAAATATTCCAGTTTGTTTTATGACTTCTTGTTCCTTATATATATATATATATATATATATATATATATATATATTGTTATATTCCTTATTTCACTTAAATAGTAATTTCTACATACTTAGATTATATATTTAGATGTGCGCATATACACACTTACATAGAATCCACATAATATTCTCATGGATAATATTTTTGAATATATACTAAATAGATATGTTAACTGTCAAAACTATTTACAAAATTTGACGCGGCATATTTGAACAGTCGGTTACTTGCCCAAAACTCCCGTCTGTTGATAAATATGGAATTGCGTCTGTTTTATCTTTTGATCTTTCGTTTGCAATTCCATAAATCATTATTTTGAATGAAGTGATGCGGGGTGAAGATCATATTCACTTCCGCCATGTTATCTTGAGTGAATACGCATGCGCAACGGAGACAAAGCCCAAGTAGCAATTGAACAACAGCTACAATACCATGAATAGGAGTCCGACATCAGAGATCAACGCAAAACAAAAGTCAGTAACACAAAAAATTAAATAGGAAAACATTTTATGTTTAAAAAGAAAAAGATGATAAAAGTATCGACCCATTATGTATTGAATAGAAATGGATTAAAACGAATTGAAAATGTTGAATCTTTGTCTATTGTAGTTATCTGTCATGAGATATTCAGATATTTGGAGAATGTATGAGCTGGAAAATATTACTGAACGGATGTGTCCTATATTACGAAAAATGAACACGCAGCATTTTAAAACAATATATCACCAAAAACAATAAATCAGAATTTATATATATAAAAAAATGGACTCTCCCGTCGATTTTCGACACATGACGGTTCATACACACAATGAACTCCCACACAGGGATTTGTTTATAGTGGTGAAGGCTTGTGTTGGACCATCCACACTTTTTGGCACAGTCGATAGGAAAGAATTGGTGCATCAAGGGTTGCCACAAACCCAATCAACGACCGACCTCAGGAATTTTGAATTCAGAGTTATCCCTCTCCTAGACTGGTTACCTACCAGAGGCTGAAGAGCCCAGTCTGCCCTACTGTTTAACCCATAGCTGGAGGGAGAATATATGGATTCATACCTTTCCCAAGGGTATTAGCGCAATGTGAAATGCTCACAGCTTCGTCTAGGAATTGAACTCGAATCGACGAGTCCATTTTCCACGACTAACCACTAGCCCACGCGCCTCCATAATACCATGAATAATAATTATATAATAATAATAATTCATGGTATATGTGTGTATATATATATATATATATATATATATATATGATAATCATGGCGTGTCGATGGTATAGTTTCCCTTGACTCTCTTTGGTCATCCGGGCCCTTCGGTCAACGCCCTTAGTAGATCATCTAAACGATTCTGGTACTGCTGAGTATAAATTTATGCTGGTTTTGTAGACTGAAGCTTCCCGAATATATATCGTAAATGACCGATTATATTTGTTTTTCAATTTAGATGCGTTTCTTTTTTAAATAATCTGATTTGAATTTGCCAATACGTAATAACTTGCCTATAATTTTTTAACCAGTTAAATATGTTACAGTTTGCTTTAACAAATTATTCGCGAATAATCAACAATAACGTAATCCAGTTGTACTGTGCTGGAAGAATAACCACTTCCGCCTTTCTATTACAAGTCAAAGTTCCTAGAACAATGGCCGAAACGGTACTTCCGTTTCTAGTGAACCAATATACAGCAATAACAGCGTACATTCTATATTTGTTTGAATTTTTTTTTAGATGAGGCTTGATAATTTGTAATTAGATTTTCTCATCGTTATAGTTATGACACATGGCGCAACGGATATAAGTGTTGGGTTAATATAGTTCTAAATAACAATAAACCGAGATTTCAGGCCTCAACACTGATACGAGTGAAAATAACAGACTACTCAATATAGCTTAAAACTTGTAATTGGTTATGGTTCACGGAATGAAAGAATCAACCACAAATATACTAAATGTATAGGGTTCGGTTTGACTTCTGGAAATACTCCCGATTACGACATGAATGCTCCAGATTTTGACAAGAAACCCCTGTTGAGGACACATAAGCCAAAACGTTGTGTATATAACAATAAAGATGAGAACAACAGTCCGAAAATCTACATGATAAAAAGCAATTTATACGTTCCCCTATCTTTCAAGTCATGAAGTGAATTGGCTATGGTCATTTGAGGCCCATCGTTTAACCGGTTAATATATGATTTTCAGATTGATCTTTGAGAAGCTTTACTTACGTTGTGCGAGAAGCAAGTCAAACATTTTTTTTTACTATCTCCTTTATACTTATTTATAGTGGAATATCCAACCTACATATTTGATTTATTAAACACACCCATAAATCAAACAAGATTGTTAATCTACTTACTATCATAATATATGTTCAATAAGAAAGTTTTCTTTTTATTCTATAAAAACGATCTATATCAGCTGGGTTATATATGCGTGCTTTTATTAACGTTCCTCGAGCGATTGACTCTCTGAGATTACAGAATGTTCTTCTTCCGATTAAGAATTCGTAAACCGATGGTCGATGAAAAAGGAAATTCTGAAATATATTCCTCGTCGAAATTCATATGTGAAATAATGTTCCTCAAATTCATACAAACCTGTCGGATGGGGTAGTAAAATAAACCACCTGCGCCCAAGCAGAGAAGTAACATTCCACTACCAATTGAGCAACCTGTTAGGCAGCCAGTCTAGGAGAATGAAAACTGAATTCCACCTACTAAATTCCGCTTAAGGAATTGATCTTGTGTGATATCCTATTCATATGGAGGGGTTGGAATATATAATATTGAGAAATACCATAGAAATGAAGGCAGGAGATCAAATACGATAATTAATAATTTGTAAATACTGATTGAAATTGATTTAATCTTTGCTAGTTATTGCGCAATAATGAAATATCGGTATCATGTGCGGATTTTGCTGTGTTACAGTATCAAATCCGATCAGTCATCATGTGTTACCAAGGAACGTTGACTTCTTTGAAAAAATGTAATAAAAATTATTTCGATCCTCAGTCGGACGTGTTGAAAGATCGAACCTCACAGTGCTCATTCATTCTAGAATAAGGTTTCGGTTTCCTTATGCATATTATACTGATTGAATTACTTAACTATTATGATCCTCATAAAAAAAATGGTTTCAAACTTGGGATATCAATTTGACAGCTTTAGTTGTTTGTAAATTAATTTTCTAAATTTTCATAAAGTGGTTATATAAGATATATTTTGATAACAGACTGACTTCTTTTAAAAAAATAGATACTTAGTCTGCAGCGAGAAATCAGGTTGATTTCCTTGGTATTATCTTTTATATTAGATGTTCAGAATACATAAAAAATATAATTTGGTCCAGTGCACCTATTCAAGTTGAAAGACATGTGGTGTACCTCGCGGATGAATACTAGTGCAGTATTATCTGCGTTATTCGGACTATTGTCCCCATCTTCATTGTTATTTGTACAACGTTTCGGCCGGTATACCAATTTATTGTTATATCACTTGATAAATAATAAAGGCAGAACGCCAAGTCAGACCAAATACGATAGTTATAAATATAATATATAAGTATTTGGAAATAGATTTTATCTTTATTAGCTATTGCGCTAACAACATCACGGTACCATGTGCCGTTTCGTTTTATTATTACAACATAGATTAAATCCGATCAATATAGACTGCTTAATTAATTCTTTTGCTCATTATAATTCTATTTTGAATCCTATTATTTCGACTTTTAGGTTCAGTTATCCTATTTTCCCAAAACATTTTTCCAGTCATTTCACTTTTGCTCAGGAAGAAAAGGCAAAATAAAACAAAAAACGAACCAACTATGTTAACATTTCCTGAACCTCGTTCCCATGTAAAACAAAATAACCTCCAGACTATTTTGTGTTTTTTTTTTTTTTTTTAATTTTTTTTTTTTTCATTATTCCTTTTATTTAAAAATTCTTCTCCTTCCCCTTGTCAGCCTTAGAGAGATGCGATATATCTCTATTGAACCAAACCGCTGATCAAACCCGTGGAGCAAAGAATTGCTTGCTAGCATTAATCACGACTGAAAGAATTATTTCGCGTTGCAGGTTCCACGAGGCGAGTGTGGAACGTCGCTTCCGCGCTAGCGACCGTTTGAATCGATCATAACCTCGAGAGCACGTCGTTCGATCATAGCCTTAAAATGGCACTAGACAACCAAGCGAGCCTGATGCCATAACTACTGCAAATTTCAACTCATCTTACTAGATAATACATTGTGGCCAAATAAAAGCCTTTTTTTTTATTTTCAAAATTGAATTAAAAAATGCTTAGCTTGCCACATGGATGAAATACATAAAAGTATTTTCAGACTCGTATGTATAAACCGCCCAATCGGCGGGGCTTGGAATACACTGACTGAATACCCTAGAGAGGGGTAAGACATAAACAAAAAGAACCCCTTTTCAACGTTAAAATGAAGGTATTTAATGGTGGGGCTCGATTTCTGGAGATAAGGAGAGTGCGAAGTACCATTTTATTGTCAGTTCTCCCAGGCCCACTCGAACTACGGCGTGGTAGGACCTGTTCTAACCCCTTTCTAATTACTTGAAGCTAAATTCAATACTAATTATTATTATTATTATTAGTTATTTGAAACAAAATATTACTTGAAAAATATAAATAATTACTGAAATGTCATTATTCATATTAGATCGGTCTATTTGAAACCATATATCTATGAGGTGTGTGGTGTAACGGTTACCATCGTTGGAAATGGAAACAAGGCTGTTTGCATTTTACAGACGATAATACCTGTGGGAAAGGTATGAATGCAACCATGGGTAAATCGTACGCAAACTGGGTTCTTTAATCTTGGTTAGGCAAAATGTATAAGGGGAAAATCTGAAATCAAACCTATTAAACACCGTTTAATGGAATTTACCTTGTGTCACATCCTATTCGTGAAGAGGGTTGGTTAATATGCATAACGATGCAAGAGAATTTTGGGTCTCGTATATTGTTTGAAAATTATTAGTATGGTATACTAACTAAATCTGATTCATAAAGAATAGTTACTTGAAACAATTGAACTTCTCCTTGCAG
>CM042146.1:9195727-9269604 GCA_023376005.1 Doryteuthis pealeii
GAAACTCGGTTGATTGTTGCCTCGCGAAAACCATTCCGTATTACGGGTACTTATAATCTTTTGTTAACGTGATTTATGAGCGTTACCAGAGGGAGTATTAACTAATTTTCATCCGAGATCTGAAAGAGTGATTTTATCTCGTAGATTTAGAGTCGTAGGTTTGCTCAATCGCTCACTTTCGCTTCGTCTCGTGGGATGTTCATCTTAAGACAAACAGAATTATTTTAATCTAATCCACCCGATTTGTACCCCGTTCGAAATTGCTGACACTGTTTAAATATCTGCGTATGTGGTTATCTATGGAGGCCCATAAAAAGTAACGGACAACTCATTAGATAAGCACCCCTCCCCTCTGATAAAACAAATAATGGCTTTTGTAAGGGTGATACAGTCGTTCGTAGGAAATCCGATTTGGAATAGTTACTTACCTGATGGTGTTAGTAACACATCGGGGTAAACATTTAACATTTCCCTCCTAGAATATTTTAAAGAGATATCTGATAACTAGTAAAGTCAAATTTCTATTTCTGTCTCTCTCATTCTGATATATAATTATATATGAGAGAAAGGGAGAGAGAGGGTCTTTAAATTCGCATAGGCAAGAAACTGACACTTACTCGAATATATTATCAATATTAAGATATATATATAAGTAAGTAAAGTCGTCGGGTCGGCCTAATGTCGGTATCATCCAGACAGCGAGGGAATCTATCCCCATTTCACTAGCGCCAGACCAAGGAGATTATTTGAGCATCTGAGGTGGCGCGCCACACCTACCATCAGCTCCTTACTTTACCGCACAGATCTATGTGCTACTCATACGCTGAGTTGGCGGGCCAGTATCGAACCAGAACTTGAGATTCCTAGCCGAACACTCTACCGACTGAGCTAAGAACTCGTTATTTATAAATATTGGAGAACACACACAAACACACACATATATATATATATATATATATATATATATATATATATACATTATGATAGAGAATCAACCATAAAGAATAGAGATTATACTGAAAAATATTGAACCATGATATATATATATAATACAATGCACAATAGAACCATATATTTAAATATTTGGTCTAAGGTTTCCTACTCGTATTATATATAATTATAGATTATCAAACGAAGTAAATTCAAATCTTTTATTATATAATCTCCTTGAAATCCGCCTCCAAGCAAATGGAGAATCTACCTAATCAAAACTCTTCTTTTTCAAGTTTTACCAACTTTGTAGAGGGTCTTCTCACTGGTGAGTGTGTCTCATTTTAATGCATCTCTGTGAAAGCGACAAAGTGACCCACATAAGCCAGTTTGGCATAATTGTCCAAGACAGTCGGAAATGGAATTGCATAGATGAGTTCCTAATCAGATTCCGCCCAAACTGACATCGCCACGCAGACTTGGCAGCTAGTCTGAATCTAATTTCATCGTCGCTGTACGCATTTTCCCCCGAACCAAAACAGGTGGCACTGGCAACGCATTTAAATAAAGTCAACCGGAGATTGGACAATGGTTGTTGCTATACAACTCCTTTTAAAATAAACAGATAATCTGTGAGAATATCTTAGAAAGAATTAAGATAACAACGTGTAAAGGCAAGCCTACGAATTTAATGCAGACGAGAAGAGGCGATCAGGAAAGTTTTTTTTTTCTTTTTTAAAGCAAGGATGGTTTAGATTAAAATCCAATAATTAAAAAAAACAATTGTGTAAATAAATAAATGACAAAGAAGAAAATAGAAATTTACATTAAAGAAAATTATCGATTTTAACGGCATGTCAAATCATCTAGGTTTATTCTATGCCTAGACATTAGGTAGTAGTGTTTCTCTGAATGTTTGAGATGAGGCTTGAAGATTAGTATTATCTGCGTTATTCGGACTATTGTCACCATCTTCATTGTTATTTGTACAACGTTTCGGATTTGCCCTCCGGTCTTCAGGTATTTCTTGTCGGACTCGGGAACTTCTCGGACTCGGATAAGGTAGTTAGGTTAAGACAGTTCTAAGTGACAATTATCTCTGGATCCTGAGTTCAATCCTGAGTAGAGGCAGTTAGAAAAATAATTAACATAACTCCTACCCCAGCTATGGTTAGTGGAATGAGAACAGGATACCCCCGTGGAATAAATAAAGGGTTAGGTTCAAAGTTCCGTGATGGCTCCCGATTACGACAAGAAAGTTCCCGAGTTCGAAAAGAAGGTTCCGAGTCCGAGAAGAAATACCTGAAGAAGGCCGGAGGGCATATCGGCCGAAACGTTGTATAAATAAAAATGAAGATGGGTATAAAGTAGTAGTGTTTGTTGTACATTTGCATATTCTTAAGATTCTCTTGCATCGTTATGCATATTTACCAACCCCTCTGCACGAATAGGATGTGACACAAGGTAAATTCCATTAAACGGTGTTTAATAGGTTTGAATTCAGATTTCCCCCTTATACCTTTTACCTAACAAGATTAAAGAACCCAGTTTGTCGTACGATTTACCCATGGTTGCATTCATACCTTTCCCACAGGTATTATCACGGTCTGTAAAATGCAAACAGCCTTGTTTCCATTTCCAACGATGTTAATCGTTACACCACACACCTCATAGATATATGGTTTCAAATAGACCGATCTAATATGAATAATGACATCGATTCAGTAATTATTTATATTTTTCAAGTAATATTTTGTTTCAAATAACTAATAATAATAATTAGTATTGAATTTAGCTTCAAGTAATTAGAAAGGGGGTTAGAACAAGTTCTACCACACCGTAGTTCGAGTGGGCCTGGGAGAAATGACAATAAAATAGTACTTGGCACTCTCCTATCTCCAGAAACCGAGCCTCGCCATTAAATATAGTTTCATTTTAACGTTGAAAAGGGTTCTTTTTGTCTACGTCTTACCCCTCTCTATGGTATACAGTCTTAGCACAAATGATTTACAATCATATAGAATCAAGTAGTACCATCTAATACAAATAACTTGCGAAAATATCTATTTCAGACATAGCACCTGTTAGAATACCTTTGTGTACATAATAAAGATACGTGCAACAGTCCGAAAAATCTAATACAAATTAGTCTCGTCTAAAATATTCAGACTAATAATGCGTTAAGATAGTTTACTAAAATTTAGCTTACAGTAATTCGTCTTTAGTATTTACAAAGGTGAGCTGAGGCTGGCAAAATACCAAAAAAGTAGATCAGGAAATGAAATTCAAACTCACTACAAAGTAATAATTATCTTGAATATTATCTCACTAACTATTATCCTACGGCAAATCACCCAAACAGGAAATATTATAGAAAGAAAAAAAATCAGATATGGAACAAATAAAACAGATGTAAAAGTGTGATATAATTATTTTCTAATCTTAGTTTATCCTGAGACCAGAGAAGATTTTATTCTGTTGTTCATTCACAAATGTCAGTTTTTATAAGAATCGAAGAGTGTCTGATTGACGACCCCCCCCTGTGGTAATGTGTAGACAAATTCTAACCCCCCTACGGTTTCGTTTGAATTAGATGTCCCTCTTCCAGACAGAGAGGTTAACCAGATTATTTACCTCGTACCCCACTTGTACAGGTTATGACACAAGGCCCTATTACGTGGGACCACCCATAAGCCGAGACTCATTAATGGCAGGTGGAAAAATTGCGTCGATCCCGTCGGTATTCCCCCTCAAGGGGGGCGCCTCAGGCACTGGGCAATAAACCCAGCCCTGCTTCTTTAAGTGAAGGGACAGGTATTGCCTGGGGGTATAGCCCCCTGGGATCGACGCTATTATTTTACTAAATTTGATCCAGTGGCCAAAGCTCCCGGTGGGGAGTTACAAATCCAGACAGATAGGTTAACCAGTCTAAATAACCTATACTGGTGAAGACACCATAACGTTCTAATATTTGACATCGTAGTGATTCTCATTGACTGAACCATCTGTGGTGAATTATGTACAAAACCCAAACTCTGATCTGGTTTGAATTAAAAGATGCCTTTATTTTAGACTGTTAGCTTTACTTATGTAAAAACAAGAACTGCAAGCAACTCTATGGAGTGGTGAGTAATTGCTGCACCGTGACAATGTATGGAGTTCGAATTCCAGTCGCGCTAATATGTATACTCCCGGGCTAATTCCATTCAGAAAAATGTATACAACCCCCATCTCCGCAGTGTTGGGTTAAATATATCGCTTATATTCTTCTGCAAGGTATGTTTAGTATTAGATAACCCATGAAATTTGATATTCCATTGAGCAAACTAACCAAACTAAACCAGAACCTAAACTATCCTACTAGTTTACAATGTAGATGGAAATAGTCGCGTGAGAACGTAATATTACATATACAAAAGTAAAACAAATAAATAAAACAGTAAGAAAAATTGATGAGGGTGTTAGAAAAGTTACTCCTGTCCTGCTGACCTATATTTTTCATCCAATCAAAAGTGTTCAGACGACATGACGAAATGAAAGAAAAGTCCGTTCGACATCTTCTTTCCACTCAAACTATCATGCCCAATAAAACGAGAGCTGATAGCCACAATGTCAGAAATGCGATTTTCTGTTTCTTCATCCCTAACATTAGGACAAAGATAACTGGTCCGGTGTTCTTACTTTTCTATTTCCACGTCCACTCAGGAATAATCCTAAATCTTCCTTACTGGAAAGTGACGTTACAGTGATCACAGATACAACCACACGTACACGCATGCGTTGACTTTGACTAAACACATTATCCCTATACATGAAAATTTTCTTTCTCTAATACGAATTTGTGTTTTGGAAAATTAGGTATCTTTTTATCTTGTATCTCAGTAGGAGCCAGTTTAGCTGAGTCAGTAGAACACCCGCCAAGGATTCACACGTTTTCCCGTGCGATACAGGCGATTGTCCACTCAGCGCATTAGTAGCACAGATTGGATCTGTGCGGTAAAGTAAGTAGCTGATGGTAGGAGACGCGCTCCACTTTAAATGCCAAAACATCTCCTTGGTATAGTGCTATTGAAAAGGGGGAGTGATTCACAAGTGTATTAGCGCTATATGAAATGTAATCACCCTGGTCAAGGATTTTAACCACACACACACACACACACACACGTGTGTAGCTAAACATTTAGATATATACAGCTAGTAAAAAGTTACACTTGGAAAAGAGTCCCAATCTATGGGTAAATAGAAAAATGTATTTATAAAAAAATTGTATTATCCATTAAGAATTGATTTTTTTCAAAACTTTATCGGCATTAAATGACCCACTGAGGTTGATATGCCGTAAAACAAAACAAACAAAACCAAACACTTGGAAAAGAGTCTGTAAAAACCTCTTATTTAATTTTACAGATTTAAATGTTACCTAGTTAATAAAAGTCGCTTGCTTTATTTCTTAGCTCACTAGTAAAAAGTTTTCATGTTAGAACCTGCAACTATGCAAATGGCCTGTAGACTATTCTCTCTTTTTTTTTTTTTTTTTTTGGTAGGCGTCTAAATTGGAATTTAAATTAAAATGAATAAATGGAGCTTTAAATGAGAAACATACCACTTTCAGAAATTTGAGTAATGTATTTTCACTAACGAATATGAGCAAATGAGAAAGACTTAAAATGGGATAAAAAGAGAGAAAGAAGACAAAAGAGAATGTCGTACAAAACAATGAAAAATAGAATGCAAGGTAAAGAAAGACATGAAACGAAACAAAGTTCTCGAGAAAAATAATAGTGAAAGGAAAAAAACAAAACAAAAAACAAAAAAACAAAAGGAGATAATAAAAGAAGAATGAAAACTAATTAAATGAAGAAACATTTTTTTCTGAGTTAATAAAACAAAATCATTCATTCGATAACAAAACATAGACACATTTACAAAGAATAGACAACAATAAAATAATATTATAATATTAACAGTAATAAAAAAAAGAATTGTATATAAATCTCCTTGTAAAGAAATACAGTTACAACGGCCGAGTTAAAAACGAAAGATGCAAAAGCCATTGTATTTAAGAAGGCAAGAAGAGTCGGAAGCAAAAATCAGATCATATAAACAATGCTGCTCTTGATGAAGTTACACAGATAGGATTAAGAAAGAAAGAGAAAGTAATAACTATTGAAACAAAAGAGAATACACAGAGAAACCGTTCTCACTTGAATAATACATGCAGTACTAATTTATTTTATGTTCCAAAATACGCATCCACATACGTTATAGAACAGAGCTGTTTCTCCTTTCTCACAAGAAAGACGGTCGTAAATAGATAACACCCACATTCTGCTAATGAAATCGAGGGCCCCAGTTTCAAAACTCCTTTCTAAAAATCAAATTATATTCACTTATACAGACCTGTATATGTGATCTTTTGTGTTGTCCTCTTGATCAACGTGAGCAGAATATTTTTTCTTCCTTTTGGGATCAGCTCTGAATTATAAACGACGCACGCAAAGACCAACATGACAGCGTATAGCATCGTTTATTTGATCAGCAAAACAAACTTGGAGAAATACAGTGTTTATTCAATAGAAACCAGATTGATTAATTGAATTGTTTTATATGATATATCACGGGTAATGTAAAACAGGGTATGGATATAGAGTCTTGTTATGTGTCTAGAACATTAATGGTTAGCTATTTACAAAGTCTTAAAACATACACACACACATATATATATATATATATGTATGAGTAATGGCTTACCGGTGGGTACGGGTACAATCGTTGGGAGCGCACAGAATCCAGGGGTTAAGACCGTGAAAAAACAAATACAAAGTGCTCAATACAATGTAGAGCAAAATTTATTTAAGAAATGGATATAAAGTAACCTACTCGAGTTTCATCATCTGAATCGTCAGGGTTGCATCCGCTGAATTAATCGAGTTTTCGATTAATATCAGTTGATACCACGTATGTCTGTTGGAATGGATCTTATCGTTAACGATCATGGTATCAACTGATATTAATCGAAAACTCGATTAATTCAGCGGATGTAACCCTGACGATTCAGATGATGAAACTTGAGTAGGTTATTTTTTATATCCATTTCTTATATATATAGTGTGTGTTGTGTTTATTGAATTATTCTTAAGACTGATCTTTGAACTAGAAAGTGGTTATTCACTATACGAGATATGCTTTTCAAACGTTGAAGTTTCCACAAGATATGCTTTTGAAACGTTGAGGTTTCCCTTGTTTTAAGCCTAATTTTGCCTCAATTTCGATCCTAAAGTGTCCTCGCATAGTCCGTTCTTAAAAAAACGCCATTACGTAATATTTTACTTGTCATTGTTTAGAATTTATAATAACAGAACGTATATTTACCAATATTTTGAATCGTAAAAGAAGCAACATAAAGACTAAAAGTTTTGTGTAGGCTACATCAAGTTTATCAATGTTTATCTGAATTTTCCTGAAGAACCTTTACAGTGAAACCTGGGTAGATAACTGTTATAACTGATTCGGTACTCTGTATCCGGGTCTACGTACGCATTGTTGACTTTTCAATTGCTGTTATTCATTTTTTAAATTTATTTTTCCAACAAGATCAGTATTGTAACTCATTTGGCTTCCTTTTTCTTTCTTCGATGAATCATTTTCCTTTTTCACACACGCACACATATATATATATATAAAGGAAACATTTTTCATATTCCTCTAAGACATTAGATCAACTGTAAATGTTAAATAACCCTAGTATATCATATGTATTAAATATTATGTTGGGTTTAGCTCAGTCAGTAGAGCATCAACCTAAAAACCACAAGGTTCTGGGTTCAATACTGAACCTCATCAACCCAGCGCATGAGTAAAACAGTGATAAGTAAATATTTCGCATATTCCTCTGAGATATTAGATCAACTGTAAATGTTAAATAACCCTGGTATGTCATTTATTTATTAAATATTATGTATGGCTTAGCTCAGTTGGTAGAATATCCGCTTAGGAACTACAAGATTCCTATTTCTCTGAATGTTTGAGATGAGGCTTGATGATTAGTATTATTCGTATTCAGTTACAAAACATTTTCGTAATCAAACATTATAATATATATATATATATATATATATATATATATATATATATAAGCAGAGAGAGAGAGAGAAAAAAAGCCATTTTGAAAGTTAGGTTTTTAAAGTTTTCAAACCGAACACTGGGACCAATCTTTATTTGTTATTATATAGACTAGCAAATATATGCACCCTTCGGGTGCAAGTATTTAGGTTTTGATGTTATAAAATATTGTATCAAATTATAAACTATTTAGAAAATGATAAACTGAGGGGTATAATCGAAAAAGAGAACAGCTTTAGATTTAACTCTTCCATCATTTACTTTCACTCCCGTCTTTCATTTTTCCTAATTTTTCTATTTAGTTAGATTATGAAGTATTTAGTAAAATTACAGTTCTTTCGTCTTGTTTATGGATTTCTTTTAAGATGTATCCCAGAGATCTTTGCTCAGATTCGTTAAGAGAAAACCAAACAATTAGAAATCAATAATACTAAGCATATATTTATTAAAATCAAATTTTAAATATCAATATGCAAATTAGCCTTTTCGTTCACACTGTAAACCACTATTTTGTTGTATATATAAATACAATTACATGTTATTAGTACGTAGATATGGTCAACAGTATTAATAAGGTATAACAATTTTATCAATAATTGAGGTTTAAATAAAAATAAATTCATGGTAAATGTGACGATAATAACTAAGGGAATCGTGACTTGAATAGTGATTTAGTTTCGGTTACAGACAGACAAACACACAATCTCCATTATAATAAGATATGTCGATCATTTAGCGATATATTACAGTACTACTAAAATATTGAAGGGTAAAATGATAAACGGGGCGAAATGTTATATCATTAGACAGATTCATTTAATTTGTAAACTATCTGGACTAAGTTGATAGGATTTCTCGATTTAAGAAAGTTAAAGTTAATACCACCCTCCCATTCTACCGATCCGAAAAACACAAAGCAATTTCAGTAATCTATTTCACAGACCGAAAGGAATTCACAAGAAATAAGTAGAGCGTAACTCTTTTCATAATTGATTTAGCAAGGGAGAACTAGAAGTCAGTAGAGCGCGCTCCAAATACGGAAATGGTCGGAAGACTCCGATCCCAACCGGAAAGTACATAAATGGAGTCGCTTCAGGATAACACAGTTAGGTATGTGCTAATGTTTACAGCGGATTTTTTTTCCTTTTCTTCTGGGAAACCTAGTGACCGAATAAAAAGAAAGCCTTTAATTTTTAATCAACAAAACAATAAACAAACCAGAGATTCTTTAACACAGACACAAAGCATCAACACTGATTCTCACGAGCTCTTTGTCTTGAATGAATTATAAAACAACATACAAAAGATTACTAAAATAAAGGTTCGAAAAAAAAAAAACAAAACAAAGGGCCTCTGATTTACTCAAATGTGTGTGTGTGTGTGTGTGTGTGTGTATAAAAGTTTAAAAAAGGAAATGAATCCGACTGTATGAGTATAAATAAAAAAGATATGAAAACACCACAAAATGCTGTTAAAGTGAAAACATTTTCTAATTTTGCTGATATTGAGCTATTGCTCAATATCAGCGTAATTATAAAATGCTCTGATGACCATTTTTATAAAATCGAAATATTGTTCAATATCAGCAAAATTATAAATGTTTTCACTTTAACAGCATTTTGTGGTGTTTTCATATCTTTTTTATTTATACTCATATATCTTTTTTTTTCATAGTTTTTTTTCTTTCTCCTACATACTGTATTTCACTTCTCTCTATTCTCTATACTTTGATAAAGGGTGACGGATCACCCGAAATGTCGGAATTAATAGAACAAGGGACAGAACAACAGCTGAACATTAAAATTGTTTTTAATGCTTTTGTTCTTTTTTCCATGCTTCAAAATACAAAAAACAACGTTCACAAGAACAAGGTTTATACATCACATTATTTTATTATATATTATATATATATATATATATATATATATATATATATATTCCTTGTCGGTTACTGTACCGACTGAGGTAAACCGCCGCCACAGTATCGAGATTAATATTGCTGCAGAACGACGACATCTTCGTCGTCATGAACAACCAAATACAGATAGAAATTTCCCTTTTAATGCGTGTCACACGCTTCTGTAAGTCCAGAATTAGACGACCTAGCCACAACTGTTGAACGACATGGAGTGACGGGTTTTTAATATATAAACGCTAGGCTGAATATTTATAGGATGTACTAATGTACAATAGCGCGCAAGGGATAATATCGTTAGATTATGTATAAAAACATTTCATTACATCACGGAATACCCGAAACCTTTCAGACGCTAGTGTTAGTCTACATCGGGCGTTTCTGACACCTAATGATATTTAATTGTAAAATGCGATTCTAATTATATTATCTCTTGCGCACTATTGTGCATTAGTACCTAAATTTGAAGAGGTTCGATGAAAACAAGGAAAATTTACAAAAAGGCAGTTTAATCTATAAATAATTTATGTATACTCAGACTAACGCGTAATTTCAAATGAAATCTAAATAAGTATATTGTTTCGGCTCGGTTTTAAAGCATGGAAATATTGCTAGAAGGTATTAAATATATAATTTTAAAAGTTATAATAACAGTTATGATATTCAAACGATCCAATGGTGAAATAATTCAATTTAAAGTAGCCGAACCAGCTATTCATTCATATTCATCATATGCTTGTATATCGTCAGTAGATTTGCATACGCAATGAAAAATGTATCTGCATGAATTTTAATTCAAACCTTCGTCGTTTACATCACCTCAAAATGTTACACAAGTTGAATTATTCACGTTAAAAGACGATATTTGAATCTGCATTCGCTAACAATTAATTTTCTAAGATAACATTTAATATTAGAACATGTTGAAGACCCGTGTTTAATCGAATTCTGAGCATAATTTTGAACACGATAACGCCTTTAACCCTGTATCGACCAATGCCATCCTGTGCTGAAATGGTGGGGCATTTAGTATTGCATCACTGACCTTTATTTAATGGATAGTAATGTATACATTTAATTAATTTTACTTTTTTTTTTAAATTCTAAACCATTTTCTTAGAGTGGACGATCTCGGAGGGTCCGGCATTTTGATCGTCAGGTGTTTGGGGGGCTCTGGTAAATAAATGGTTAAACGTATGCCCTTAGACACTATGTACGAAATTCTAACAAAAGTAGAAGACAGAAGACATTCAAATAACGCTGTAGGCTTCAGAGTTGTATTTTTTTTTACGGCATATTAACCTCAGTGGGTCATTTAATGTCGATAAAGTTTTGAAATAAATCAATTCTTAAATGGATAATACAATTTTGTTTATCAACTCCTCTTTTTCTATTCAACCCATAGATGGGACCCTAACAGGTACTACCATTCTGGGTCAGAGTGGACCAGGGAGCAATGGTGATGAAGGGGTGCTCCACATTCCCCAAACCTCCAAAACTGGAACCCCACAATCAGATAGTTTAACGTCATTCCCAGGACATGTAGACCCGCAGCCACCGCCTTCTAGCACCTATATGATAAAAAGGGTTGGGGGCTTGCCATAAGGGCAATAGGCATTGGGACAATCATATAGGTGCTAGGGCTTGACGTGACCAGCCGATTGATCGGAGGGGGCCTCTCCGACTGCCCGTCTAGCCCAAGATAGGGCCAAAGTGAGTATTGCATGTCATGAACTGCTCATCCACCTGGGCTCTATCCTTAAGTATCACGGGTTGCCACCCACGGCCAACAAGTGGCCCCATTGGGGAAGTCTTACCCCTCTGCAGAGGTGCAGTCGGTGCATTCTAACGCCCCATCGGAGTTGTATGTTTAATTGTATCTATAGCCGATTACTTTATCAAATAAAACACCGTGAATACTTGATACTTGAGAATCGGACATCATAATCCCCGAAACTGGTCTACCAGTATCGTGGATTATAATAACGGGCTTCCAGATTTAAAACGTTACATTTCTATGATATATGCGTGAGGAAAATATGGTTTTATATGATAGAGAAACTGACAACAACAACCAAAAAAACGTACTCCTATAACTAAGTATGGAATTCTTCTCTTTCTCTCATATATATCGCGCGCGTGTGTGGACGAGAGTACGGGTTTTTTTTTTTTTTTACTGAAGAAAAAACTTCCCGGGATAGAATTGATTTGAGATGTTTTTCACTCCTCTCTTGACTGTGCCGGTGTGTGGTAATATTAAAAAAACGTGAAGGAGGCCATTTCTTATCAGACTATTGATATCGGATAGAGGCCAAGAGAGAGAGAGAGAGAGAGAGAGAGAGAGAGAGAGAGAGAGGCATATACATATTCAGGAGAGATTCTTCTAATATATAGTTGGCTTTATCAATAAAGACAGACACAAAGCAAATTATTTTCCTCATCCATCAGAAAGATTCGACTCAGAAATGGCAACATTAGAGGGCGCAACTGAATAATGCACGACTGACCAAACGCAGAAGCTCATATATATATATATATATATATATATATATATATATATATATATATATATATATATATATATATATATATATGTATATAATGTGTATATGTATATATATTCACTTATATTTTATAGATTTTTTTTCTTACAAAATGAGATGAAAAATATTTATGATGCTGATATGTAAAGTCATTCTTCATATTTAGAGCTGGTGCCCCAACAGCAATATCATTGGAACATCGATGCATATATAGCTGTTACATTATAGTGAGAAGACAGCGTCATAAATTTGAAACAGTAAGTATAAAAAAAAATAGATGTGCAGTTATGATTTTTTTCTCTATTATAATCATCTCTGAAACAGCGGGGGGGAAATATGACACGTGGCGAACGGGTTGGTAAATAATGACCTTTTTGTTCATATAATGATGTTTCGGCGTTTTCGCAGGCTTCTTCTTTATTATAATTGTATTTAAAAGGAGAGTATGTATTAATGTATTCACCCCATATGGTAACTCAATAATAATAATAATAATAATTATTATTATTATTGTAAAGAAAGGGCTCCATATTTTTTATCTAGCACTTTGAACCATGTCTATGGTTATATTGAAGGATATTATTTTTGCAGTTTCTTTTTTGTGGTGCGAGGTTTCTACAATTAGGAGGTTTTGAATATTGTGGCTAGAGGTTTATTCAGTAAGAAGGGTTTATATATATATATATATATATATATATATATATATATTTATGGACTCTCTCGTCGATTTTCGACGCATGAGGTTTCATACAAGGAACACCCACACAGTGATTTGTTTATAGTGGTGAAGGCTTGCGTTGGACCATCCACACTTTTTGGCACAGTCGATAGGAAAGAATTGGTGCATCAATGGTTGCCACAAACCCAATCAACGACCGACCTTAGGAATTTTGCATTCAGAGTTATCCCTATCCTAGACTGGTCACCTACCAGAGGCTAAAGGGCCCAGTCTGCCCTACTATTTAACCCATAGCTGGAGAGAGAATATATGGGTTCATAACTTTCACAAGGTATTAGCGCTATGTGAAATGCCAACAGCTTCGTCTAGGAATTGAACTCGAATCGACGAGTCCATTTTCCACGACTCTAACTATATATATATATATATATATATATATATATATATATGATTAGTGCGAAATCAAAGAACCCAAAATATAATCACCGACTCTATAACTTTATGATTAATGAAGCTATACATAAAATCTGCACATTCTCGTTTATGTTGTTTCTAGTGGGAAGTCGGCATACGAAACGACTAACAATCGACTTTTCATCTCGGATCAGAATAGGCACTGGCCCACGTGACCGAGGCTCGCAGAAAAACCGAAACGAAAAAGCGCAGTGAATAGACTTTAAAACCAAATCTTCTGCCCGCGGATCTTATCTAGATATCACACGTGTGCAGTCTGGCTCGTCTGTGGAGGACGGTGAGTAGGGAGGCAGTAACTTTAGGTCTGTGTCGACAAACATCAATAATTCATGAACAAAGTTGGTCTTAACTATTTCTCTCAGCGGTCTTTGGTTTCTTCGGCACCGTTTATCCACACTGGAAACGTTGATTCTATTGGTAACTTAACTCTTGGCTTGGGTTATTTACTGCATCTTCAAAAGTTTACAAGCGAAGAAAACATTACCATCATCATTATGTCGCGTAGACAGCATGGATTCACTTCGCTATCTTTATCTCTCTCGTCATTAATCCCTGTCGGCTGTCGATCCTAACAAGTCAAGCTCATGACATCTAGTAATCCCACAAAGTAACATAATCACTATTTTGACTGGTCAGTCAACCCCGGTTACTTGAATCTACATTCTCTTTTTATCATTATTAGTTACTTGAAACTAAAACATCCTAATCAAATAGAAATAATTACTTAAAAACATGTATATAAATTATTAGAATTAGCGAGAAATACTTCATATATTGTAAGTATGTACAAAAAAAAACTCTTAATTAACTTAGAAATACAATGAACGTGATTCTAACCCCTAGGGATAAAATAACAATAAACTATTGACATGCCGTTAACAGCAATCAAGCAATTACGTGATCTCTTAGGGCACTGCTGGAGAAACCAGCGTAACTCATAAGTGACGTTCTTCTGTGGAACGCTAGAATGGGCGACCAGCAAAGACGTACATAGACCAACTCTGTGCAGAGGACTTCCCAGAGGCAATAAATGATATGGACGGCTGGTGAGAGATTGTCATTGATATCCGTGTTGCTAGCGCGAGATGATGATCATGATTGATTAAATATACACATAAGATCCAACATTTGCGCTCAACTATTGTGTAGATTTAATCGGTCAAACAATAATCGGTGAAAAAAATAAAATCCTTTCCGATTGAATGGCTTATGTGTGGTTTATTTTTATGGCAACGGTCATTTATATACAGTGGAATAACATTAAGGAGACCAAAGCTTTATTGTATATATCGATACGCTTGCACCACCGTATGTCACTCCCTATTGCCACTACAGATAAATGATATATTCCAGAATATGATGGATGCTCTTTATAATAAACTACCATGGAAATTCCATAGGTCATGATTGATGAATTTAAAATTCAAATGAATATTTGCAAACAGCTGAGCTAATTATATAATAAGATAATGCCGTCTAGACGAATCAGCGGATATTAGATTATATAAAATAAATGAAACCACTATTGACAGTCTTTAAATTCATTTTTTTGGGGGATAGGGGGGCAAACAATCGATTGTGCATCTCTACTTATTAAACTTTGCTGAATGTTTCTGAAACTGAATGTTCATCTCAAGGGCACGAGATTTGAGGACGTAGACGACAGGGAAATAAATACGTTAGGGCACAAAAAAAATGCGTTGTCAGAGATATTTTGATTGGTCTTAACTCTTGACATCCTGTTAAGAATTTTCAAAGTCCAGAGCCCAAATCCTAAAACCATTTATCAAAATAGCTAAAAATGGCTTTTCATTAAAAGTTACCTGTTATTTCCTTAAATCAAAGACTTCTAATATGTTTAATATACATTTAAACAAAGGCTATCGTTTGGGTTGGATTAGGTAAACAAATGTGACTTCTGGCTGGGTGGAATGAGGTGGTATAGGATGTTAAGACTTAATTAACCTTAAATATTTTGCATCGAAAGCCAAGCAGGTAATTTTAAATAAAAGTAACGTCACATTCATTGTTCAGTTTCTATTGTTAAATGGTAATAACCAGCCTTGATACTTTTCGAAGACACAAATTATATGCATAGCAAAATCCCTTACACAACATATCATACAGAATTTGGAATCGTTCAGACTCTGTAAGCAAATTAAAAACGTTTCTGTCTGAATCCAGATCCGCACTTTTTAAATTTTGTATTCTGGAATTTTAATTCCAGTGATTGTTTTCGACAATTTATGTGAATTGTTTTTTTGAGGATTCTTTTTTACTCTAACAATGAAAAAATAAAACAAAAATTTATTTATAAAAAGAAAATTTTAATCTCGGGAAAAAAACTGGTAGTTCTGCTAGTTTATAATAATAAAAAAAAAACCCATGGACTTAAGACAAAAATATTCAACAAGAGAAGATAAACTACTAGTTTTTCATCATAGTTAATTTTCTTTTATATTTACAAAACTAACAATATTCGATTATCTCGTAATGCAGTTGATTGTTTTCGATTAGAATTATTCATGATTTTTATCGTTTAGTCTTTCCTTATTTTGTAGATTTAATTTTCTTGCGTTCATTGATAATCCTTCAATCCTTCTCTTCTGAGAATCACGAACATTTAATTACCTCTATCGTCCTTTCCGATTGATTGTCTCTTCGTACGTTAAAATACACTACCCAAATTTTCATGTCGTTTAACTGTCAGCGGCAGACGCGAGCTGTCACTAGATTTCGGGCGCAGAGTCTAAACAAGAAAGTACTTTACGCTGAAAACTGTCTATCAGCCTCATAACGTCCTATCAGCCGATTTGCTCAACAACCTACCTCAGCGCTGTCATTGACTATCTCTTTGCTTGTCTTGTTTTGATAACGATTTTATTGAATCGTTGGCTCCGGCGAACTTATTCGAAAATTCCGCGTCAACAAGCAGGTGTTCTGGCTGAGTTTTAACGATCGACAGATAGAGAGACAGATAGGCGCGTAGGGACGTCGCGACGACGTCAAAACATCAAATAGGCGGAAAAACCTTTTGTCCTAACCACAATGTTGTGTACCTGAAGCGAATAACGAAGATATCACGTTAAACTCTTTCCCCACCCTTCACTCTTAAAGTTGACTGTCAAATTATTGGACATAGTTTTATAGCAGTTACGCCGATTCCGTTGTTATCATTAATCTATTTTATTTACACTAGCAAATATGTGCACCCTTCGGGTGTAAGTATTTAGGTTTTGATGTTATAAAATATTGTATCAAATTAGAAACTATTTCGATAAACTGAGGGGGTATAATAAAAAATAGAACAGCTTTAAATCTAACTTTTCCATCATTTCCATCACTCCCGTCTTTCATTTTTCCTAATTTATCTATTTAGTTAGATTATGAAGTATTTAATAAAATTATAGTTTTTTCGTCTTGTTTATGGATTGTTTTAAGATTTATCCCAGAGATTTTTTATCAGATTCGTTAAGAGACAACCAAACAATTAGAAATCAATAATACTAAGCATATATTTATTAAAATCAAATTCTTAATATCAATATGCAAATTAGCCTTCTAGTTCACACTGTAAACCACTATTTTGTTGAATATATAAATATATTTATGTTATTAGTATATAGATTAATCCAACAGTATTAATAAGGTATAACAATTTTATCAATAATTGGGGTTTGAATAAAAATAATTCATGGTGAATGTGACGTCAATAACTAAGGGAATTGTAACTTGAGTAATGATTTAGTTTCGGTTACAGACAAACAAACACACTATCTCCATTATAATAAGATACATACAAACGTACTCCATTATAATAGTTACATACAACGTACTCCATTATAATAAGTTACATACAAACGTACAAATATATCTGTTCTAACCTAACCCTACCCGACTATGATTAATAGTAGGTTTAGTGTTGAAAAGACAACCTGTCTGGGAGAAGGAAAATACTTTGTTCATACCACCATATTGTGTTCGTGGATCGATTAAGAAAATTACTACATTTAACCCTTCCCCCCTCTTTAGTCCGTACAACAACAAAGATGAACTGAAGGCAAGGGTATCGGAGGCATTTCGAAGTTTCAAAAGGAATAAACTCTAAAATGTTTACAAGAGATTCCCAAGACATTTGGGTATGGTGGTTGAAGCCAAGAGCGATTACTTTTAATAAATCCAATCCATAGCCTTTCAAGATATTGTCATGAAATCTTGTTAAATATATCGGATACAATGAGATGTCCGAATTATTTTTATTTTCTTCTCTACCAAGTTTTCTTGCCAAAGGTCAAATAACTCAATATGCACTTCTATCTATGTTGGATTATTTGGGGCGTATAATGTGTGCCGTGGCCCACCACTTAAACTTATAAACCATTCCAGGCGCGTAGATTAAAGCCAGCCAATCAACACGCTCGAATATGTGGTTAATTAACTAATTAATCGCCGATTTTGAAAGCCGTTCATTTGCACATATTAGCCATGGACGAACATATCAGCAACCGAGGAACAACCAAGGAATGTGCCTAACACTACGGAATACAAGGATTGTACCTAGCACTAAGGAACTAACAAGGAATCTTCACTTAGGAACACAAGGAATCTCTACTGTAAAGTGTTCTCATCTGCAGCCTAAAAATGGCCACAAAAGTCGTAACAATTTACCCATGGGATAGTGAAGAATAGATTAATCTATGCCTTTCCGAAGTGAATTAGTGCAAAGTTCATTCCTATGATCCTAGTGTAGGGTGAGATCTTGGCTCGCCAGGTCCATATTCTTCAATGATAAGCATTATGAAACTCATGCTTTCCCAAAAGAAAATTATTGAATCGGCTTAGATTGTAACGTAATTGAACAATATAACATTTTGTTCTAACCAGTATAAACGTATCAATAGAAAGTCAAGAAATAGACAAGGGACAATAGATTTTAAAGATGTAGAATATCTGTAAAGACTTATCCATAGAGGTTGGGGTCTTTATCAAATGAGCAATCTCCAGAGTTTCTTGCTTATACATTCGACTTGGGGACATAAAACAAATTAGATTTATAAATATAATAAAGAGGAAATAAATGAAATGCACATTTTAAGGAACCCAGATATCTGCAGTTTGTACATCAATGCATATGATTGGATAATTTTCAGTTACCGGGACAGTATGTAATGTCATGCATCTGTCATTATTATTAAAATATATTTGCCGAGGGCAGCAATTTGAATTGCATTCACACCTCGTCGCCATTCATTAGCGTAGAACGAAACCTAATGGGAAAACATCGTACGATAATGGAAACAGAGTTGGAGAAAATTTTTATAAAATGAAAATATCTGAATATATTAAAACTCGTTTTGGCAAATCAGAATTTTATTAAGCTGACAGCACTGTCAACAAACGCAGCCGAAATCAACACGTACACACAAAAGAAAAAAAAACAGCGTATATATATATATATATATATATATATATATATATATATATATATATATATATATGAGAGAGAGAGAGAATCTAATGATATGTAACTTGCTTTAAAAGTCTTGACCAGCCCCGGGATATTGATGCTGGAGGTAATAATACTATTTTTATTATTATTATTGAATGGCATTTGGAATTTTCTCAGACGGTGAGGAAGAAAAAAAAATGAATAGATGATTTTAACGAATTACATGTTGGTAGTATATATAATATATATATATATATATATAAATGAACTAATCTCGAATCCCGTTTAGATAACCAGGCACATATACACAAAGTAGAGGTCAACTTTAACAATATGCTTACTGTAAATCAATCATTTCTTTAAAAACTTGAAAAAGTTTTGAATGTACATAAACTTTTGTAGCTAATATTGCGTCGCAGAGTCTTGGATAAAGTCGCTGTAAACTAGATGAATATGAAGAGATGACAACGAGTTCATTGAAAAATAAAATAAGTTCAGATCCGTGTTCCGAAAAGAAATAACATTCGTTCTAATATTATTTTTCAGCCTCCCCCATGACCGGTATTATATCTGAGAGTCGGGTGTTAATATGTTGAGTCTTTGCCCATATCTGGTGGGGGTACTAAGATTTTTTTCAATGTTGCTTGCTCATGAATTTAATTTCCTTACTTGACCTCTACAGGTCACTGACTGACTGGAGGTTTTAAGAATTCCCAAATCCCGTGTATTTTTTTTTTTTGCATTCCATTTGAACCACATCGGCAGTGTGTAGACCTGCTGCTTGGGTGAGAGCTCATTCTCCATATCAACCATATCAGGCTGCGTGGTCTCAGATTTCTTTTTACACTACACCACCATCTATAGTAAAGGAAAGGATGCCAACATATAATACCCTTGGGAAAGACCTAAATACAACCATTATTCTCTCATATGGGGAATTGGTCGGGTATAATGGGTTCTTTTGCTTTGGTATGGTAACTGGTTCAGGAGAAGGTAAATGCTAAATTAAACACAAGTCCTTTTAAAATTGACCATGTGTTGCTTACTGCTCTTTTAGGAGGAATTGAGTATATTCTTCCACGTCTAGACAACATCATTTTATGATTTAAGTGGCTCAGTTATGCTATAGATTTTTAATCTAAATTCACAAAAATATTTAGTCTCGTTACTTTTTTTACCAAACCTCATATATAGATGAATAGACAGATGCGATATATTCTAACCAAAATATTATTGATATTACCTGGCATGATTATATGATTTAAAATAAACCGTATGATGTTATTTGAAATTAAATTCATGCTATAAATTTAACCACAGATTATTTAATGTGAAATTGTTGTTCTTTTATTAGTTATAGTTTACGTAGGTGTTGAGTTCATGAATTGATAAATCGAATTTCTAGGGTGTTTGTTGGTGAACGTTTCCTTTTAAATAACGCAAATCATTCCGGAAAGAAAGATAGATTTTCAGTTAACGTAAAAATTATATATATACATAACTTGTCAAGTTAAATGCGTTAAGATAAGAACACTCTTGTGAATACTTAAGATTACAGGTGCATAGTGGTATAAAAATAGAATTAAAAAAAAGCTAGACTGCGTTGACTGCAGTCAATTTGTCGAAGATGCGAGAGTGCTTCCAAATGATAGGCTGTTTTTATTAACAATTGCCGAGCCTCTCACTTCCCAAGTTCTATTAAATATATTAAGCAAGAGAAAAATAATAAGAAACACTGAAAGAATTGCTTTTAACTGTCACCACAGCCACGGAAAACCAGTGCACAATTCGTACAGCTGCAAAACGAATGAAATAGAAACAGTAGAGGAAGTGTGAGGAATGCAGTTAAGTAAATATGGTAAAGAAGAAAAAAAGACAGGAAAACGAGTTCCGAAAAGGCAAAATTCGGTTTTGCATAGATTGTGCCGTCGAGTTTGTGCGAGAATATCTTACACACAGTTTGGGAAAAGCCAAGAGTGGGATGTTGTTCTGTGGACGACAGTTGATGCAAATCAGGTTTTCCTGAATGGGAGGTGGGCTCTTATTAACATCTTTTGCTTCGGCTCCGGCTCTAATTTGATTTCTTGCCGAAACCGCGCGTCATGTGGAGATTAGAAGACCAGCACAAGAAGTGCAATGATATGTTCGTGGCCGCAAAATGAAATAAGAGTAACCGCCTTTTAGGAGCATTGCTTCGGTTAATGTGCTTTAGTGCGGCCATATTTTGAAAATGAGACTGAAGCAAGCCGACATTAAAAAATGGGAGTGATTCTTTTATTGTCCTCTAACGTAATGTACAGACCAAACTACATATATTATTCCTTGTTTTTTTTTTAATTGATGGCTGTTTGGTTTTATATATTACTTTCATTGCTTTTTCCTATAGAACCCGATATTATATATATATATATACACCCACACAAGTGGTGTCCATAATACCACTCCTACTTTTCAAATAATGGTATTCCCATAGACGTGCTAGGATTTGCATGCTTACGATTACAAACTTGTGAGAATAGAAGTGGTTTATATATATATATATATAAGATAAATCTTAGGAGTCGGACGAACCTACTAAAAGTTTCGCTTAATGCTCTTCAGGGCTAAGATATGACTCTACTTAGGTATAGAGCACTTTTTACTTATTAGTTTTAGTCTCCTGGTGGTTTTATATGAATATATATATATATATATATGTTTTTTTTTCTTTTGGCCAAAATATTGTACCAATAGATTATTGTTTGTTGGTACGATTATCTTGGTCTTTTCTTTTTTCCAATTTTTTTCTCCCCGGTTGATGTTTGGTAGTTTATTTTTACAATCAAACTATTTGCTGTTTTTTTTCTCACCGCGAGGATTTATCAAGAAGTTTGGTATATTAAATTATTATATATATATATATATATATATATATATATATATATATTATATATATATATATATATATATATATATATATATATATTATATATATATATATATGCTCTATTATATATTATACACTATCATAAATATGGCAACTTACACACACATATATATATATATATAATATATACATATATATATATGTGTGTGTGTGTGTGTGTGTGTGTGTGTGTGTATTATATTACCCGTCACTAACAACTCAAAAAAGTGTTGCATGTCAAAAAAGGAAAAGCGAAATTCAAATTTAATAAATAAAAAAACAACAAGATAGTCGTGCAGCCAATTACTACAACTTTCAGACATCTCTTTAAATAACGATGAACAGTTATATAATGTAAACCCACTTCTATGTATAAAACATTCTGGTTACGCGATACAGATGGCTCATGAAGCAATCACTTTTACTGAACATGATTTAAATCCAACTTTTCAACATCATTCAGATACCGACTATTTAGACATGTTTAACATTCAGCCGAACTGAAGTGGCAGGGGACGACTTTATTGTAGTAATGAAAGTTTTTTTTCCACTCAAGTACCCAAGATTTTTATTTATTTATTTTTTTGACGTTTTTTCTTTTTCGTACAAACACTCAAAAAGATGAGCTTAGTTTGGCAGAGGGTTTACCAACGTTCATTCACCTTACTACGAATGTACTAAAGAACCAATCTGACACAGAAATAAAAAAAGCAATAACCAAGTGCACCTAATCTTGCTAAGTATATACACAGTTTTTTTTCTTAGTAATATTTGTTTACTACTTCCTTACTGATTTTGAAGCCAAAAAAATATCCTCAATTTCATTTGTACAAAATAATGGCAAGTAACGATACACAGGAACCAAGCAAAAAAACTTACAAACATTTTAAACGAGGACTACTGATATTGCTACTACTGATAATAATATTGGGGCTATTTATATTGCATACATCAACGAAAGTGTGTTAATTGTACAAGATATTATACTGGAAAAAATAATCGGCGAAACCAGTTTAATTTACAGTTCGATAACTTACTGTTTACTTCTATTATTCTTTGCTCATCTTTGGTATCTTACGTTTTTCTTCTAGCGTCTGGACTTCGTCTTGCTGGTTGGACGTCCTTGATTCATTTCTTCTTCTAGGTCAGTCTTGTTGCCAAGACATTCATCAACCACAAAATCATATTATTTATCTAAACCTTTATGTACTTAACTAATATCTTCATCTAACTAACACAGCGCGCGTGTGCAGTGAACTCCAGCTAAGGCCTTATCTGCCTGACGTCCAAGCTGAAACTGAGAGCCAACCAGGTCCCACGTGACTTCACGTATTTCGCAGGCTTTCTGTAATATTCCGTGATATGAAAAGGGGCCATCCCTTCAGAGATACTGGGGGTTGACAATAATCTATGCATAGATTATGTAACATTATGAATCATCGATATATTCACCTTTTTTTTTTAAATTAGCATTCCGTTCAGAAAATATATTTATTTATCACAATATAAAAATAAGACGGCTGATTGGTATCTGCCCGACAGCATGAGATTCTATCCACTTTACAGTATCACTACCTCATAGAGATTATTTTTTTACTGAGCTGGAGCACAGTACCTTCCGTCAGATGCTTTACAGCACATATTAGATTTATCAAGCTGTGCTACACATGTGCTGATTTGGCGATCGCTAGTATCGAGCCCGGAACCTTGCAATTCATGGGCGAATGCTCTAACGACTGATTAGACTAAATTCTAGTACGTCTTTAGTCAAACCCAACCCCAGCTACAAGAGGCGCCACAAATAGTCAGGTCTAAGGCGGTAGTCAAAATAAACTCTTTCGCCTTACTAACATATTTTTTTTTCAAAAATGCACCACTGCAAATGAACGGAGCTAATAAGTAAAGTCGTCGGGGTTGTCTAAAGTCTGTATCAGCTAAATAGCGAGGGAGTATATCCCCTTTCCACTAGCGCTAGAGAACGGAGCTAATAAGTAAAGTTGTCGGGGTTGTCTAAAGTCTGTATCAGCTAGCGCAAGTGGAAAGGGGATTTCCACTTGCGCTAGACCAAGGAGAATGTTTTGGCTTCTGGGGTGGAGCGCCACACGTACCATCAGCTCTTCACTTTACCGCACATATTCCTGTGCTACTTATACGCCGAGTGGGTGAGGGCTGGTTTCGAACCTGGAACCTTGTAGTTCCTAGTCCAAATCTCTACCGACTGAGCTAAAAGCAACGGTAATACTACATACTAACAAAGAAATATATTCTTAACAATCTAACGTTGTGTTAAGAACACCAGACACAGACGTTAAGATTAAGAAAATCTAACTAAACTTCTGTGTGTGAACGTACAGCCCGAAACTAATTTAATTACGAATTTTATTAGGTAAACCGATTTAATGAATTACATAGCTTAAAAAAAAGATAAGATTTAAGCTGAAAATCACATAGTCGCAAAAGTTTTACTCTGTAAAACATGACGAGACATGAATCGTATTCAGATTCTTTTTCAGAAAAATATCAAACATCCACCCGTGCTTCTCTTCCACTCAAGATTCAAAAAGGCAACGTACGCGTGCGTGAACGAGAAGCATATTCATACGTGCATGCATGTCAGTCAGTGTTCGAAAGACCACATGGTATATATTTTCATTGAATATTCACTTTATTAATTGTATTTAGAAGTCGCTTAATGTTTTGTAGCTTTTTCTCTCTTCCTTAATCATTGTTACTTTATGAAAAATTTCCCCTTGTTTCTTTTTCAATCATAATTACTGAAACCTGAAACACATTTTGATATTTAAAAAAAAGTACAATTTAAAGAAAATAGTGAATTATCCAAAAGAAAACAGCTGATGTTATTTTCATAGTTTCACTGTTTCAAACTAAACAAACCGGATTCCTTAATTTCAATTAAACCTGTTATCTTCAAAATTTTGAAGACGCATTCAGCGTAATGGTTATCTTCTTAGAAAATGGAATTCGATGCCCGATTTCAAATCCTAAATGAGTAACTAGAAACGGAGCTGGAAAATTGAATTCAAACCAGCTTTAAGTAAGTCGTTGAGGCGGCCTAATGTCGGTATCAGCCAATCAGCGAGGGAGTCTATCCCCTTTTCACTAGCGCTAGACCAGTGAGATTGTTTTTGCATCTCGGATGGAGCTCCACACCTACCATCAGCTCCTTACTTTACCGCAAAGATCCCTGTGCTACTCATAACGCTGAGTTGGCGAGGACCGGTATCGAACTAGGAACCTTGTAGTTTCTAGCCGAACGCTCTATCGACTGAGATACATTGTGTCACATACTATCCGTGACGAGGTGGTTGAATAAATATACACTGTGACATTACTGTATTACCATTCCCTTCCCGAGTGCAGGATGTGACACAAGGAATATTTTAAGCGGAGTTTAACAGTCTTAATTCAGAAATGTCCATCTCCTAGAACCTTTGATATAACAAGATTAAAGAACCCAGTATGCTTTGCTATTTATTTATATTTACCAAACCCTCCGCACGAGCAAGATGTGACACAAGGTCAATTTCTTAAGCGGAGTTCAACAGGTTTGAATTCAGAGTTTTCCTTTTCCTAGACTGGTTACCTAGCCATGGTTAAAGAACCCAGTCTGCCCTGCTATTAACCCATAGCTGGAAGGAAAATTGGATTAATACCTTTCCCAAAGGTATTAGCGCTAATTGAAATGCAATTTCCACATCCAGGATTTGAACTCGGGGTGACGAGTCCATTTCCCATGACTTTAACCATGACACCATGCGCTTCATACTTTGCTTTGCCATTTAACCCATAGATGTAGGAAGAATAGTTGGATTCATACATTCACAAATGTAAATAGACCTATTTGAAATGCCAACAGCATCAGTCAGAATTTAAAGTCAGGTAACTATATCAATTTCTTACCACAATACCCTTTACAAAACTGTCGGCTCCATACAAATAGCCTTGTGTCAAACCTAATCACATCTTTACAAAATCACTCGCTTTAGATTAAAAAATACAACTGCATTGAGTCTTCTTTTTCCCTTCATTTAATCATATAGGTGAGCAAATATTTATTTAAAAAAAAATAGATTGATGGCTTCACAGACTCTCAGATATTAAAAAAAAAAAAACATCTTAAACGAAATAATCATTCAGCTTCATTTTAATGGTAAAATGTTTTTTTTCCCTCTCTTATGACAGGAAGTAGCACTTTTCTTTGATTAATCATATCCCGCACTTCATATTAAACAATAGAACATTGGAGCTATATTCTGTAATATATTAAACACGCAAATCTGCGAAAGAAAAGTCATTTTCAGACACGGATTTTTTCTAGGCTGATGAACTCAACAAGAAAAGGATAAACGTGGAGTCACGAAAAGGTTATTTGTGGATTATATCACTTATTTTCTCAGGGCGGATTTTTATTTTAGAAATAGACACTTATTTAAATTCATATGATATAAATCATGGCTTCTGGATTTGTCCAATGATATATGGATAAATATAGAAGGTTATGTAAATTTGATAATAAAGATTTCTTTATTTAGCTAGGGTTCATGTACACACATACATACACGCACGTTTGTGTGTATGTTTGGGAGAGAGAACATACACGCATGTCCATGTGTGTTTATTTGGGAGAGAGAAAGAACATGCCATATTGAGAAATAATAAGCATTTGTAGTGTGTATAGGCAGGAAATGTGTTAAAACGAAGAAAATTCAGATGTCTAAGCATTGCTACTACTGTTATTTTTCCTCACTACATTCAGCTCTTGACAGTAATATATATATATATATATATATATATATATATATATATATATATATATTATGTATGATCAAAGCCTGAAGAAGATACCAGAATATCTGAAACACGTTATGCGTATGTGAAATAAAAGAATAAAACATTTTTCTGAGAACGATACATTTTGCGGACCTTCTTTTTTTATAAAATATTACATTTTCTCCCGTTGGAACCAGAACAACATTTTATATATATATATATATATATATATATATATATATATGTTCACGTATACACTCATAAGCATATATATCTATATATCTGTTCACGCATACTCTCATAAGCATACATTATATATATATATATATATATATATATTATATATATACACACTGACTACCAATACCATCCTCAAAATGATTCCTAGTAAGTAGATTCGGTTTTGCAGACTTTCTTCTCATAATTAATATATATAATATATATATATATATATATATATATGTGGTGTGTGTGTGTGTGTGTGTGTGTGTGTGTGTGTGGACTGATTCGTCGGTATGTGTATGCGAAATGCAATACGCCATCTTGTACACCATTTCTCTAAGTGGATAAGATTATGGCAACATATCGAACAATAATCGAAGCTAAACGGACCTCGATAACTGATTCCCGATGTCTATACATCTCACTGATCATCAATGTCATCCAATTCTGTGAAACGTCCACGAATCGTGTGTATTAGCGATAAGCCATAGAGCCGAAGTACGACGTTCGGGAAATTGGCGTAATTGAAAAATAGTTCCCGCATGAAATGTCTCTCGCAGCCACGTTGACTATCTAAAACTATTCATTTCTAGTCTGTCGAATTCTGAGCAATGGTAGATATTAGCATCATTCCACAGAGATCGTTATTCATAGGGGAGGAAACGATTTATGAACGTCTTTTCGATATTTTTGATTCATCGTTTAGGTTTTACTTTGTTAAGTTGTCTGAGTTCCTTGTATATTACTAGTTCATAAATGACGCACTTACTTTCTTGCATTGCACATTATGTACGAACGTATTTATTGGAAGGAAAGAAAAATGGGAGGACAAGTAGAAACCGTTGTGTACTAATAGGAGTAAGACTAAGGTAACCATTTCAGGATATCTCAACCTGCTAAATAAAGGCAGAACAGACATGTTTCTATCTTTATTTCAAGTGCTCATGAATTATCTGAGTTCATTTACACAGCGCACACTTGTGTAGAATCTCACCTTGGTTAGGTTTTTACGGCATGTAACATAACGTGGGTTATTTTATGCCGAAATATCTTCTTTGATTCATTCATGTTTGGTATTTAAATTTTGTTTTTCTTTTTTGTTGATAAATTTTGATCAGTTTTTAGAAGAATTCTTAGATATTTTTTTTTTAGATATATTCATCAAGTAGTAATAATAGCACTGATTCCCTTTGTTATCTCTCGCGATCAGTCCCTATAGGTCATCGTTATTATCATGTCCACTAAACGTTAGTGAATGTAAGTTTTTTTTACTAGTTGACCCACCCTTGTGTGTCCTTGGTTTTTGATTGGCTGATGGTTTTCAGGGTGAGTAAAGATATGGATAAGTACCCACTCTTCAGCCATCACTTTGCAATATGCCAGCAACATGCAAGGACTGTATTTAAGTTACAGCTTGCATGTTGTTATTGTCTTCTAACTCGACGGTAGTGAGAATGCCACTGCGACGGTGAGTATTATATTGTTTCTATATCTGGGGGATAACTTCTACAATAATTAGATGTAATGAGCTGAAATCCTTAATTTCCTCGATGTCTAAGCGTTTCGTTAGAGTCAAAGTCGTACAAATATACAATTGTTTTCACATGGCTACAGCTTGGAAGAATTCAGGTTTCATTTTATCAGAGATCTGATTGCCATATGACCAATACTTAAACAGAGTTTAACAGGTTTGAATTTTATGTTGTTTTCCTAGATTGCTTGCCAAACCAACGTCAAATAAGTCTGCCGCACTATTTGATTATAGCTGGAAGGGGAATAAAGTAAAGTCGACGCGGCGACCTAAAGTCGGTATCAGCCAGTCAGCGAGGGAGTCTATCCCCTTTTCAATAGCGCTAGACCAAGGAGATTGTTTTTTAGCATCTGAGGTGGAGCACCACACCTACCATCAGCTCCTTACTTTACCGCACATATCCCTGTGCTACTCATACGCTGAGTTAACGGGGGCCGGTATCGAACTAGGAAGCTTGTGGTTTCTAGCCGAACGCTCTACCAACTGAGCTAGTTGGGTGTATACCTTTCACAAGTGTATTCGTGGTGTCCAAAATGAAAACTGTCTTGTCCAAGGTTTGAACTCGGGTCTCAGAATCAATTTCCTGTGACGATAAATATTGCACACAACTGTCTCCAAGTATAATGTAGAATATGAGAAGAGAAATTTGTTTTATTATTAAAAACTTAAAACGGTTCCATTGGATATTTAATCAGACGGAAAGAACTGAGAATAAGAGAAATAATTGAAATCACCAATAGTACAAAATTAGAAAAGCCAGGAAAAATATCGAGAATGCCAATTTTTCATATGCGTTGCAACTATATTTTCGACGAATTCCTCCATAATTTAGTAAGAAGAAAACTCAACAAATACTGGTTGAATAATCTTTGAAAAAAAAAAGGCACCGGTGTGTCTTTTTCTAATAATTGTTTTCCTTTGATTCTCCGTAATTACCGCGAAAGCAAAAGTGTAAAAAAAATGTACGTTCTGCCTTCAATCAAAGTGTCGCTTCTGGGTAACTGTCTGCAATCAGTTTAATAAATTTACTCTTGGAAATTTAATATATTACAAGCAAACAACCAAAATTGTAGAATTAAAATAATCTACTCTATAATTGTAAGTCTTTGGTGTTATTTCGAGTTTTTCCGGAAAAAAGTATTAAATTGTATAGTTTCCGAAATATATATATATATATAATATATATATATATATATATATATATATATATATATATATATATATATATATAGGATATTTTATTAAATTATAGCGGATTTCAATAAGTACTATAAACTAATGTGGGCTTCGCTAGAAGAGCTATGCTTGCAAACCAACATTCGTGAGTTAAATCCTTTGTAGATGCCTCATATTTCTTGTCTTTGCTCGATAACTTAAGCATTTTTAATGATTTCTTTAATCGTGTCTCTCTGTCAGTGGCGTTTAGAATATGCTGACAGTATCCCCTGCAATGGGGTGACCACATTGGAGGCGGTTATAGTATTGACAGATAATGACCGTTACTTGACCCTTCCCCGACTTCGGCCAATGGGACGGCGCGAGAACAGAAATTAATTAGTCAGATTCTGGCCGTTAGCACAGAGAAGCAAACGTAAGGATCCTTGCTCCCAAGATACCAGCTTCTCACCGCCTGAATAAACCCTTTTGGGCCTTGGGATTATAATAAAGAATGAGAAAAACAAATTACTTTTGCTTGAATATTCCAAAGGAATAATTACAGATGACCAGGCCAGAAAAGGGGAAGGTGTCTAGACAAAATAACACAAAGTAAGAGCCCTCTCCTCACATCTTTTTCCGTAATGTATATACCCGATACAAAATGAGTAGAGAACAATTACTTTCCGTTAGAGAAAAAAGTTCCTGAGACTGCGGTCAGCAAAGAAGATAACGCTGTCGACAATATTCTGGGAAATAAAAGGAGACATTACTATTGATACCATCGAACAAAAATGTGCTATTATAAATAATACTTCCTATTGCCGACTCTTTAGACAATATTCACCTTATTTACTGAATGAAGCACGTCCATGTAAACAATCTTGAATTTTTTATGGATATTTTGCTCGTAATAGAATAATTATAACAAGTCTGAGATGATAAAGAAGAATAAACATGTCATTGGTTCTACTAAAAATAACACTCTTCCTTCTCCTCCCGGGGAAAGATGGTCGGTCAGTGCATTTATCTTTGTTCATCGGTCGAGGACGGAATTTATTTGGAAGTTTTAAATGAATTTCGTCAGTTTATTTTCTACATTGGTGTACTTGCATTTTGTGTCTTTCTTTTACATTTAATGCCTTTCAGATTTCCATCTGAAAAACACAATAAAAAGAGACTAATCTGATTTTCTAAGACGGTCACCACACACAGAGAGAGAGAGAGAGAGAGAGAGAGAGAAGAGATGAAGAGACAGGAAAAGACGAACAAAGACGAAATAGGAGACAAAAACTCGGAAGGCACAGAAATGGTTTTGAAAATAAAATAACGGAAAAAATAAAATAAGAAAAGAAAAGAGAATCACATGATACTAACAAATCCATCCGGTAAATAAGAAGCGGCTCAGAAAGAAAGGAAAGAAGACAATAATGTCTTTGACATTGGCATAAAAATAAAACCATGAAAAGTCTATTTAATCCAGAGCTTATACGGAAGAAAAATCTAAAATATAAAAACACACCTGAAATATACTTTCCAAAGATTATAAATATGAAATAACTCAAAGTACTATCAAGCCCAGTGCATTATATATATATATATATATATATATATATATATATAATATGAGAGAGGTGGAGATACAAAAATACACAAACATATAAGCGCACTATCATACACACATCCTAATACTCACGCAGACACATACATATATATGTATATATGTATATTGACACACATACCATATATATATATATATATATATATATATATATATATATATATACGCATAGATGTACATGCTCTCTCTCTCTCTCTCTCTCTCTCTATATATGTTATATATGATAAACAACGAAAAATATATATTTGCTATTGATTTTTTTTCTGCATACCGCTAGCTGTTCGTACAGAATTATAACATAAACACATTCATGTTTGTGCACACACAAACATATATATATTATTAATATTACCAATTCAAAACCTCATAATACAAACCGATACTACATATAACAATATGGAATGAAAACTTGTTTATTCATATATTCAAAACGCTGTGCATAGGTCTGTATATTTCTCAGAGGTCAAGGTGATCAACCTTCCAGAAGAACATTTATAATTCTTAAGATTCCAATCTTGCGTGCACAATGACTTAACATGCAAGTAGGTTACGTTTTCTGGCTTTCACGACGTCTCTATGCGCGTGTCACATGACAAACTTGTTAATATAATTCCATGGGAGTCATATTCGGTCCATGATACGTTATCTATAGAACTAAATGCCAGCATGATATTTGGTATAAAACATGCGATTTTAGAGATGGGTGTTAAATTATGCTAATCGGAAATTGTATTAATGTATATGTTCATGTTATTATTTCGAGCATATTGCGACACATGGTCATTTTTGTGTAGTTTAATAGGTTTGAATTAAGCTTTTCCGTCTAGTCTGTTTGCCACGCAAAGACTAAAGAGCAAGGTCTACCATACTATAGGGATATATATATATATATATTATTATATATATATATATATATATATATATATGAGAGAGAGAGAGAGAGAGAGGGGCAGAGAAAGAGAGAGAGAGAAGTTGGCTAGAATGTGAAATGCAAACAACCTTGTCTGTGAATTAAACTAGGTTCATTGTGTCTTTTACCCAATGATGGCTTCATACTTTTCCCAGGGATATTAGCGTTTTTTGAAATGCAAAAAGCCTCGTCCAGAATTTGAATAGTATATATATATATATATATTATATATATATAATTTACTGGTGCCACTGTGACAGGAAATTTAAAGCGGTAATTGGATATACTATATATATATATATATATATAATATTATATATATATATATATATATATTAGAGAAGAGAGAGAGGAGAGAGAGAGATTGATTCGTCCAGCCTGTCTGCTAGTGATGTAGAATACGGAGTCTGTCCCTCTGCAGAAATATTTTGAAACTATGAGACCAAAAATCCTTAGCTTTTATCTGAACTCGAACCCTCTTCATTAGTGAACTCTAAAAAGACGCACGTATCATACCCGTATAAAATTCTCACAATTTCACTTAAAACGCTAAAGTACGTGTCAACTCTTTAAAATGGACGTGTATTTTGAGTCAATTATTTTTTTCTGGCTATTTATGTCCGTCCTGTATCAGAAAGATGTATCTATCCGATAATCGACTAAGACAGGACTCCATTTGAAAGGTATAATTATGGCGTCGTTACATGGTAAAAAAATAATTTGAAAAATGAAACGAGAAAAAACAACAAAAAGACAATGAGAAATGTCACTTTTATCAGAGATGTAGTGAAAGAGTAATATTTGTGCGAAATCATTGCAAATGAACAATATCACTGTTTCGCAATGAAGAATAGATTTATAACAGTTGGCTGAGAACAGGAGAAATTATGCGCCAAATTAATTTGTTGCATGCCATACAATAAAAATGCCAATATAATACAATAATAAGAAGGATGTTGAAGCTATCGTGATGGTGTTCACAATAATAGTAATGATAATAATAAACCAGAGGAAGAATTGAGATCATCCAGAATACTGCACTGCTGCCATCTGCCAGAATACTCAGAAGAGTCCTGGAGACCGGCGGAGACTTGTCACTCAGACTCCAGTGAAATACATCAGTCCATCATGATGTGAAAAACTCAATGATAATTATAAAAGCTGAAGAGAGAATATGAATCTGCTTTTAAAGCTGCATAATGTAATGCTCTAATACAAATTATATCAAACTTTAACTGATAATACGCAGAGAAATGGCCACTGTAAGTCTGAATACCGAACTAGTTCGAGAAGAGTAACATTATCAGTATCAACCGGATAGCGAGGGGTACATCTTCTTTTCACTAGCGCTAGACTAGTGAGATTGTTTTTGGGTTTGAGGTGGAGCGCTACACCTACCATCAAAATATGCGAATCATTCCTTTATAGTGACAGAACCGTCACTATTTAAAAAATGATTATTATTTACTCTAGAAAGCTGGGGTTTTTTTTGGGGGGGGGGTGCTCAAGGTCAGTGACCCGCTTAACACTATATTGCATTGGCAGTTATGACCGGATCCTTTGATTTGTGTGGCAAATTTAACATGAATTCCAACACGAGCAGCTTAGTATAGAGGCGTATTTCTCCTCCCAATCACGCTCGGTAAGATATATTAGTAGTACGAGTGGAAATAATACATGCAGCGTTCAGGAATAAAGACGAAAATACTGCGTATTGATTGGAGAACGCCAAAGAATGTATGAATGAATATAAAAGCAGGGAGAAAATGCTCGATAGGACACAAACGTATAACGTACAAGTAAAAACATGAACGATAAAAGAAAGAAAGCGGCTACAAATAGACGCTCAAAAACTATGGAAAACAATCGTTAACAAAATATCCCCTTTAAGTGAGAAGAGTTTGAAGAAAGAAATAATCGTTCTAAATAAATTATCGAACAAAGAAAAGCAAAAAGAAGAGAAAAAAAAATGGATGGGTGCGATTCAGGAAGGGAAAAATTGTACGTAGGACGATTCTAGAGGCTTTGGTCCATAAAGTTTTATTGATTTAGTGCAGCGTAACTTGCTTCTGCTAATTAGACGTTGTATTTTTTATTTATTTATTTTTGCTTTGTTTTGTTTTGTTTGTATTGCTCTAGTTCTTCTCCATCTTTCTTTCCCTATTGCTGACTTGTTGATGTGATTATCATAAAGTTCATATTTTGCTCTTCGTCGCGCCCTGACATTGAACAAAGAAATCAATAAGCGAAAACAATGGAAGCATTTGATGGAAACAGTGGCACGCTTCAAACGTTTGCCGACTTCTTCCTGTATCACATTTCTCCGACCTAATTCTGTTTTAATTTTATTTGCATCATTAAAAAAGAATGTTTCGTTTATCTCTATTCTCCATACTTCCAATGTAACCAATAAGATGCAGATCAGAACCGCTAATTCTATCAGTGCATCAGTTGGGGGTGTAGGTATCTAAATTCATTAAGAAAATTAAACACCCTTGATATTCATTTAGCTATATCTCTATTCAAAATAGTGTATCCCTTTTTTTTTTATTTAAGCAAGCCAAAAGCAGGCTACAACGATAAACGAAGAGCAGAGACTGATTACAATGCAGTCGAATATGATGGGGAAATCTTTGGGTGAACACATCCGAAGAGAGTGGAGTGAAGAACATGATCACGGAGTACATGGCTTTTGACTTCAGAGTTTGTTGACTACTGGACTATTTTCGTATCAACACAAGAGCCGAGTCTAACCTACTATTAATTAATAGCTGGGCATGAGGAAACGTTGGATTTTTAGTTTTACTAAGAATATAAGCGAAAATGGGAGACTTCTATCAGACTACGTGAGGATTTGAACACTGATCGCATATTCCAATTTACAACGCCAATAACCGTTACTCATCGGGCTCCTCCATTTGCTACAATGAGGAGGGTTTTTATCACTGGCCGCTTCATTTGTATTACCCCGTGAGAGGCTTAATGTAGGTTACTTAACGTCTATAACCCGCATTAAGAATGAATGACTCTTTTTTGTTCAAATATCCACAAAAAGCAAATGTTTACTTCTATCTTTTTTTTTATATGACAAAAACACGATCGTTTGAGAGCTTTTAACTCTGCAACACAATTTTTTTTTCTTCTCTCATTTTTTCGGTCGTGAACTACATCCCAATTATGCAGCAGTCTATTCAACCAAAGAGCCTCACTTTCAGAAATGTTGCATCAAAGGTCACTAAAGGTGACAAAATAGTTGAATTATGATGCAAATATTCAATCTGAACGAGTGAAGTTGAGCGGAAAACAATTCAACACAATGCTTATAACCATCACATATTAACAGAGAAAAAGAAGTCTTTTAATGTGATTCCTATCGATGGGTATATATATATATGTATGTATGTATGTATGTATGTATGTATGTATACATGGTATTCAAATATATTTGGTCATTTCTGCGCAGATAACCTTTTCAAAGTCATTGTTTGGAATTTTAGATAAAGATTAGCCAATTTTTTTAAAAGATTGTTTAGGAGATTAATCATATTTTAGTGTTGCTTTTTCTTCAAAATCTAGTTTTCTTTTGAAACATATTTTCTAATCAGATCACATCTAAAAAAAATAATGTTTAAAGACAGTAGGAATGGGACCCTGAATAATTATCATCATAATCAATCTTTAAAAAATACTATTAATAATAACTGCTTATTAAAGTTCTTTTTTAAAACATTAATCTAACACTTGATGTAATTTCCTTGCCCAGTCAGCGAGGTTTAGAATACGCTGTGTATACTGAAGCGGGCAATACCTAATAAGGTATATCTGAAGACGATACTTATATAGCTCCGTAGAGTGTAGAGTACTGCTTATTTACATTACATATGTCCACACTGACAGAGCGATAGTACCCGTTAAGACCGAAACTAGGTAAAATACATCGGTTTAAAAAGCATTATTATTCAATGTGACCCACAAGCAACCAAACATCAATTTTTTTGTGGACACAGTGTGTTGACTAGAGGACTTTCCAAGATCAATGGGAGAGAGAGAGAGAGAGAGAGAGAGAGAGAGCCAAGGTAGTGTATGGTATGGATTCTTTGATGATGCTATTCCCCAAAATAACCCTAAGGAGTGTTCATTCCACAGACATATATTTGGTACAAATCCCCTTCTCCATTCTAACTCCATTTGATTTCCATTTGTCGATTCTCTTGAATAATTTCGAATAATTTTTTGATCAAATATCCATCATATGATTCAGATTTTCAAACAAAAGAGACATAAATAAAATAAATAAATAAACAAATAATGCTTTCCACGCTATACTAATTATATGATTTTTTGGTCCCATGAAAGGGAACTTTTATCCGGAAATCCGGTAGATTCATTAAGAATTAACCATAATTATAATTTCCTTTCATCGTCTTATCTCATCATCCATTATTACTCTTTTTATTGTTGTATTTAATCTGTCGCTTCTCTTGCATTGTGTCAAACTGCCGAGGAGATTATTCTTACTCTTTCATATTTTAACCTGAATCTATTGTAAGATTTTATTTTTTCTAAATCACTGCTTTACGAAAACATAGGTCTAGAAATGATTTTCCTTTTTAATTATATTATTGATCTTCCGGTATGTATTTTGAAAGCAATTTTCTTTCAAATTTTTCGTCTCTATAATTGTGAAAAAGGCATCCATTTTGTTTCGTAAGTTTATTTTATCTTACTCAGTAGTTTCGTCATAATTTGCAACACTTATTTCATTTGTACAATTTATGATTATTATATTTCTGTGTTCTTTCCGGTTTTATTTGAGCGTCTTTGAAGTAGTATTTTACGAGAGTTTTCGACAATTATCTCTCTTCTTTCGCTCTTTCTCTCATCGTTGTTTTAATATCAATAGTTTTGACATCTTTATTGTTATCGTTCATGTTTTGTATTTTTGTTCTTTTTTATATTAGACTTAATTATGTTCCTCTTAACATCGTTGCGTCTTGTTGTTTGTCTTAGTTTTGAACGTTTATATTTATCTCATTAATCAAACAGGAAAAAAAAACTTTAAAATATTTTCTCAAAATCTTAAAACAGCAAAAGCTATGTAGACAAAAATATTGTTTGAAGTTAAACGAATTGAAATTCTATGAAGTTTTATTCAAAAGAATTCCATATGTAATAATATCAATAATAGAATTGTTTTTCTGTATTTATTTGTATTTATTTTGTTATACGCCAGAATACAAGGTTGTTTTCACTGGAGATCGAGTGACAACAATCCATCACAACACAGGAGTATTGTATTCTCTACATATATTGTTTCTATCTAGCATAATATTTATTTCCTTTGAATTGATCAAAATAGAGCATTCTCTGCAGAGAGGTCAGACTCCAATAAGAAACGGTGTTTCAGGGTAAAACACTTAACTGCATCTTATGGTGAGGGTCCAGTTCTTAAGCTATGACGAGTGCGAAGTTCCCTTTATTAAACTTAATCCCAAAACAACACTGATCTTGATTGCTAATCCCTGTTATGATTCCATCTTGAATTCAAGTAGATATTTTTTTATTGCATTAGAGAGACCTAATTGATATCATACAACCGCATGAAAAAACACTTCAAGTACACAAGAAATATAACTACAAACGTAACAATTTCTTAACATTTAAGTATAGAATAAAACCCTGATACATTTAAATCGTTGTAATCAATCCAAATTACTATATAAATCATACGTATTAAATGTTATACGGGTGAAGACTTCACAATTATCATTTAATAAAATAGTTCTATATATGTTCATAAATAGTAACTGAGAAATGTGTAATACTTATATAGGTATTTACTACCATGTTTATGATTTTTTTCTAGCAGAGATATCAGTAAAATCATTGTAGCTCATATATATATATATATATTATATATATAATAATGAATGGTGAGTAAATTGTTTTGAATTTTCTTTTATTTATTTTGATTATATAGTAGGCATAACGTAACATATGCTGCAGCTATGCATACACTGACAAGATACATACATATATACATACTTGGGTGTACACTCTACATTTTAATCCATACATACGCACACTAGGTTTTAATTATATATACACACAATAGTGTTTGTTAATTATACATATGTACACATATTAGGTTTTTAATTATGCATATACACATAAATAAGTTTTAATTTTATATATATATATATATATATATATATATATATATATATATATATATATATATATATAACTAGGTTTTACAGATAACTAACAGGGATTTGTAAAATCATTGTCGCTGCTAAAATATGAGCTGTCTAGAGAAATTGCTAAATCACATTCCAGTCTGTATGTATATCTTGTATTACTCTTTATTCTGGTCGAACAGACCAACTACTGCCATTGTTCCAGAACGAGTCTTGGCAACCGTTGTCCCACGTCGACTGGCAATCATTACTTCAGTCTTCGCTAGGAGAAAAATGGCGCTCAGCAAAGGTATTAGCGAGTCTTCGGCCCATACATCAACGCGAGCGTCAGCAGTAGTGGAAGTAAACAGACTCGAAATGTTAGTAATGACCAATATGTTATGCTGTACGCTTGGCTAAATCGGATCCTTCTTCAATTTCAGAGTTTGAGTATTGGGGGTGTTCGAAGTGCGAAGTATTCTCAAGAGAATTACATTCGTCTCTTTTTCCCGCTCCTTATTATCTAGATTCAATGTTAGTCTGAGAAAGTCGTCTCTGCCCAACTTTGCACGTTCTGATCAGAATTAAGAAATATTGACCACTAGATTGACAAGAGGTAAATATAGTTTCGGTTCTAATATAACATTTTCACCTTTTCACACAGTATATATATATATATATATATATATATATATATATATATATATATGAGGAAGAATGAAAAAAGAAAAGAAAGTACAGAATGGATAATAAAAGATGAATTTAATCAATATCACTTACACATATTCAGTACACAGAGAAAATTCGACCTTCGTCTGTGTACGGAATATTTTTACTTTTTTCTATTATTATTATTTTCATTTGTTTATTCAATAATAATAGTTTGAATCGTGTATACATAGATAAACTGACCGAAACTCATGTGTAAGTGATATTGATTAAATTCATCTTTTATTATCCATTCTGTACTTTCTTTTCTTTATTCATTCTTCGTCATATCGTCGGATTCAATTCCAATTCGATGTTTACATTATATATATATATATATATATATATATATAATATATATGTTCCCGTACCAAACAGCGCTTGGTAACGGTCAGTTTCAGCCGTTGTGAATTTCATATATATATATATACAAGGTGTGTCAAAAATTATTGATATTTGTTCTACTTTTTGACACAGCTTGTATTGCATTCATTCTTCGTTTCTGTCTTGGTAAATACAGCTTTAAACTTAATTTTGAAACCTTGAATTCCGAAAAAAATATGAATGGAACGTTATTTTTTTTTTCTGAATACAAGGTGTATCAAAAAATATATATATATATATATATATATATGTGTGTGTGTGTGTATGTGTGTGTGTGTATTTACCAACCAATATTGACGCTTGGTGTAAGATTTATCCTCATAGTAATTGGAATCAGCGATCCGAGTTCAAATTAAGGACTAAGCTGGTTTTGTTTCAATTGAATATTTGCTATTGGGAAAGACATGTGTCTATATGTTCTCCCTTTTGCCAAATAGTTAGGAACACTCTTATTTGGCAACAAATCTAAGAGAAAGAAAACTGAATTAAAATCCTCTATACTCATCTTCAAAACTGACATCATTCCACATTTTGGGAGAGGGTTTGGTAAATGCACACTTATACATAATAATAATAACCGTTTACGTCCTGTATAAAAAATTTGAGTAAATTAACATGTTTAATTTTTCTCTTAAATATACTCTGGAATCTCATTCCATACTTACTTCTCAGATTAATTATTTTTAAAATCCCTTCTTTAAACTAATCGACTTCTTACTTAAGGGGATGCCGAATATAATCATTGCTTCGCTTATACATATTGAAGTCAGTTAGTCTACTGTTGGTTTAAATAACAGCAGCTAAGTACAACTCAAGCAGTGTCCAAGACATCTGGTATAAATAGGAATCAAGAATGATCCATCCATGAATCTGGGTGATTTGGGTGATTCCATTCCTTGAGTTTTGGTTGGCTGTAGCATTCGGGTTTGTATTTGAGTTACAATCGTTTTTTGCCTTGTCTTCCCAGTTCGACGGTAATTGGAAATTTAATTATTCTTCAATACACTGATACAAAGCTATTCACGCTTATCATTCCTACTTTCTGTCTCTCTTTGATTTTGTTTTTATTATTGAGCATTTTTTCTCTTTTTATACTGTGTGTGAGTGTGTGTTTTTAACAATATCTTTTTGTTCTGTGTCCCTTGTTCGCTTTCCTCTCTTCTTCATTCTGGTTCTTTATTTATTTATTTCTACTCATTTACTGTGTTTTTTAAATCTTTTTTCCTCCATTCTTGTCCCTTTACACCACCCTAATCTCTCTCTCTCGCTTCCTCTTTCTCTCTCTCTCATTCTTTTTACATATACTAAATTTTTAATTTTATTTCCTTTGTTTCCCTTTTCTCTGTTGGTTTTACTATGCTTTTATCTTATTTCTAGTGAAGTAAGATCCTCATGAACAATTTTTACATTTTGATAATTATATGTTTTATATTACAACAGGTTCTGCACAAATGCCATGGCTATATCTACGTATATTAAAAAACAAAACAAAGGAAAATTCTGAAAGTTTCAAATAGATATTCGCTATCCTTAATACCCCTGTCCTACAAATGTTGGTATATTTGCATTCGAACTTTCTAAACTAATGTTGATTTAACGGACACGCCACTCTGGGGTTAATGCTCGAATTTCAGTCTGGCGCGACGGATAGAATTACCTTTTAGAAATTTACTTAAATCAGTAACAAAGCCGAGACCTTGCAGGAAAACTGTGGGACACCAAGTTAGAATCAATCTCTTTTTCTAAATTAATATTGATTGAACGCGCCATTCTGTGGTTAATTCTAGAATTTCAGTCTGAGCCACTGGATTGAGTTACCTTTAGAAATTTAGTTAAATCCGTCAGAAAGTCGAGTATTTGCACAAGAGCAGAGTGGTATCCTGTGAGAAGTACTCTCCATACTATAAGAAATTTATTTGCAATCTTATCCCGTTTATAATGTTATACAGGCAGCTGTATGTGTTCTGTGACCTGGTTATGAGGCTACTAGGGTAAAAAAAGAAACAGAGATTTGGGAAGTTAAATAGATGTCAACAACTTTTGTGTCATTGATACATATCACATTATAGGAACTAGAGAAGAGTGAACAAATATAGGAGACGTTCCTCTTGGTATTTTTGATGATTGATACTTTATTATATTATCATAGTCTGTAATTTCTTGAATCTGAAATATTTTATTTATTAACACTGCAACGGAATCACTTATATTTAAACTACATGTAATATTGTGTATCGTTTTATCTTGGAATTATACATAAACAACCTGACTGAATTTTTGTTACTCATCGAATTTTGATAATTCATGACAATACTTTTGTTATTCTTTCTACCTGTGATAAATTCATTTCATTATAACTATATTATACTGAATTTTTTAATTTAATCTGAATTTTTAAATCTCTGAATTTTTTAATAGTCTGAATTTTCATACTGATTGTTCATCTGATTGTTTTCAATTCTAGAATTTTATTATATTACTGAATTTTTAAATTACTGAACACTTACTCTATCATACTGGAATTTTAAGTGTAATATCTGAATATACTCCTTTTCAATAGTGTCTTACTGAAATTCTTTCATCTGAATTTTTTCGTTTTCTTGAATATCTCTCTGTCAATAAAAATCGTGTAATTTTTATCACTTCATAATCACTGACAATTTTCTTAATACTGTACAATATTTCTCATATTTTTCCATATTCTAAAATTGTTTTTACTTCTAGACAACTTTTAAATCTCGGATCACTCATATCATCTGAATCTTTATTAAAAGAGGCTGAAATTATTTTTGACGTCATATTTCAAATAAATCCTGTACACCCTTCAATATACCATCTCTGAGAAATATATTTTATAGAGTTACATAGAATCATGTGTATGTGTATAATACTCTGAAATTTGTTTTTAACATACCACTTCGTATATTCTTTTGATAAAATAATCTCTTATCACTCTTAATACTATCTGATATTTTTCATCTGGAATTTTTATACCATGCAAACAATGTCTCTTCTTTGCATACTGAGAATACGAATTTTAATTAGATTGTGCATGCCTAGACATGTCTAATGGCGTCCATCTGAAATTCGTTGCCCATGATAAAATCTTCTATTCAATCCTCAGAACTTTCATTACCTCATTTTTATATCCTGTGAATGTGTATATAATTCATTTTTCATATAATTTTTTATTTACTTAAAATCATATTCAGAAGTTTTGTTAATTTCTTTTTTTGAATTGAATAAGTTGTTTTTTTTCAATATAGAAATATATAATACCATTTTATATAACATAAAGTTTTCAATTGCACTTAAATATTAGTACTAGTGATATAAATTTCACTAGCTGAAAATTATATAAGTTAAGCGCGTAATAATTAAATTACTCCTTATATGTATATTATTTAATCATACTGCTAGTATTAATTTTTTTTACTCGAATAATTATAACCATATAGTGTTCCATAAAAAAGGCCACGAAGTTGGTTTGGTGAATCTCGATTTCCTACACCAGACCGTTAGAACTTAAAAAAGTATACATTACAATCGACTACGAAAAAAATTATCAAATTAGTTATCAATTATGTATTTACGAAAATATTAATATACGCTTTCAAAATATGTCCTTACCATGTTATATAATTGACTACTAAACACCAATTCTAGAGTCGATGATTTTTAATAAATGCTTTATATTTTTATTGAAATAAAACAATATATATTTATTACATGAATTTGCTCATATTTGTAATATTATAATATGCGGCGTTGTTTCCATTTTCTTCTTGGTACATATACAACAGATTAAAATGTGCGATATTAGTATTAGCGCGTTTCTTCTCTCTCACAAGTGTTTTCTATAGCATAATGTAATCATTATAGCACTCAATTCTCTCTGATGTTGGCAAGTACATTTGAAATATGTTTTTGTTACCAATCGCTCAACCCATAAATTTTCTAGCGCGATAATCAAATAATAGTGAGTAGATGAACAATACAATAATATAACATCGTTATGAGATATATGCAAGTATAACCTCGACAACGATAGAAGAATAATGTATGAAGAGAACTTAGTGGAGGATAGATGAGAGAAGCTATAGTATAAAATAAAGAAAGGAACAGTAAGACACAGAGAGAAGATACGTGATAAGACAATTTATTCGGACACAATTCTCACTTTCACTTGGTCTTATAATACTCATCATTTGCGAATAAGCATGTGATATAGCGCATTGGATATGTGTAACTGAGTTAGTTGAAATATCAGTGAATGAGTAGAGTTGTTATTACTCACTATACTCTTTATCTCTACTCTTTTATAAGACTGTGTAAGATTATGAAAATAATTTTCTTTAAGTATTTATCCCTCGTATGAGAGTCTGCCATATGCTGGAAAAATTGAACTTCTCTTGCGGACAACAAGATAAAATATCGTCTCGATTAATTTAAGCTCTTTCTTATATAATTAGTTTTGTTTATTTATTTACCTATATATACAATTATATTAACATTAATTCTCTCTTGTATTTTTTCTCTGTAATTACTAAGCACATATTATTAAAATCAGATGGAGTGATGTTTATTTATGATTGTAGCTTTCTAATAGTCAAACATTATGAGTCTCTTATACCCTATATATCTACATACTCTTGTTAACATTGTCTCATTATCTCTATTTATCATCATATGTCTGTATAATTATGAATAATCACACTTCGTGTCTCTATATAGTGTGATTAATTAACATGGTATCGATAAGGTTTGTGTCTATAAATCTCTAGTTACATTTTAAAAATAAGAGTCTAATAAATCTACAATATCCCAATTAAAATTACATTGCGAACTTGGTGTATTACAATATAAAGAGGAGTCAAGAACCTCATAGCGAGAGAACCAAATATCTACTGTAATACTAAGAACAAAACAAAATTACCTGCTTGACTAGTGTCTGAGGTTTAGTTATTATACTGTGTGACTCCTGTTTAACAGAACAGAGTAAAGAACAAATAACGAACCGTATAACTCTCTAATGATGTGCATAAAAATGAACTAACTGAAGCATGATAACCATAATTCTATTTTACCTCACTATAGCGGATGATTAGAGTAAATACTCTCGCTCTGAACTTAAAAGTATGAGATTAAGACTCCTTTTAATTTCCTGTTATCATCCATACCATGAGTCTTTTAAAGACTGTCTACTTTTTACGTTAACACCGATGAGTATAAATCCTGGTAATGAACTTTTAATCGAATAATTATAAAGACACTTATATGGGCATAAAAAAAAGTGTTCCAAACAAATAAATATTATTTATCACGTTATTTACGTTTCGCTATATATACTCTCTACAACCTATTATGCTCCTTCTACGCCAAGGATTATGATTCTCAGTCGAGATAGATAGTAATTCTTGGAATGGACTAAGACGTATGAATTAATTGAGTCAGATGAACATGGTAGATAAAACAAAGTATATCTCCAAGATAACATTCATTATATTTCATATCACTATTTGGCTAATTCATATATTCTTTACTATGTGTTATAAAAATCTTTTATATTTTTAAAGCTTAAACGATAAATGTGTCGTGCCGTTAGACATGATATATCTCTTCTCCTTAAACAAATCTCGGAGTGTCAGAGCGTATCCGCTAGCACACGCTCAGATAAGATATATACTCGTGGAGCCTCGTATTCTCGACTCCAAACACACGTCCATTATGTGGAGCAAAAAAAATGGCTAGTTACTTTTTAAAGTCATAATCTATATCTCTCCTGGCGTGTACATTTTTATCTATTCCCTAATGCGATGTTTATTATAAGAAAACACGTAAAACTATTCCCCGCTGTTTACACTCCGCATTTGAGGTAAGAAAATATACTCAAAATGTTATATATATGCTGACATACGGTACAACTCTTATCTTGCTTTGTTCAAACTTAATCGTGTCTTATATATCAATTTATTCGTATATCCGTTTTTCTTATAATTCTCGACAATATTTCGACCTTCACCACCAACTACTATCCACATCATAGCTAACATTACTCAAATACTCACATTTTCTTAATTCGATTCAGGATAAATATTAATTTTTAATTTATCACTATTGTTATTAGTATTTCATATTATATTGAATGTTACTTTACCTTAATTAAATAATTCATGGTAAATTCTCTATTGATTCTTGTCTTACGTGAGTTACTTTAATATTTTCAATCTACTATTTGGTTATCTCATATTTATATAATTTATTTATATTATTTATAATAGTGATTTCACTAAAATTATTATATTTAATAGAAGAGGAAATGAATGTATATCACATTTCATTCTATAGATATGTGTATTATATCATGACACCAAGTGTGAAACTCTAATATACATGTATACAATCTCGAGTGCACCGCGTGCTCTAAACACTCAATACTCAATATCTTGTGCGGTGAGTTGATACACCCTCTATCAAGATTAAGCCTGGATATAATGAACAATATATAGTAGTTGTACTGTTTCGGGGTATGTGAGATTAAGTAATCTGAGTCTAATCTTATCACGAGCGCGAGAAGTTTATAGCAATCTCTCCTGGGCGAGTTTGGTTGTTGACGAAATTAAAAATAGCGGTTCTGAAGAAATTGGATGGAGTGAGATCGCGTGTTGTCTCAGCTGATACCGATAATAGGTCGCTAGCGTCGAAACCCACAGGATTCGATCTTACTAATTAATAACTAATCGTGTTCTATTTAATGTATTTATTTTATTATTTAACTCGTAATAAGTATTATAGGGTAAATTTTCTGGATGAATACGTCAATATTAATTCTCGCAGTCTTAATTCTCCTAAATATATTACTAAGTTTGTTTTATTTTTCAAATACTATCTTAATTAAACTTAAACTACCCAATAGTATTATTTTCGATATTAGGTTTTTCATTCGCTATCTTATCTATATATATATATAATATATATAATAAGAGTATAAATATATTTTCTCTTATATTTATTTAAATTCTTTATACTCTCATTATTACGCTAAGAAAATAACTAGATATTGATTATTCTCTCCTGCTGTTATAGTAGTGCGTATATTGCGAGCATGTGCGGTATTCTCGTGACTGTTTTTTATTCAGCTCGATTTATCCTCATATAACATTTATTTATTGAAGTTAAACATTATTTCTTTATATTTTTGATATGGCAGGTGAAACCAAGAAAAGATAGATTATAGAGAAACTGAGTGATGAAGATGAAAGATTGAGAGATATATAAAGCGAAAAAGTGTAAGAGCAGCAATCAATATCGACATAACGACGAGTTTGCCAGATGCAGAGAGATAACGTCGACGAATATGCAGTTAAAAAGACACCGAAAACAAGCATAAGCGTCAAGAATTGGAGAGACAAAGAGAAAGAGAGAAAAAAAAATCTAAAGAGAAGTGAAAGAATCGAGAGAAGAACACTTGAATAGAAGACTAAAAGCCGAAAGTACGAATCAAGAACAAGAGCGAACGTTAGACAATAATGAATTACAAATACATCAATTATGAGAGAGACGAGATATGCAAGATATTCATATTCTCTCATGCCTATGCGCGGCCTTGTATAAGAAGTTTTGCGTATCTTTGTTTAGTAGTGTTTTTAACGTGTGTAGCCTTATATATTTATTATCCCTCATTTGATAATCACTTAGTAAATAATAAATATAAACACTCGAGTTAAATTATATTAGTGTATGTTCGTATAGATATAAACAGAAAGAAGACCGAAAAGAGACATACGAAGAAAGTAGATATAATATCGTAGTCGTGAAGTGTTGATGGTTGTTCTACATAAATTAATTATATTTCAGTTCGTCATGCCACAGCGTGAATGAGCGAAGAAGCGACCATAGGCAGATATTGTTTGGAGAAGGCTGTAGAGAGAGTCCCTGCACTTAATGATATATACGGTGATTACAATCTAATTATTTCTTGTTTAGTATATAATATGAATATGATATATTGAACGAGAAAGAATCATTGTTCTGCTCAGTTCTTTTGTGTGCACTGCACAAAAGACATGAATGAGATAGAGTAGATAGATTATAACGAGTAGACAATTAGAAGAACATATAAGAGAGAGAGAGAATGTGCTAAGGATAATATCGAGAGCATTAGAGATAAGTTTTCCACGAAGAAGATGGAGTAGAAATAATCGAAACACCTATTAGTAATCCTGTTGTGGGCAGGCATAGTAAGTGGAGCATGAGTACGTAGCTGAATGCGCTTAAAGAGGAGACAGATATACGAGAGTACTATATATTGGTGGTCTATTCTGCGTGTGGTAGAAATAGAATATATATTAATATATATATTATTAATATAATTATAATATATATATATTATATATATTATATATATATATTTATTATATTATCATTATGATAGTAATTATGAGGAGATATGGTAGTAGGTCTATGTGAGTTACTCTCTGATCTCATTAAAGAAGTACAGTGAAGACCCGAAAAGACATGAATTATTTAGCGTGTATACAAGTCACAAATTTCCTTTAGTTATTTACATCATATTCTCCATGATTTTATTTTATTTAAAATCTCAATTATTAAAAAAATTGTTTTACATTACTTACACTGTTGACAATATCTACATACTAATAATATGCAATTGTATTTATATATACAACAAAATAGAGGTTTACAATATGAATGAGAAGGCTAATTTGCATATTGATATTAAAAAATTGATTTTAATAAATATATGCTTAGTATTATTGATTTCTAATTGTTTGGTTTTATCTTATTGAATATGAGCAAAAATCTCTTCAATAAATCTTAAAAGAAATCCCTTAACAAGAAGAAATAACTGTAATATTATTCTTTACTTCCTATTTTAACTAAACAGTTTAATTAGGAAAATTTACCAATGAAAGACGGGAGTAACGGAAAAGGATGGAAGAGTTAGTTTCAAAGTTGTTCTATTTTTCAATCATACCCCCTCTGTTCAAAATCTTTTATCTACATTCTTATTCAGTTTCATTAGCCTTTCTAATATCATATTTTATTATAAAATTTAACTAAAATACTTGCACCTGGAGGGTGCATATATTTGCTAGTATATATATAATGTACTCGGTTTATAACTAAAATATAAATAAATGTGTAAATAATGATACAACAGTTATAATATTAGAATAGGGAATATTTCTCTAATATTTAAGCATTGTGCTTTCAATTAAATGAACCTGACTTTGGTATACACACATTTTTAAAATAGATAAAGCAGGTTTGTCAATGTGCACGTTTACCAACCCTTCTGTACGAGCAATATATGACACTAGGTCAAGTTCTTGAGCGGAGTTTAACAGGTTTGAATTTAGAGTTTTACTTCTCCAGACTAGTTTACTTAAACAAGGTTAAAGAGGATAGTCTCTCATATTATTTTACTCATACCTGGAGGGAGAATTGATTGATGTCTACATTTCCCAAGGGTATTAGCGCTATGTGAAAGTCAAATCTTGTGAATATACCCACCAATATCCTGATTTATATATATATATATATATATATATATAGTGTGTGTGTGTGTGTGTGGTGTGTGTGTGTGTGATAACTAAAAGATTTTAGAACCATATATATATAAGATAACTAAAATATTAGAAGTTATATATATATATATATATATGATAACTCAAAGATACTAGAAATCATTATATATATATATATATATATATATATGATAACTCAAAGATACTAGAAATCATTATATATATATATATATATATATATATATATGATAACTCAAGATACTAGAAATCATTATATATTATATATATATATATATATAATATGATACTCAAAGATAACTAGAAATATTATATATATATATATATATATATATAATATATGATAACTCAAAGATACTAGAAATCATTATATATATATATATATATAATATATATATATATATATATGATAACTCAAAGATACTAAAAATCATAATATATATATATATATATATATATATATATATATATATATATATATATATATATTATATATATATTATGATAACTCAAAGATACTAGAAATCATATATATATATATATATATATATATATATATATATATATATATAAATGATGACTCAAAGATTTTAGAAATTCAAATAGATAGTATCTTCCATTTTAACAAAATCTTTCTGGATCAAATAACTGAATCTATTCCCGCGTCTAATCGCCGCTTCCCATCTATCTCTCTTCTTTCTCAGACACATTAATCAATCTGAAGACGCCTGATCTATAGATTTAACCATAAAACTAAATCTGGGCGAAAAATAATCAAAATATGTTTCATCTGACCTTGCGTTTTATTTATAATGCCATTTCCGTTCGTTTGTCTATAAATGATAAATGTTTGCTTCTTCAACGATTTGTTCGAATTAAATTGTTATGACGATTCTTGTGATATATGGAAAGTCGAGGGTAAATAAACGAACAATATTTTACGGATAAATGAGCATTTTTTATCTACAGTGCAAGCTGAAAATTATTTATGTTATTGTCATTTCAAAAACAACAAAAATAAAGAAGTGTTACATCCAGGGAAAAGGTTAATTGGTTTATGGTCAAATTTCATTATTTTCTAACAATATTTTTATCAGAGGATATGATTAGCTTTGCGCTTATCAGCATCGTAAATGGATTTAGCGATCCAAGTTCAATTTCTGAAAGTGGCTGATCGATTAGTGTTATAGGTGATATAACCTATAGACTAATGGAATGCGCCGACGGTTACTATAAGTAACAGGGACAATTATGTCGTGAGAGTAAGCCAATGCGAGTCAGCTCATAACTATTTGTCGGGCGTAATTCTCACTTTTCTGTACTGTAATTGTCTACTCTTTTGTTAATACATTTTCCTACATTTGTTACCAGTCGTTTTGTTCTTATTTGACCCTTAAAACCCCACAACAATTAGTCTCTTCTTTTTAATGACCTATGGTACTTCGGTGTTTATCTGATGTCAAAGGCATCCTTGTATAAGAACAGTTGGGGGTACTATTTAAACAATAGCGGGGGGGGATATTCAAGAGTAATAGTCCGAAATATAACGTATTAGTGCGACTGGAGGAGTCCAGTGCATAAATGACACGCCATATACTGCTCATTTAGAGGTGTTGGTTAATACATACCTTCTAGAAGAATTTTGTCTGGTAAGTACATATTTCCGCATTTATGCAAACGATCAACGTAGTAAAATCATTTTTAAATCGAGTTTAACAGGTTAAAATACAGAGTTTACCTTCCCATAGACCGGTTGTCATATCAATGGTTGCAGAAGTCTACCTTATTTATGAAATATGGTTTTGTCTTTCTGTCTCTTTGTATTGTATTAGAATTAGTAAGACATACATTATTTAAATATCCCAGGTCTATTACTACTGAATAGCGAGTTCGATCCTCGCTGAGTGCCCTATACTTTTGTCATATCCTACCCGTGGCCAATGACTTTATTAAGTATTCTGAACTGCAATTAAATTTCAAATAACCGAGAAGCCAGCGATATTTGAAGATTACGCAACAGAAATATTAAAAAGATATTTTAATTAGATAATGTCTGTGCACTGTTAAAATAGAATATACATATTTTTCTTTCTGTTTCTTTATATTGTAATGGCGAAAGACCCAATATAGTAATTTCACTGAATCTTCATCAATACACGGTTCTCGAATATTTAAGACTTCAAACTTATCTTTAATTGATAACGCGCGGTGTTTTTACTTCTCAACCCGAAATGCACTACTTTCATTTTCCTGGAGTCTTAACTTAATAAGATTCAAATCGAATTAATAAATCCACGAAAACAAAGAATGAATCGCCCTTGCCTTTGTTTACAAGATTGCGCCCGAAAGGAGAACGGATTTAGCGCAAACAAAACAATGTGCTGCATGTTGGCGCGGTGGACCGGTCATTTTAAATTACAGCACAAGATATTTTAAATCAGTTCCAAATAAGGGAAGAGACATAATTACAGACAGTCGAATTAGGGAATTTATAGCTAGATCGGAAATTTGGTTGTTTTGGAAATCTTTATCAGGCGTGATTTTTGAAAATAAATTTTTGTTTGATATTTTCATTTTGCATGAGTTACTTTTAACCATAGTGTGGTTGGGGCTCAGAATCCACTGTCTGCATTCTCTGTAGATGGGAGAGGGTAGTATCTAACACTACATTGCTATGATCAAGTAACTCCGAATTATTATTAGTTACTTGAAACGATATAAGCGTGAACTAAAAACGGCTATTATTAAATAATGATAATTACTTGTAACCATAGAATTAAGTGTATTATGAATGTATGTTTGAAGCTATACAACGGTAGGCACATTCATTATTAAATATGAGTAGTTGATATAAGGGTTTAATAACTACGCATAGTGAATTTGATAGCTCTACGTCGAATTGTCTGTACTTCTATAGTGGTCAAACATACAACTTTTCTGCTTTATTCATATAGATTTATTCCCTATAAAAATGTCCAAAATAACCGACTGGTTTTAAACGTTACACTTATCTAATAACAAGGCGAAAAGGAAAAAAACACTTACTTGCCTTGTTATTCTAAATGTGTCATCGTCCTTTGATCTTTACACGAAAAATAGTGACGATGAAATGTATTCAGTTCTATCACCTAATAATCAAACATGATACACACACACACACACATATATATATATATATATATATATATATATATATATATTATATATATATATATATATATATAATATATATATATATGTGTGTGTGTGTGTGTATATCCTCATTTTTATACTTAGTGGCATTTGTGGGTTATAGGGATGTCATATCGAGCAATTCACATTGTGGCATCTCTATTTTATATGCTGCACTGAGTTACATGGTACAATTAGATAGGAACAGTTTCTAGGTTTACACACAACCGGTTTGAATGCAAAGTATTTGTCTTAATCTAGACTGGAGGTCAGACAAATTCTAAATATTATAGTCTGCGTTAATAGTTTCCTATAGAGGGTGAGAAAAAAGAGACTATTTACTCATAGCTAGAGGAAAACCATGTGGTTGCATACATTTCCCAAGAGTATTAACTACGTGAATTGCAAACAACCAACTCCAGGATTTGACTACCATGTCACCGTTTCCTTTTCTCAAGACGGTGACCAATACATATTTTAGATATAGCACTATATTCCCTGTGTGTTTGATGAACGTAAATTGTGTTCAATATGTGTAAATACATGTTATCGTGACAACTGTTAATAGACCAATTCACATGAAATATATATATATATATATATATATATTATATATATATATATATATATATATATATAATATATATATGTGTGTGTTGTTGTTGTTGTTTTTGCTGGTTGTATGTTAATAGGATAATCAAGTCTTATTTTGATATATGCGTTTACGACTCATAAATAAGTCCATATATGCACCCGAGTGCGTACATGGTGCTGGGCAGATGTTATTGGTCGTTAAAATGTACAACTTTGAAAGACAGCGTGCCAAGGCATAGGGAGTGTTTGCACCTACATGAAAAGAAACAAATAAATTGACTGTCTAGACGTGCCTTGCCCCTGGTGTTCAGTGTCGTTTTATGTAGAGATTCCTTGAAAGTAACACATGTGACTTCGTTAACACTTCAATCAAATCTGAATCCTCTTCAATCGCATTTTTTTCTTTTTTTTCATCAACGTGTTACTTTTATTTTACTCGTCGGCCATCTCATTTCATTCGTCTTGATTTAGAATTTTGCCTTGATTCATTTTTCAGTGTCCCAAACAGCCAACCAAGTAATCTAAGAAATATCAAACGATATAAAAGCTGAACACTTACAAGTCAGCATTTCCTTTATCAATTTGCTGCTATTAAATGCAATTATCTACTTCTGGTTTCCAACGAAGAATTTCCATACAAATGATAGTTTATCTATTTAGTCAGCTTGAGATGTGTCAAAAGTATTAATTTCCTTAACAATGGCTTTCAATCCGGTTAATATCTCTTCCACATTTCTAGTGAAAAACAAAAACAAACAAAAACTAGGTAAAACATTTGATCTATTTATATGATTTCATTCTTTTCGTTTTTGTATAATTCCTGGTTTGTTTTTGTCTCCAATAATCTAATTATTCCTCAAAGCCTTTTAAAAATGTCTCATGCCATCACTGGCTCTGTAATTGCTACCTCGAAACAATTTGAGGCGTCATTTAAAGTAACTAATTACTTCAAAATGTCTCAAATTAATTCACTATATCATATGACAGTTTTCATTTAGTTAATGCCGATATATTGACCACGATATCTATTGGGTCATTTTCAATTAGGTTACTAAAGTTACCAATCAAATAATGTCTTATAGCAGTCTTTTGACTGACTTGCTATAAATATAATGTGCCGTTTAGCTCAGTCGGTAGGGCATCCGCCTATAAATCACAAAATAATCTCCCTAAGATATTCAAGCAAATAGGTGTATAGATTGATTCACTGTTCGGTTTACATACAATAGGCTACTCGTCGACAACTCATTGCTGTTATCTTAACCACAACATATCTGTCATATTAATGAGGTTACAGAAATAACAAATCAACCGATTTCTTTAGCAGTATTTTTATTATAATAATAAAGAAAGTTATTGTCGTATGAAATGGTCACTCTGAACTTTTCTATATACTAATACGCATGGAGAAGGTATGCATCCAACCTTTCTCTCTTTCTTGCAATAGGTAAAATACTAGACCAGACCCAGTCCTCTTTAACCTTCATAGCAACCAGTCTAAGAGAAAGAAAACTTTAAAATTGACCTTTTGAAGGGGTTGGTAAATTAATTCTATGATAATCACTATTCTTTCAATGTTTTAACACAGACGCCCCATTTACCTTTTCTAAGTGTGTGACATTAACATTACTTTAGCAGAAATCTGTTTGTTTCTAAGATTTTTTAAATAATGTTGATCGCCGATATGTTAGCGTATTTCCCAAATGTAAACGACAATTGAAGGTTAAACAGTGAACTTTCTTTGTTATTAACAAAACAAGGATTATGCCACTTTTGATAAAATCATCAAAGAATACTAACTCGTTATTTCCTAGGGTCTGGTGGTTGTTTACTTAGAATCTGAAATTTGGCATAGTCAGCAAAAAGTTGTCATACAATATCAGTTAATTAGATTACGGTTAACTTTTTTCAAAAATACGTAAAAGCTGAGAAAGGTAAATTCTACTATAATAAAAATAGGTATAAAATTACAATAGAAAAATTGCAGAACACACCCACAACCTATCAAATATCGGACATATTCTGCCAAATCAATAACTCAATGCCTGAAGAAGACAACAAATCAGAAACACGTGTTCGCGTATATAAGATAAAAAAGAATAAAACATTTTTCTGAGAAACATAAACATTTTGCGGACCTTCTTTTTTAATATATATATATATATTATATTATATATATATATATAAATATATCTACACTCACTGAAAACGCTCATTGTAAGAAATAATTTCCAACATAAAAAAAAACCATGTTCCTCAGTTTTTATGTACATTAAGAATATATGTATATAAAAGTATATTATTATTTTGTATACTTGCCTCTAGTTATATGAATATTTTGAATCTGGAAAATTTGAATGAATTGAATATACCAATAAAAGGTGAGAAAGCAGTTAAACTATGGCCGTCATGCTATTAAAATAAAGTTATTAAAAAGTCTAGCCATGACACATATAGCGATTTTTTCCATATACTTAATGACATAACTGTATTTATATGTCAATATGAATATAGAGTTTAAGATATTTTTGTGTAAGAAATATTTAAGCGTCCTCTCTTTTAGTGATATACATATATAAAATATGTAAGGATATACATAGATATATAAGCAAAATGATATGCATTAATACACATACAAACCAACACATACACATATACAAACCAACACACACATATATACAACATATACAAACAACACACACATATATACACATATACAAACCAACACACACATATACTATACTACACATAACTACACCAACACCACACACTATATATACATATATATATAATATATATATATCATGAAAAGGCTTCGGTATGGCATTAACTTTCATTCGAACGCTGTCACATTTTATGACAATTTTTAAGATGGGAGTTTCACTTTCTCGCCACATAGACATTGTTTGACCTTAGGCAAGTCCATTAACTTTCACACATACTCTCACATTCGTTGTAAATAAAATAAAAAAGTAAAGTAAGTATAGCTTCAAACAATAATTATTGAAAGAGTCGAAATGACAGCCAACATGCTTTAAGGCAAACACATTCAAGTTATGTGAATTCTTATTCTTTCCCTTTTTTTATATAGTCAGGAAGAATAAGTTCGAAACCTGGACTTTCCACATTTTTCTTCTTTCTTTTATACTTTAAGAAAAAAATTCAGTCGCAGCTCTGAATCTGATTATATTTAATAGAAATTATCGGACAGAAAAAAGGCGGTTTCTTATGCGTCTACAGAGCTTTCAGGTCTGTCTTAAACTGCCATTACTAGAGAATGAAAATGTAATTACGAAGAAATGCTGAGTAGCGTTTGACATGATCCTCTGTGCATGCACATGGTTTCAGCAAAAATACTATTCAGATCAGTCTTGAATGGTTATTCATCAAATATTCATGAAAAATAAGCAGATTGTCTTCTGAAAAGTATAGAGATTTGTGAGGCTTCAATAGTAAGAATTCACCCCGATAGATATATAAATATATATAAATTTATGAAAATAGCGAAGAAATATTATACAGACAATTCATCTTCCGATACAAACTATTCGGTAAAAAATATGTTGTATCCTCTTATATAGACTCACATACCACACACACACATATATATGTGGTGTGTGTGTGTGTGTGTGTGGTGTATGATAACTAACATGAAATAGATTAATACCTAAAAATTGAGAATTTGGAATATATTTGTAATTATTATTCAACCATATATCCCCGAAATGCCTGAATATCGACCTTTGAACTCCATGATTTAAATGTCCCCAAACACAGAAAAAAAAATCTTCATGAGAGATAAAAAAAACAAAAACTTTCCAGACTTTTATCTTGAGATTATCCTCTTTCTACCATAAATCTTTACTTTAAATACTTAAGCGTAAGAATTCGGACTAGTAGCTAAATTCAGACACACATACGCGGCATTCTCTTTGTGAGATAAAATATCGTATGTGTAAGTCGTATATTACAAAAGCAGGATAATTTATACGGATTTTCGATCCTTGAAAACTGTATGCGAAAAAAGATGCCATTAAGATTTTGCGACTTTATTTTCGTATACAGGCAGAGACACCCACAAAAACATGGTACATTATTCTATTTATATGTGTGGTTGTAAATTATGCACGTTTTTTTTTAATACGCTTTACTGCGTGGCTATTTTTAAGATGTTATGAGAAGAATAAAATCACCCATTCCTTTTAATATATTCCAATCGCAAATTACAACCAAGTTCGAAGACTTGACCGACCCATCTCTTGAACGAACTATACTAAAAAGTTAGCGACAAAATACGCACACACACACTAATATATATATAATAATATATATATATATATATATATACATATATATATATATTATGATGTGCTAATGTGACGATATTTGTTCAACTCCAGCTAATACTAAATTATAAAAAGAATCCTTGACAAATGGAGCTAGAAGTCCAGTGAGAGTGCGTGTAGTTGCGAGGCGAGTTAAGTATGAAGAATGCTTAGATAATAGACTCGAAAAATCTAAATTAAAGCCGAAAAAAGGAATCGAATGAATTAAAAAATAGCTGAGGATACACATAGCATTTTTAAGGAAGTGGATTTACTGTTATATAAATATACTCAACAGAAAGAACAAAAAAAGTTTTATGACACATTGAACAACGTATTGGCGATGGTTTATTATTCAGTTTTGCCCACTTCCATTGATTTATAGATATTTCCTCATAGAGCTACCCGAAAACCTAACTGAAAAATCCACTCGTCAAACTGGTATAAAAATGATCGCAAGCTACATTTTACATTAATAATAATGCCGTGGAACAAAAACAAGACAGATTACGTTATCTGCCCAAAATCCATTAAACCGCTTCTACGTGGCGCCAACAACAATTTTGACAAGTTTATGAGTCTTTTTTCAATTTCTTAATCTGTATACGGTTTGTTTTCGTTTTCATAATATTGATACTATCCTGTCAGTGGGTCATAGCAATACGCCGACATCAGTTAATAATACTACGCGTTTTATATATATCTCTGACAAATTATTGTACTAAATAGAAATAAGGGAGTCTATCCCCTTTGAATAGACGCTAGACCAAGAGATAGACGCCACAACCTACTTCAGATCCTTACTTTATCGCACAGATCCCTGTGCTAACTCATACGCTAGTTGGCGAGACCGGTATCGAACAGATCCTTTGTGTTTCTTAGCCCGAACACTCTACTGACTGATCTAACTCGGTACCCCCGTATCTTATATAATGAGATCGTGGGTTTGTCTGTCTGTAACCGCAAAACCTATATTGACATATAAAGTCACAATTCCTTTAGTTATTATACATCATATTCTCCTATATTTAAATATTTATTTAAATCTCATATTTATTAATAACAAATGTTTTAACATTACATTGTACACTGTTACCATTAATGACTGACATACTAATAGCATGCAGATGTATTAATATATACAACAAAAATAGAGCGTTTACCAGTATTGTAATTGGAAAGACAATTCTGCATATGATCTTAAAAAAATGATAATAAATATTAATGCTTATATTATTCGATTTCTAATTGTTTCTAATTACGTTTCTAATTGTTTATATTCTTATTGAATCCATGAGCAAAAATCTTCTTCAATAAATCTAAAAGAATCCGTTAACACAGAAGAATAATTGTAAATATTATTCATTTTACTTCCTATTTAAACTAAACAGTTTTAATTAGGGAAAAGTTTACCAATGAAACGCGCAGTAAACCGATCAAATATGGAAGAGTTAGCTATTCAAAGTTTTACTATTTTTCAATCACCCCCTCTGTCAAATCTTTTTTTACATTCTTATTTCAGTTTCCTTAGCCTTTCTAAATTCTAATACATATTATGATGAAATTAAACTAAAATACTTGCACCCGCGAGGTGAATATTTGCTGAAGTAATATAAAATTCCCTTATTTTATTTAATATGAGCAAGACATTTTCTAAACTTTTGTCTTCTCAAATGGAACTTTCCAACCTACTTTGGTTCTTATTATATTGTCAATACCTTCCTCTCCATGCGAATAGTTTCTCTTTAGCTATTTGTTTTTCAATCTCACTCAGCCCAATAAACAACAAAATTCAATTGCTGTCTCGAATGATATATTTCCAGGTGCAAGCATTAATTATCATCGTATTTGCCAAATCGATCTTTTCAGGAATTTGGCCCTACCCTTCAGTTATTCAGATGACAGTAAGCTGAGAAGAATAGCGTATAGTGCAAATATGGACCGAGAACTGATAATAGACAGTTGGAATGAAAATAGACATATAAGATCTGACACAGTAAAGTGGAACAGACAGGAAATCAAATAAAAAAATGTAAACAAGTTTTTTTTTAAAGCGAAATAATACCTATTGAAGCAAGTTTTTTACGGCCAACCACTCGCTAGAACATGAAAAGACAGAAAACATTTACACTCACGAATATATATATAATATATATATATATATCATATATATATAATATATATATATAACAAGCTTACGAGTGAAATATATACAATAAACGCTTTTTATTAGGTTTTATGTACACCAACAATAAGCATCATTGGAATTTTGAATAATACGAATATCTACCAGACCTAAAACTACGGCATATACAACCTCAGAATTACACTGTAATGCATCCGCACGCTACCCACATCTCTCAATTCTACCTACATGCTATAGGCACAACCAGCGATGATAACCATACTCTAGTCCTAGACTTCTTCTATAGATTGATCCGTCGAGCACATTTATATGCACTTCATATATGACACGCTTCTCTTTGTGGCCCCGCCGAAGGTCTAGGCCTCTTAACTTTACCTACACTAGAGTCACAACAACGCTATAAACCAACTGCCCTCCGTATCATCTCTTTCCAATAAGCAATAAGCACCCCTAAGCTATACCAACCATCTCTTTATATCCTAATAGCCTACCTTTGCCTCCACGTTACAACCCTTGCCCGCCAGCCGTATAGCACTTTACTATATAATACATCAATCCCTCTACTCTGAATTCAAAAATTCCCTCCAGCTCATGGTTAAATATAGGCAGACTGGCTCTTCAACCTTGTATAACCAGTCTAGTGAGAGATAACTCTGAATCAAAATTCCTGCAGTCGCCGTCGTTGATTGCGGTTTGTGCAACCCTTGACTGCACCAATTTCTCATTCCTATCGAATGCTGCCAAAAAAGTGGGGTTGTATGCGTCAACACAAGCCTCACCCACTATCGACAAATCACATGTGGCGTTCATGGTGTTGTTGAGACCTTCATGCGTCGAAAAATCGCACGAAGAATCCATTAATATAATATATCAATATTAGTAATTTACACGCCCTCTCCAAAAATATATTTAACTAATATTATATATATATATATATATATATATAAATTTCTGGTGTCATAAGATCCGTCTATATTCCGCCTCTCTTGATCTCGACCTGACATGTTTGGATAACTAATAAGCATCATCTACTATAACTAGCCCACAGTATGATACATTGGAAGTCTGTCAACCCTTCTTCATCCTAATTTTCTCCCTTCTATCATGACCTACATATTCGCGCCCCGACCATTTCTTACAAGTGCCAAAGTTGCCTAAGAATATTAAAAAAAAAACAACCATTCAATACGAAATGAATTTAGCATTATGCTGATAGAATCCATATGATTCTTAATATGAATGCGTTGTTTTTTAATTATTTTTACAACTTTGCATTGTAAGCAAATGGTACCGGGCGCGAATATGTAGGTCATGATAGAAGGGAAAAATAGATGAAAGACGGGTTGACAGACTACAATGTATCATACTGTGGGCTAAGTATAGTAAGATATGCTTTATCTAGTTATCCAAACATGTCAGTCGAGATCAAGAGAGGCGGAAATATAGACCGGATCTTATGAGCACCCAGAAAATTATATATATATATATATATATATATATATATATATATATATATATATATATAATTTGCATAAGAGGGCGTGTAAATATACAATATTATATATATATATTAATGGACTCTCTCGTCGATTTTCGACGCATGAAGGTCCACACACACAATGAACGCCCACACAGTGATTTGTCGATAGTGGTGAAGGCTTGTGTTGGACCATCCACACTTTTTGGCACATTCGATAGGAATGAATTGGTGCATCAAGGGTTGCCACAAACCCAATCAACGACCGACCTCAGGAATTTTGAATTCAGAGTTATCCCTCTCCTAGACTGGTTACCTACACAAGGTTGAAGAGCCCAGTCTGCCCTACTATTTAACCCATAGCTGGAGGGAATTTTGAATTCAGAGTAGAGGGATTATGTATATATATATAAAGTGTATAGGTAGTTTAGGTCTGGTAAATATTCGTATTATTCAAAATTCCAATGATGCTTATTTTGGTGATACATAAAACCTAATAAAAAGCGTTTAATTGTATAATTTCCCACTCGTAACTGTTATATATATATATATATATATATATATATATATATATTATATATATATTCGCTGAAGTGTAAATGTTTTCTGTCTTTTCATAGTCTGCGGAGTGGTTGGCCGTAAAAAACTTGCTTCATTAGGTATTATTTTCCCGCTTTAAAAAAAAAAAACTTTTACATTTTATTTATCTTCTGTCTGTTCCACTTTACTGTGTCCAATCTTATTTTATTTTCATTCCAAACTGTCCTAATCTATCAGTTCTCCCCCAATATTTCCACATCACGAATTCTTCACGCTTACTTCATCGAATCCAACTGAGGTAGGGCCAAATTCCCTGAACAAGATCGATTGCAAATACCCGATCGATAATTAATGCTTGCCACCTGGACAATATATCATTCGAACAGCAACTTGAATATTTGTGTTATTGGCTGAGATGAATTGAAAAACAAATAGCTAAAGAGAAACTATTCGGCATGAGAAGGAAGTATAGACAATAATAAATAAGAACCAAAGTAGGTTGGAAGTTCCATTATGAGAAGACAAAAAGTTTAGAAAAATGTCTTGCCTATATTAAATAAAATAAGGGAATTTATATATACTAGCAAATATATGCACCCTCCGGGTGCAAGTATTTTAGTTAAATTTCATAATAAAATATGATATTAAATTAGAAAGGCTAAGGAAACTGAATAAGAATGTACATAAAAAGATTTTGAACAGAGGGGGTATGATTGAAAAATAGAAAACTTTGAAACTAACTCTTCCATCATTTTCGGTTACGCCCGCCTTTCATTGGTAAATTTTCCTAATTAAACTGTTTAGTTAAAATAGGAAGTAAAGAATAATATTACAATTATTTCTTCTTGTTAACGGATTTCTTTTAAGATTTATTGAAGAGATTTTTGCTCATATTCAATAAGATAAAACCAATTAGAAACAATTAGAAACAATTAGAAATCAATAATACTAAGCATATATTTATTAAAATCAATTTTTTAAGATCAATATGCAAATTAGTCTTTCCATTCATACTGTAAACCTCTATTTTGTTGTATATATAAATACAATTGCATGCTATTAGTATGTAGATATGGTCAACAGTGTAAGTAATGTAAAACAATTTTATTAATAATTGAGATTTAAATAAATATTAAATCATGGAGAATATGATGTAAATAACTAAAGGAATTGTGACTTATATAGTAATATAGTTTCGGTTACAGACAGACAAACCCACAATCTCCATTATAATAAGATACGTACCGAGTTAGATCAGTCAGTAGAGTGTTCGGCTAGAAACCACAAGGATCCTAGTTCGATACCGGTCCTCGCCAACTCAGCGTATGAGTAGCACAGGGATCTGTGCGATAAAGTAAGGATCTGATAGTAGGTGTGGCGTCTATCTCCTTGGTCTAGCGCTATTCAAAAGGGGATAGACTCCCTTATTTCTATTTAGTACAAATAATTTGTACAGAGATATATAATATCAAACGCGTATATCTAATACTGATGTCGGCGTATTCTATGCCCCACTGACTAGGATATATCAATATTATGAAAACAAAACAAAACCGTATAACAGATTAAAGAAATCTGAAAAAAAGACCTCAATAAACTTGTCAAAAAATTGTTGCTTGGCGCCCACTGTAGAAGCGGTTTATGATTTTGGCAGATAACCGTAATCCGTTCCCAACGGCATTATTATTAATGTAAAATGTAGCTGCGATCATTTAACCAGTTTGACGAGTGGATTTTCAGTTAGGTTATCGGGTAGCCTTCTATGAGGAAGATATTATATAAATCAAAGGAAAGTGGCAAAACTGAATAATAAACCATCCCCCAAATACGTTGTTCAATTGTCACTAAAACTTTTTGTTCTTTCTGTTGAGTATAATTTATATAACAGATAAAATCCACTTCCTTAAAAATGCTATGTGTATCTCAGCTATTTTTATATCATTCCGATTCCTTCTTTTCGGGCTTTTATTTAGATTTTTCCGAGTCTATTTATCCTAAGCAATTCTTCATCTTAACTCCGCCTCGCACACTACCTACGACACTCTCACTGGACTTCTAGGCTCCATTTGTCAGGATTCTTTTATATTTCGTATTAGCTGGAGTCTGACAAAATTATCGATCCACATTACGCACATCATATATATTATATATATTATATTATTATTTATATATATATATATATATATATATTAATATATAGTGTTGTGTGCGTATTTGTCGGCTACACTTTTTAGTATAGTCGTTCAAAAGAATGGTCCAGGTCAAGTCTTCAACTTGGTTTGTAATTTGCGATTGCATTATATTAAAAGGAATGTGGTGATTTTATTCTTCTCATAACACATCTTAAAAATAGCCACGCAGTAAAGCGGTATTAAAAAAAAACGTGCATAAAATTTACAACCACAACATATAAATAGAATAATGTACCATGTTTTGTGGGGTGTCTCTGCTGTATACGAAAATAAAGTCGCAAAATCTTAATGGCACTTTCTTTCGCAATACAGTTTTCAAGGATCGAAAATCCGTATAAATTAATCCTGCCTTTTGTAATATACGACTTACACATACGATATTTATCTCACAAAAGAAATGCCCCGTACTGTGTGTCTGAATTTAGCTCACTCAGTCCGAATTCTACGCTTAAGTATTTCAGTAAAGATTTATGGTAGAAAGAGGATCAATCTCAAAGATAAAGTCTGGAAAAGTTTTTGTTTTTTTTATCTCTCAGACGATTTTTTTTTTCTGTGTTTGGGACATTTAAATCATGGAGTTCAAAGGTCGATATTCAAGGCATTTCGGGGGATATATGGTCTGAATAATATATACAAATATATTCCAAATTCTCAATTTTTAGGTATTACATCTATTTCCATGTTAGTTATACATACACACACACACACACACACACACACACACACCATACATATATATTGTGTGTGTGTAGTGAGTCTATAAATAAAGAGGATACAACATATTTTTACCGAATAGTTTGTATCAAGAGAATCTGTATAAATATATTTCTTCGCTATTTTCATAAATTTATATATATATATATAATCTATCGGGGTGAATTCTTACTATTGACAGCCTCACAAATCTCTATACTTTTCAGAAGACCACATCTGCTTATTTCTTCATGAATATTTGATGAATAAACCATTCAAGACTGATCTGAATAGTATTTTTGCTGAAACCCCATGTGCATGCACAGAGGATCATGTCACAAACGCTACTCAGCATTTCTTCGTAAATTACATTTTCATTCTCTAGTAAATGGCAGTTAAAGACAGACCTGAAAGCTCTGTAGACGCATAAGAAACCGCCTTTTTCTGTCCGTAATTTCTATTAAATATATCAGATTCAGAGCTGCGACTGAATTTTTTTCTTAAAGTAAAAAGAAAAGAAAGAAAAAATGTGGGAAGTCCAGCTTTCGAACTTATTCTCTCCTGACATTATATAAAAAAAAGGGAAAAAAAGAATAAGAATTCACATAACACTTGAATGTGTTTGCCTTAAAGCATGTTGGCTGTCATTTCGACTCTTTCAATAATTATTGTTTGAAGCTATACTTACTTTACTTTTTATTTCATTTTACAACGAATGTGAGAGTATGTGTGAAAGTTAATGGACTTGCCTAAGGTTCAAACAATCGTCTATGTGGCGAGAAAGTGAAACTCCCATCTTAAAATTGTCATAAAAATGTGACAGCGTTCGAATGAAAGTTAATGCCATACCCGAAGCCTTTTCATGATATATATAATATATATATATTAATGTATATATGTGTGTGTTGGTTTGTATATGTGTATATATGTGTGTGTTGGTTTGTATAATGTGTATATATGTGTCTGTTGGTTTGTATATGTGTATATATGTGTGTGTTGTTTGTATATGTGTATATATGTGTGTATTGTGTATGTGTTGGTTTGTATGTGTATTAATGCATATCATTTTGCTTATATATCTATGTATATCCTTACATATTTTTATATATGTATATCACTAAAAGAGAGGACGCTTAAATATTCTTAACACAAAAATATCTTAAACTCTATATTCATATTGACATATACAAATACAGTTATGTCATTAAGTATATGGAAAAAAATCGCTATATGTGTCATGGCTAGACTTTTTTAATAACTTTATTTTAATAGCATGACGGCCATAGTTTAACTGCTTTCTCACCTTTTATTGGTATATTCAATTCATTCAAATTTTCCAGATTCAAAATATTACATATAACTAGAGGCAAGTATACAAAATAATAATATACTTTTATATACATATATTCTTAATGTACATAAAAAACTGAGGAAACATGGTTTTTTTTAATGTTGGAAATTATTTCTCTTACAATGAGCGTTTTCAGTGATGTTATATATATATAATATATATATATATAATATATATAATATATATAATATATAAAGAAGAAGGTCCGCAAAATGTATTATGTTCTCAGAAAAAATGTTTTATTCTTTTTATCTTATATACGCGACACGTGTTTCTGATTTGTTGTCTTCTTCAGGCATTGAGTTATTGATTTGGCAGAATATGTCCGATATTTGATAGGTTGTGGGTGTTTCTGCAATTTTTCTATTGTAATTTTATACCTATTTTTATTATAGTAGAATTTACCTTTCTCAGCTTTTACGTATTTTTGAAAAAAGTTAACCGTAATCTAATTAACTGATATTGTATGACAACTTTTTGCTGACTATGCCAAATTTCAGATTCTAAGTAAACAACACCAGACCCTAGGAAATAACGAGTTAGTATTCTTTGATGATTTTATCAAAGTGGCATAATCCTTGCTATTTTTGTTAATAACAAAGAAAAGTTCACTGTTTAACCTTCAATTGTCGTTTACATTTGGGAAATACGCTTAACATATCGGCGATCAACATTATTTAAAAAATCTTAGAAACAAAACAGATTTCTGCTAAAGTAATGTTAATGTCACACACTTAGAAAAGGTAAATGGGGCGTCTGTTAAAACATTGAAAGAATAGTGATTATCATAGAATAATTTACCAACCCCTTCAAAAGGTCAATTTTAAAGTTTTCTTTCTCTTAGACTGGTTGCTATGACAAGGTTAAAGAGGACTGGGTCTGGTCTAGTATTTACCTATTGCAAGAAAGAGAGAAAGGTTGGATGCATACCTTCTCCATGCGTATTAGTATATTAGAAAAGTTCAGAGTGACCATTTCATACGACAATAACTTTCTTTATATTATAATAAAAATACTGCTACAAGAAATCGGTTGATTTGTTATTTCTGTAACCTCATTAAATATGACCCAATAGATGTTGTGGTTAAGATAACAGCAATGAGTTAGTCGACGGAGTAGCCTATTGTATGTATCAACCGAACAGTGAATCAATCTATACACCTATTTGCTTGAATATCATTAGGGAGATTATTTTGTGATTTATAGGCGGATGCCCTACCGACTGAGCTAAAACGGCACATTATATTTTATAGCACAGTCAAAAAGACTGCTATAAGACATTATTTGATTGGTAACTTTAGTAACCTAATTGAAAATGACCCAATAGATATCGTGGTCAATATATCGGCATTAACTAAATGAAAACTGTCATATGATATAGTGAATTAATTTGAACATTTTGAGTAATTAGTTACTTTAAATGACGCCTCAAATTGTTTCGAGGTAGCAATTACAGAGCCAGTGATGGCATGAGACATTTTTAAAAGGCTTTGAGGAATAATTAGATTATTGGAGACAAAAAAAACCAGGAATTATACAAAAACGAAAAGAATGAATTCATATAAATAGATCAAATGTTTACCTATTTTGTTTTGTTTTGTTTTTCACTAGAAATGTGGAAGAGATATTCAACAACGGATTGAAAAGCCATTGTTAAGGAAATTAATACTTTTGACACATCTCAAGCTGACTAAATAGATAAAACTATCATTTGTATGGAAATTCTTCGTTGGAAACCAGAAGTAGATAAATTGCATTTAATAGCAGCAAATTGATAAAGGAAATGCTGACTTGTAAGTGTTCAGCTTTTATATCGTTTATTTCTTAGATTACTTGGTTGGCTGTTTTGGGACACTGAAAAATGAATCAAGGCAAAATTCTTAAATCAAGACGAATGAAATGAGATGGCCGACGAGTAAAAATAAAAGTAACACGTTGATGAAAAAAAAGAAAAAAATGCGATTGGAAGAGGATTCAGATTTGATTGAAGTGTTAACGAAGTCACATGTGTTAAAAGGGAATCTCTACATAAAAACGACACTGAACACCAGGGCAAGGCACGTCTAGACAGTCAATTTATTTGTTTCTTTTCATGTAGGTGCAAACACTCCCTATGCCTTGGCACGCTGTCTTTCAAAGTTGTACATTTTAACGACCAATAACATCTGCCCAGCACCATGTACGCACTCGGTGCATATATGGACTTATTTATGAGTCGTAAACGCATATATCAAAATAAGACTTGATTATCCTATTACATACAACCAGCAAAAACAACAACAACAACACACACATAATATATATATATATATATATATATATAATAATATAATATATATATATATATAATATATATATCATGTGAATTGGTCTATTAACAGTTGTCACGATAACATGTATTTACACATATTGAACACAATTTACGTTCATCAAACACACAGGGAAATAGTGCTAATCTAAAATATGTATTGGTCACCGTCTTAGAAAAGGAAACGTGACATGGTAGTCAAATCCTGGAGTTGGTTGTTTGCAATTCACGTAGTTAATACTCTTGGGAAATGTATGCAACCACATTGGTTTTCCTCTAGCTATGAGTAAATAGTCTCTTTTTCTCACCCTCTATAGGAAACTTTAACGCAGACTATAAATATTTAGAATTTGTCTGACCTCCAGTCTAGATTAAGACAAATACTTTGCATTCAAACCGTTGTGTGTAAACCTAGAAACTGTTCCTATCTAATTGAAACATGTAACTCAGTGCAGCATATAAAATAGAGATGCCACAATGTGAATTGCTCGATATGACATCCTATAACCCACAAATGCCACTAAGTATAAAAAATGAGAATATTACACACACAACACACACATATAATATATATTATATATATATATATATAATATATATATATATTATTTATATATATATTATATATAATATATATGTCTGTGTGTTTGTATCATGTTTGATTATTAGGTGATAGAACTGAATACATTTCATCGTCACTATTTTTTCGTGTAAAGATCAAAGGACGATGACACATTTAGAATACAAGGCAAGTAAGTGTTTTTTCCTTTTCGCCTGTTATTAGATAAGTGTAACGTTAAAACCAGTCGGTTATTTTGGACATTTTTATAGGGAATAAATCTATATGAATAAAGCAGAAAAGTTGTATGTTTGACCCTATAGAAGTACAGACAATTCGACCTAGAGCTATCAAATTCACTATGCGTAGTTATTAAAACCCTTATATCAACTACTCATATTAATAATGAATGTGCCACCGTTGTATAGCTTCAAAACATAATTCATAATACACTTAATTCTATGGTTACAAGTAATTATCATATTTAATAATAGCCGTTCATTTTTAGTTCACGCTTATATCGTTTCAATAACTAAAATAATTCGGAGTTACTTGATCATAGCAATGTAGTGTTAGCACACTACCCTCTCCCATCTACAGAGAATGCAGACAGTGGATCTGAGCCCCAACCACAACATGGTAAAAGTAACTCATGCAAAATGAAAATATCAAACAAAAATTTCTATTTTCAAAAATCACGCCTGAAAGAATTTCCAAAACAACCAAATTTTCCATCTAGCTATAAATTCCCCTAATTCGACTGTCTGTAATTTATGTCTCTTCCCTTATTGGAAAACTGATTTAAAAATATTTCTTGTGCGGTAATTTAAAATGACCCGCGTTCCACCGCGCCAACATGCTAGCAATTGTTTTGTTTGCGCTAAATCCGTTCTCCTTTCGGCCAATCTTGTAAACAAAGGCAAGCGATTCATTCTTGTTTTTCGTGGATTTATTAATTCGATTATCTTATTAAGTATTAAGGACTCCAGGAAATGAAAGTTAGTGCATTTCGTGAGAAGTAAAAACACCGCCGCGTTATCAATTAAAGATAAGTTTGAAGTCTTAAAATATTCGAGAAACCGTGTATTGATGAAGATTCAAGTGAAAAGTTACTATATTAGGTCTTCGCCATACAATATAAAGAAACAGAAAGAAAAATATGTATATTCTATCGTAACAGGGCCAACAGACATTATCTAATTAAAATATCTTTTAAAATTTCTGTTGCGTAATCCTTCAAAATATCGCTTTGCTTCTCGGTTTATTTGACAATTTAATTCCAGGTTTCAGAATATTAATAAAATCATTGCCACGGTTAGGATAGACAAAAGATTTATAGGCACTCAGCGAGGATCAACTCGCTCATCAGTAGTAATTAGACCTGGATATTTACAATAATGTATGTCTTACTAATCTAATACATACAAAGAGACAGAAAGACCCGAAAACCATATTTCATATAAAATAAGGTAACATTCTGCAACCATTGATAGTGACAACCGGTCTATGCGAACCGTAAACTCGTATTTTAACCTGTTAAACATCGATTTTCATACAAAATGATTTTACTACGTGATCGTTTGCATAAATGCGAAAAATTACTTTACAGACAAAATTCTTCTAGAAGTTATGTACTTAACCAACAACCTCTAAATGAGCAGATGATATGGCGTGTCATTTATGCACTGGACTCCTCCAGCTCGCACACATACGTATATTCGGACTATTTACTCTTGAATATCCCCCCGCTATTGTTTAAATAGTCACCCCAACTGTCTCTTTTATACAAGATGCATTTTACATCACATAACACCGAACTACCATAGGTCATTAAAGAAAGAGGACTAATTGTTGGGTTTAAGGTCAAATAAGCAACAAAACGACTTTACGAAATAACAAATGTACGAAGAAAAAATGTATTTAACAATAGATTAGACAACGACAGTACAGAAAAGTGAAAATACGCCGACAAATAGTTATGAGCTGACTCTCGCGATTGGCTTACTCTCACGACATCAATTTGTCCCTTACTTATAGCAACCTCTGCGCATTCCATTAGTCTATAGTTTATATCACCTATAACACTAATCGATCAGCCACTTCCAAGAAATTTGAACTTGATCGCTAAATCCATTTACGCCTGCTAAAGCGCAAAAGCCTAATCTACTCGCTCTGAAAAAATATTGTTCAGAAAAATAAATGAAATTTGACCATAAAACAATTAACCTTTTCCCTGGACGTAACACGTCTTTATTTTCTTGTTTATTACAATGGACAATACATAAATAATGTCAGCCTCTGCACCTGCTAGCATAAACATGCCTCATTTATCCGCTAAAATATTGCGTTCGCTTTACTTTACCCTCGACTCCCATATCATATCACAAAATCTCATAACACAACTTAAATCTCGAACAAATCGTTGAAAGCAAACATTATACATTTTATAGACAAACGAACGAAATGCATTAATAAATAAAACCGCAAGTCAGATGAACACATATTCTGCATTATTTTTCGCCCAGATTTTAGTTTCTAATTGTTAACCATCTATAGATCAGCGTCTCAGCATTATAATGTGTCTGAGAAAGAAGAGAGATAGAGGGAAGCCGGCGATTAGACGTCGGAATAGATTCAGTTATTGGATCCAGAAAAGACTTTGGTCTAAAATGGAAGTCAACTATCTATTTCATGAATAAACTAAAAATCTCTTGAGCATCATTTTCATCTATATCATATATATACAGATATTTACTATATACTTACTCCATACTTACGTATACTTAAGATACTCACTTATATTTTAAGATTTTTTATTTTTTTTTTTTATATCTAGTATGTCTGTTGAGTCTATCATAATAATATATTATATATTATATACTATTATATATATATAAAATTATAATATACTATTATAGTATATATATACTTAATTGATTTCTACGTATCTTTGAGTTATCATATATATTATAATATCATATATACTATATATAGTTCTATGATATATATAATGATTTTCTAGTATCTTACCAGTTATCATATATATAAGTATAATAAGTAAATATTAGCTTCTATACTAATAATGATTTCTTATCTAGAGTATGCGTTGATTGTTCATTACAATTCTACTTAACCTATATATATCAATATATATACACCAATATATGAACCTGACTTCTAGTATCTCTGAGTATCATAATATATATTATCCAATACCAAACCTAATTATATACTATATAATGATTTCTGAGTACTACTTTCTGAAGTTATCTCAATACTCACATAACACTATACACAATCCTCAATTACCAGTCTATATAATTCTCATAATCTAATATAATATCTTACTTAGTAGTATCTTAATGAGTTATCATATATATATACTATATGATATAACTTCTAATATATTTAGTATCTATATTATATATGTTATTCAAAAATCTTTTAAGTTATTCCACACACACACCCTACACACACACAACACACACACACACACTTATAAATACCGACTAATATATGAGAACCTATATATAATCAGGATATTGGGGTATATTCACAAGATTTTGACTTTCACATAGCGTCTAATACCCCCTTTGGAAACTGTAGACATCATATCAATTGCTCCTCCAGGCTAATAGTAAAACAATGAGAGATATCCTCTTTAACCTGTTAAGTAACTATGTCTGGAGAAGTACCAAACTCTAAATCAAACCTGTAAACTCCGCTCCAAGAACTTGACCTAGTGTCATATATTGCTTCGTACAGAAGAGTTGCGTAACGTGCCACATTGACAAACCTGGCTTTACTCTATTTTAAAAACTGGTGTATACACAAAGTCAGTTCAATTTAATTGAAAAGCACAATGCTTAAATTATTAGAAAATATCCCTATTCTAATATCATAGACTGTTGTATCAATTATTTACACATTTATGATATCTTTATATAATACGAGCTACATTATAAATACTAAGCTAACATATATGCCACCCTCCAGCGTTGCAAGTATTTAGTTAAATTTGTATAATAAAAATATGATATTAGAAAGGCTTAAAAATGCCGAAACTGAAATAAGAATGTAGATCAAATAGATTTGCAATCAGAGGGCTAACATGCATGAAAAAATAGAACAACTTGAAACTAACTCTTTCCATCCTTTTTCCCGCTTACTCCCGTCTATTATTGTAAATTTCCTAATTAACAACTGGTTTAGTTAAAATAGGAAAGTAAAGAAAATATTACAGTTATTTCTCTTGTTAAGATTTCTTTAAGATTTATTGAAGAGAATTTTCTGCTCATATTCAATAAGAAAAACCCAAAACAATTAGAAATCAAAAATACTAACATATATTTATTAAAACAATTTTTATAATCAATATGCAAATGTACCTTCTCATTCATATTGTAAACCTCATTTTGCTTGTATATAATAAATACAATTGCATATATTATATATGTAGATATTGCAACACAGTGTACAGTAAATGTAAAACAATTTTTATTAATAATTGAGATATAAATAAATAAAATCATGGAGCGAATATGATGTAAAATTAACTAAAGCAATTGTGACTGCTATAGTCATATACTAAGATTTTCGTTACACGAACAGACAAAACGCCCACAATCTCCATTATTAATAAAGATAGTACTATATATACTATATATATATATATAATATATAATACTATAATTTCCCAGAATGCCAAATAGACATAGATCCACCATTCCACATGCCTCCCCAACAGGATATAAAAGTGCTATTTACTACGTGTGAAACTTATTTATCTGATATGTACCTCTACGCAATCCTTTTTATATGTTTCTATTTGTCTATCCGTATATTATATTATATTATGTTTGCGTTTGCAAAAGCCCAGACACATGAAGAACACTAACAAGAAAAATATAGATTGTAATCCGTATATATATTAATTCCAAATGAATTGCTATGTCTTCTCATCAGGCAGAGCACACAGAAATAATTATTAGAATAAACACACTGTCAGACTTATTCTTCAGTCTTGCCCTGTTTAATTCTTTTTCCAACAACATTATTTAACGTCCTTTATATATTTTACAAGTGATATCAAGGGAAAATAAAAGGGTCACAACGTAAAACAGAACAACTAAGTCAGCAAAACTATAAAAAGGCCAGCAGAACGAAAAATATGAAGTTTCGGTTCAAAAGTGCTTTTAGATTATTTGTAATTTTTAGTCCCAAACGTCTTTTGCGAGTAACATTCGATTTACTATAATTAATGTTTTCATTTTCCTCAATTGTTTTCTTTCTTATTTATCCATTGACTTGATTTGTTTTAATGTCCATACTAAGTATCCAGCAACACGAGTCAACCTTAGGTCTACGTGCATTGGAAATTTACAGTCTATATAGATCCTATAGTCTCATATATGCGGTTACCCAATTCAAAAAT
>CM042146.1:9269704-9307204 GCA_023376005.1 Doryteuthis pealeii
CCTAATATATTTCTTCGCTCATTTTTCATAAATTCTATAGTAATATAGTATTAGCTACTAGATATATATCCGGGTGAATCTTCCTCATCTATTGACAGCCTCACAAATCTCTTAGTACTTATTTCAGAAAGACCACATTCTGCTTACTGCTCTCATGATGATTTAATAACCAAAAATTCAAAACTGATCTGATTAGTTATTTTTTGCTGGAAAACCCCATGTGTGCAGCACAGAGGGATCATGTCACAAACGCTACTCAGCATTTCTTTCGGTAAATTACATTTTATCATTCTCTAAAAATGGCAGTTAAAAGACCAGACCTGAAACTGCGTCTGTAGACGCCATATAAGAAATCCGCCTTTTCTGTCCGATAATTTCTATTAAGACTTATAATCAGATCAAGCTGCGACTGAATTTTTTTCTTAAAGTAAAAAGAAAGAAGGAATAAATTGGGAACAGTCCAGCTTCGATACTTATTGCTCTTCCTGAGCTAATATAAAAATGGGAAAAAGGAATTAAGAATTTCACATAACTTGACATGTGTTTGCCTTAAGGTCATGTTGGCTTCATTCGGGGAGATCCCCTCTTTTTTTTTTTTTCCAACTTGTTTAATTTATTTGGTTTTGAAATAGGCTTAATACCTTTTTTTAAACCTTTTGTTACTTTTTATTTCATTTTACCACTATGTGAGAGGTAGTGTGAAATTAATGGACTTGCCTAAGGTCAAACCAATCGTCGTATGTGGCGAGAAAGTGACAACTCCCATCTTAAAAATCGTCATACCCCTTAAAATTGACAGCGCTTCGAATGAAAATTAATGCCATACCCGAAGGCCTTTTCATATGAATTATAATATATATTATATAATATATAATTGTATATATACATAATGTGTATATAGGCTGTGTGTTGGTTTGTATATGTGTATATATGTGTTGTGTTGTTCTGTAGTTATGTGTATATATGGTGCTGTTGTTTATATGTTATATTATGTGTTGTTTGGTTTGTATATTGGTATATATGTGTGTGTTGGTTTGTATAGTGGTAATATTGTGTGTGTTGTGTAATGTGTATATATGTGTTGTGTTGGTTGTGTATATTGTGTATATATTGTGTGTTGGTTTTGATATGCGTGGTATATATGTGTGTGTTGGTTGTATAGTAATATGTGTTGTTTGCATTTGTACTATGTGTATATATGATGTGGTGTGTGTGTGGGGTGTATATGTGATAATATGTGTGTGTGGTTTATATGTATAATAGTTTGTTAAATGTGTGGGGGTTTTTTATGTATATTAAATCATATCATTTTGCTTATATATCATGGATATGCCTTTACATATGATTTATATATGTATATCACTAAGAAAGAGGACGCTTAAATAGTGTCGGTTAAGAGGGCAGCGGAGAGAAGAGTATCGGTTGAAACTCTATATTCATATTGACATATTTACAAAATACCAGTTATTGTCTTAAGTAGTATGGAAAAAAATTCGCTATATTGGTCATGGGCTAGACTTTTTTAATAACTTTATTTTAAATAGCATGACGGCCATAGTTTAAACTGCTTTTCTCACTTTTTATTGTATATTCAAATTCATTCAATTTCCAGATTCAAAAACATTTACATATAAAGAGGCAAGTATACAAATAATAATACACTTTTATATACATATATTCTTAATGTAACATAAAAAACTGGAGGAAACATGTTTTCTGTGTTAATGTTGGAAATTATTTCTCTTACAATGAGCGTTTTCGAGTATTATATATTATTATAATATATATATATATATAGAGAAGGTCCGAAAATGTATTATGTTCTCGAGAAAAATTTTATTCTTTTTATCTTATATCGCACACGTGTTTCTGATTGTTTGTTTCTTCAGGCATTGAGTTATGATTTGCAGAATATGTCCGTAATATTTGATAGGTGTTGGGTTTTTTTTGCAATTTTCTATTGTAATTTGTATAACTATTATTATAGTAGAATTTACCTTTCTCAGCTTTTACGTATTTTTTGAAAAAGTTAACCCGTAATCTAGATTAACTGGGATTGTAATGACAACTTTTTGCTTGGACTATGGCCAAATTTTCAGATTCTGAAGTAAAGCAGACACAGACCGCAGGAAATAACGAGTTAGTATTCTTTTGATGATTTATCCAAAGTGGCATAATCCTTGCTAGTTCTGTTAGATAAACAAAGAAAAGTTCACTGTTTTAACCTGTCAATTGCGTTTACATTGGGGAAATACGCTTAACAATATCGGGCGATCCAACATTATTTAAATCTTAGAAACAAACAGATTTCCTGCTAAAGTATCATGCTAATGTCACACACTTAGAAAATGGTAAATGGGGCGGTCTGTTAAAACATTGAAAGAATAGTGATTAGTCATAGGAATAATTACCAACCCCTTCAAAAGGTCAATTTTAAAGTTTTCTTTCTCTTAGACTGGTTGCTAGGACAAGGTTAAAGAGGACTGGTCTGGTCTAGTATTTACCTATTGCAAGAGAAGAGAGAAAGGTGATGCATACCTTCACCAAGGTGACCACTTCATACAACAATAACTTTCTTATATATAATAAAAAGACTTCTACAAGAAATCAAGTTGATTGGTAATTCTGTAGTAAGTAAATAAGTCGTCGGGGCGGACTAAAGTCGGTATCAGCCCATTCAGTAAAGGAGTCTTTCTGCTTTTCAATAGCGCTATACCAAGGTGATTGTTTTGCGTCTGGAGGGGGGCGCCACACCTTACCACCAGTTCCTTACTTACCGCACAGATCCCTGTGTTTACTTCATACGCTGAGGTTGGCGAGGACTCGGTATCGAACTAGAATCCTTGGTGACTTCAAGTCGAACGCTCTACCGATTGAGCTAACGTGGTATAAATAAACAGCAATGAGTTAGTCGACGAAGTAGCCCTATTGTATGTATCAACCGAACAGTGAATCAATCTATACACCTATTTGCTTGAATATCATTAGGGAGATTATTTTGTGATTTATAGGCGGATGCTCTACCGACTGAGCTAAAAACGGCACATGATATTTTTATAGCACAGTCAAAAAAGACTGCTATAAGACATTATTTGTTGGTAACTTTAGTACCCTAATTGAAAATGACCCAATAATATCAGTGGTCAATATATCGGCATTAACTAAATGAAAACTGTCATATGATAGGTGAATTCATTGAGACATTTTGAAGTAATTTTTTTACTTTAAATGACGCCTCAAATTGTTCGAGGTAGCAATTACAGAGCCAGTGATGGCATGAAGACATTTTTTAAAAGCTTTGAGGAATAATTGATTACTGGAGACAAAAACAAACCGGAATATACAAAAAACGAAAAGAATGAAATCATATAAATAGATCAAATGTTTACCTAGTTTTTGTTTTGTTTTCACTAGAAATGTGGGAAGAGATATTCAACAACGGATTGAAAGCCATTGTTAAGGAAATTAATACTTTTGACACATCTCAAGCTGACTAAATAGATAAAACTATCATTTGTATGGAAATTCTTCGTTGGAAACCAGAAGTAGATAATTGCATTTAATAGCAGCAAATTGATAAAGGAAATGCTGACTTGTAAGTGTTCAGCTTTTATATCGTTTGATATTTCTTAGATTACTCGGTTGGCTGTTTGGGACACTGAAAAATGAATCCAAGGCAAAATTCTAAATCAAGACGAATGAAATGAGATGGCCGACGAGTAAAATAAAGTAACACGTTGATGAAAAAAAAAAGAAAAGAAATGCGATTGAAGAGGATTCAGATTTGATTGAAGTGTTAACGAATTCACATGTGTTACTTTCAGGAATTCTCTACATAAAACGACACTGAACACCAGGGGCAAGGCACGTCTAGACAGTCAATTTATTTGTTTCTTTTCATGTAGGTGCAAACACTCCCTATGCCTTGGCACGCTGTCTTTCAAAGTTGTACATTTAAACGACCAATAACATCTGCCCAGCACCATGTACGCACTCGGGTGCATATATGGACTATTTTATGAGTCGTAAATCGCATATATCAAAATAAGACTTGATTATCCTATTACATACAACCAGCAAACAAGAACAACAACACACACAAATAAATATTAAAATATAATATTATATATATATATATATATATATATATATATATATAATATAATATATGTGTGTGTGTGTTCATGTGGAATTGGTTCTATTAGCAGTTGTCACGATAACATGTATTTACACATATTGAACACAATTTACGTTCATCAAAACACACAGGGAATATAGTGCTATATCTAAAATATGAATGGTCACCGTCGTGAGAAAAGGAAACGCACATGGTAGTCAAATCCTGGAATTTGCTGTTGCAATTCACATAGTTAATACTCTTGGGAAATGTATGCAACCACATGGTTTTCCTCTAGCTATGAGTAAATAGTCTCTTTTTTCTCACCCTCTATAGGAAACTATTAACACAGACTATAATATTTAGAATTTGTCTGAACCTCCAGTCTAGATTAAGACAAATACTTTGCATTCAAAACCGGTTGTGTGTAAACCTAGAAACTGTTCCTATCTAATTGTACCATGTAACTCAGTGCAGCATATAAAATAGAGATGCCACAATGTGAATTGCTCGAATGACATCCCTATAACCCACAAATGCCACTAAGTATAAAAATGAGAATATACACACACACACATATTATATATATATATATATATATATATATATATATATTATATATATATATATATATATGTGTGTGTGTGTGTGTATCATTTTATTAGGTGATAGAAACTGAATACATTTCATCGTCACTATTTTTCGTGCAAAGATCAAAGGACGATGACACATTTAGAATAACAAGGCAAGTAAGTGTTTTTTTTTTCCTTTTCGCCTTGTTATTAGATAAGTGTAACGTTAAAACCAGTCGGTTATTTGGACATTTTTATAGGGAATAAAAGCTATATGAATAAAGCAGAAAAGTTGTATGTTTGACCACTATAGAAGTACAGACAATTCGATTGTAGAGCTATCAAATTCACTATGCGTAGTTATTAAACCCTTATATCAACTACTCATATTTAATAATGAATGTGCCTACCGTTGTATAGCTTCAAACATACATTCATAATACACTTAATTCTATGGTTACAAGTAATTATCATTATTTAATAATAGCCGTTTTTAGTTCACGCTTATATCGTTTCAAGTAACTAATAATAATTCGGAGTTACTTGATCATAGCAATGTAGTGTCAGATACTACCCCCTCCCATCTACAGAGAATGCAGACAGTGGATTCTGAGCCCCAACCACAGTATGGTTAAAGTAACCATGCAAAATGAAAATATCGAACAAAAATTTATTTTCAAAAATCACGCCTGCTAAAGATTTCCAAAACAACCAAATTTCCGATCTAGCTATAATTCCCTAATTCGACCGTCTGTAATTATGTTCTCTTCCCTTATTGAACTGATTAAAATATCTTGTGCTGTAATTTAAAATGACCCGGTCCACCGCGCCAAACATGCAGCACATTGTTTTGTTTGCGCTAAATCAGTTCTCCTTTCGGCCAATCTTGTAACAAAGGCAAGGGCGATTCATTCTTTGTTTTCGTGGATTTATTAATTCGATTTGATCTTATTAAGTTAAGACTCCAGGAAATGACAGTAGTGCATTTCGGGTTGAGAAGTAAAAACACCGCGCGTTATCAATTAAAGATAAGTTTGAAGTCTTAAAATATTCGAGAACCGTGTATTGATGAAGATTCAAGTGAAAGTTACTATATTGGTTCTTTCGCCATTACAATATAAAGAAACAGAAAGAAAAAAATGTAATTCTATTTAACAGTGTACAGACATTATCTAATTAAAATATCTTTTTAATATTTCTGTTGCGTAATCTTCAAATATAGCTGGTTTCCTGTTATTTGAAATTTAATTGCAGTTCAGAATACTTAATAAAGTCATTAGCCACGGGTAGGATATGACAAAAGAATAGGGCCTCAGCGAGGATCGAACTCGCTATTCAGTAGTAATAGACCTGGGATATTTAGATAATGTATGTCTTACTAATTCTAATACAATACAAAGAGGACGAAAGACAAAACCATATTTCATAAATAAGGTAGACTTCGGCAACCATTGATATGACAACCGGTCTATGGGAAGGTAAACTCGCTATTTTAACCTGTTAAACTCGATTTAAAATGATTTTACCACGTTGATCGGTTGCATAAATGCGGAAATATTTACTTACCAGACAAAATTCTTCTAGTAGGTATGTATTAACCAACACCTCAAATGAGCAGTATATGGCGTGTCATTTATGCACTGGACTCCTCCAGCCGCACTAATACGTTCTATTTCGGACTATTACTCTTGAATATCCCCCCCCCACCGCTATTGTTTAAATAGTACCCCAACTGTCTTATACAAGGATGCCTTGACATCAGATAAACACCGAAGTACCATAGGTCATTAAAAGAAGAGACTAATTGTTGTGGGGTTTTAAGGGTCAAATAAGAATAAAACGACGGGTAACAAATGTAGGAAAATGTATTAACAAAAAGAGTAGACAATTACAGTACAGAAAAGTGGAATTACGCCCGACAAATAGTTATGAGCTGACTCGCATTGGCTTACTCTCACGACATAATTGTCCTGTTACTTATAGTAACCGTCGGCGCATCCATTAGTCTATAGGTTATATCACCTAAAAACACTAATCGATCAGCCACTTTCAGAAATTGAACTTGGATCGCTAAATCCATTTACGATGCTGATAAGCGCAAAGCTACAATATCGCTCTGATAAAAATAGTGTTACAAAAATGAATGAAATTTGACCATAAAACCAATTAACCTTTTCCCTGGATGTAACACTTCTTTATTTTTGTTGTTTTTTGAAATGACAATAACAAAATAATTTTCAGCTTGCACTGTAGATAAAAATGCTCATTTATCCGTAAAATATTGTTCGTTTATTTACCCTCGACTTTCCATATATCACAAGAATCGTCATAACAATTTAATTCGAACAAATCGTTGAAGAAGCAAACATTTATCATTTTATAGACAAACGAACGGAAATGGCATTAAAATAAAACGCAAGGTCAGATGAAACATATTTGATTATTTTTCGCCCAGATTTAGTTTTATGGTTAAATCTATAGATCAGGCGTCTTCAGATTGATTAATGTGTCTGAGAAAGAAGAGAGATAGATGGGAAGCGGCGATTAGACGCGGGAATAGATTCAGTTATTTGATCAGAAAGATTTTGGTTAAAATGGAAGATACTATCTATTTGAATTTCTAAAATCTTGATCTATTTATATAATTCATATATATACTATATATATATATATATATATATATATATTGATTTCTAAAGATCTTTTGAGTCATCATATATATATATATGATTTTCTAGTATCTTTAATTATCATATATTATATAATTATAATGACTTCTAATATATTTTAGTTATCTTACTATATTATATATATTATTATATATGGTTTCTAAAATATGTTAGTTATCACACACACACACCACACACATACATATATATATATATATATTATATATATATATATATATATATCAGGATATTGGTGGTATATTCACAAGATTTGACTTTCACATAGCGCTAATACCCTTGGAAATGTAGACATCAATCAATTCTCCCTCCAGGTATGAGTAAATAATATGAGAGACTATCCTCTTTAACCTTGTTTAAGTAACTAGTCTGGGAGAAGTAAAACTCTAAATTCAAACCTGTTAAACTCCGCTCAAGAACTTGACCTAGTGTCATATATTGCTCGTACAGAAGGGTTGTAAACGTGCACATTGATAAACCTGCTTTATCTATTTTAAAAATGTGTGTATACCAAAGTCAGGTTCATTTAATTGAAAGCACAATGCTTAAATATTAGAGAAATATTCCCTATTCTAAAATTATAACTCTTGTATCATTATTTACACTGACTTAGTTATAAACCGAGTACATATATATATGTGTGTGTGTGTGCTTAATTGGAGTCGTACCTCGTGTAATAAAAGTTACTGAAGAGGAATATTAACCTACTCTAAACAAATCGTAAAATCTAGGAAGTCTGTTTGGTGTAGGGGTTGTGATATCGGCCTGTCAGCTTGGCAGTCCGGTTTCAAATCACGCACAGGGCGGCCTTCCTATCTATAGCTCTGCTGATGAGGCCTAATAGGCCGAAATGTACATACAGAGATTGATTTTTCTCGATTTGTTTAGCCATACATTTAAATAGGCATTCCCGCCTAATTCATTATTAATTAATTAATTTTCAAAATTAGGTACGACTCCACTTAAGCACATATTCTCCCAAAAATTGTCGGCAAAAAAGCCATTCCAAACATACCGTGTTTACATATAATTTTCCCAGAATGCCAAATAGACTAGATCACCGTTCCCATCATGCCTCACACAACAGGATATAAAGTGATATTTACTACGCGGAAACTTATTTATCTGATATGTATCTATGCAATTCTTTTTTATATGTTTCTATTGTCTATCGTATATATATATAATATATATATATATATATATATATATAAGGATATAGTTTTGGTTGCAAAGTGCAGACAATGAAGAACACTAACAGAAAATAGATTGAACCGTATAAAGGGATTAATCTCCAAATGATTGCTATGTTCTTCTCATAGTGGCAGAGACAGAAATAATTATTAGGAAAACACACTGTCGATATTTCAGTTCTTTGAGTTGGTTTTGTTTTCCGACAACATATTTAAACGTGTTTATATTTTTACAAGTGATATCAAAGGGTAAAATAAAAGGCACAACGTAAAAAACAAACTAAGTAGCAAAATCTATAAAAGGCAGCAGAAAGAAAATATGAATCGTTTCAAAAGGTTTGATTATTTGTAATTTTAGCCCAACGTCTTTTGAGTCGATTCGTTTAGTTTTATTAAGTGTTTTTGATTTTCCTCTTTGTTTTTTTTTCTTTTTAGTCCATTGACTTGTTTTGTTTTAATGCATACTAGTATTGCAGCAAACGAGTTAGGTCGATATTGATTGGTAAATTGTTACTATTATATAGTCCTTATAAGTCTCATATATTGGTTACCAATAAGAAAATGTTACTAAAAAAAAAAAAAGAGGAAACGTGATAAAAAACAACGAGAATCCGCATGCTCACATATACGCTATTAAAAGAAAAAAAAAAAGAATTTTAGAAGAGAGACTAAAGAATTTAAATAAAAAGAGAAAAATATTACTCTTAATGGAAGAGCGAATGAAAACTATTCGAAAAATACTATTGGGAGTAGTTAATAGAGTATTTGAAAAAAAAACATATATATATATATATATATATATATATATATATATGGTCGACTGGCCTATTATCGGTATCAGCCGGACAACAAAGGAGTCTATCCACTTTTCTCACCGCTATTCCAGGGAGATTGTTTCTGCGTCTGAAATAGAGTGTCACTCCTACCACCAGATCCAAACTGTGCTATTTATGGGCTTATTTGATGAGGGATAGTATCGAACCCAGAAACTTGTGGTTTTGAGACGCTGCACTAATAACTGAATTATACTGGCATATATATATATATATATATATATATATATATATATATATAATATATATATATGACCATAGTATGAAGTTTAGACGAAGACAAGAATCAAAGGAAATTTACCAGAAATGTATTAAGGAAGTAACATTCAATGAAATCTAATATACAAAGGATAATTAAAATAAATTTAATCTCTGAATCGAATAGAAAATGAGAGTTTGAGTAAAGTAACTATAGAAAATGATTGAGAGGATTCTAAACTTTAGAACAAACGGAAAGAAATAACTGTAATACGTTAAGACATAAAGAAAAGAAAAGACGTGCCAGAAGAAAGCAATTGAGTATTTTCCCAAATGTTCAGCGGGGATAAGTTTTAAAAATCGTGGGGAAATAGATAAAATGTAAGCAAAGAAATAGATAGAACTTTAGAAAGTACTGCCCATCCGAGTAGAGTGGACCTGGGAATCGAAAAGATCCAACATGTATCTTATTAAGTCATCTATCATTTAATCTAATTGTTTAAGGGATAAGAGAAACTGTCTACGACAATTTATCGTTTAAGCTTTAAAATTAAAAACGATTTTTAATGTAAAGAATTATGAATTAAGCAAAATTTGTACAATTTGACGTTCTGGTTAACACAATCGCATTTTCATGTTTAGTCAGATTAATTTTTGAACTGACTAATCGTTAAGAGATATATAGAGAGGTATAAAGACATTAGGTTATTTCGTAAGTCTTCCAGGATTTACATCGGTGTTAACGTAAGAGGACAGTCTTTAAAAGCTCATGGCTGGGAAGAACAGGAATAAAGGAGTCTTATCCCTCTGTCAGTCAGCGTATTCTAATCTCCGCTTATAGGGTAAATAGAATTATGGTTCATTCAGTTGTCTTTTATGCACACATTAATTTGCTTTCTTATTTCATTTTTTCTTACAAAAAAGTCAAAGTAAATACCAGACTCCGGTAATTGTTTGTTAGTATTCAGTAATTTGGTTTGCTTGGCGCTTGTATCCAGTGAATGAATTTGGGTGAGATAGATTTTCTTAAAGGAAAAAAAAAAGAACCTAGAACATGTTTAACTATATAGAAAAGAGGTATACAGAAAAGATGAAAATAGAGTAAAGAAAGTAAAAATATAATTAAATAAACATAGTTAAAAGCACACTAAAATACTCATAGAGAAAAAATACAAAAGAAATGTAAAAAAAAAAATTAAAAAAACAAATAAACACGTAAAAGAAGTTAATGCGACCAACTTGTAGTCAAAGAATGAAGTTCATTTTCAAGTGCGCATATAGAATAATTTTCACTCAATCTTTCATTGGTAGAAAAGAGAAGGGAAAAAAACCCAATATGATCAATACGCATTTCCAATTCTCTTGGCATCAAATGATATTTAAGCAATTTGAAAGAAATTTCCAATAATTTCTTCCTATCTTTCTTCTGTCCTCTCACGCTTTCTTTCTCTCTCCCTTTCTTTTCATCGTTGTAAGCAATCCACACATGTTTAATATGTTTACACAAGTTTTTATTTGGTGGAAGGGGAGGTGAAAACATTTCAATGCTGAAAATCAAAATGAGTATGTCAATTAGAAACACTGAGAGAAAACTAAACAAACATTTATACTGTAGTAAAAAAAAAAGAACCACTTTATTACAAAATAGATTCTAATGCAATTATGTTTTCTTTCATAAAATTATAAGAATTATAAAAACTCGACTATTAATGTTTTTCTACACAGTGGACAATTTTAAGCGATATATTTCAAATAATGTAAACTTTTTTTTTTTTGTGTGTTTTTTAAAAAAATAAAGTCTGGTTGTAAAATCAGAGAATCACCAAAACCAACTTTCCTTTTCTTATGGAAAATATACTATATATATATATATATATATATTATATATATAATATATATATTATATATATTACTATATTAAAAAAAATGAAAAAAAACACAGGTTTAAATGGTTAAGTGGTGAGTTTATTGGCCGACGCTGCAGTGCTTCCATCTATTAATTCGATCATCTTCAGGGCATTTGTTGGTATATGGAAGGTGATGAGACATTTTTTTATCACAAGAAATAACGAGAAAGCGAGTGGTAGTCATTGTTATCATCTGTTTAAAAAATTTTGAGGTTTGAAAAAAGGGGACGGTTTGAAATATGATGCGTATATTCTCTTTTATGGCGTGAGTATGGGACGGTGTAGGTATCGAAAGGAAACATGTGCATTTTTGTTGGTTTGTGTGTGTGTATGTGTATACATTTTTTGCGATAAACGACAGCGGAAATAAACTAACGTTGTTGTGTATAATAATATAATAGATATATATAATATATATATTATTATATGATACAGTAGAAATACGGTTTTAATCAATGTGAGACAATGAGTTTTTTTTCAGCACAAACAAAACGATCTAATTGATAAATAATATTGATTCCGTTCCGTGATAATGATTATCAATGCAGTTTATAGTCATACAGAGAACACGTCTCTATATTTGTTCACTCTTGTCTCTAGTTCTATAATGTGATATGTATCAATGACACAAAGGTTGTTGACATTCTATTTAACTTCCAAATCTCTGTTTCTTTTTTGTACCCTAGTAGCCTCATAACCAGGTCACAGAACACATACAGCTGCCTGTATAACATATAAACGGATAAGATTGCAAATAAATTCTTATAGTATGGAGAGTACTCTCACAGGATACCACTCTGCTCTTGTGCAAAAACTCGACTTTCTGACGGATTTAACTAAAATTTCTAAAGGTAACTCAATCCAGTGGCTCAGACTGAAATTCTAGAATTACCTTTTAGAAATTTACTTAAATCAGTAACAAAGCCGAGACCTTGCAGGAAAACTGTGGGACACCAAGTTAGAATCAATCTCTTTTTCTAAATTAATATTGATTGAACGCGCCATTCTGTGGTTAATTCTAGAATTTCAGTCTGAGCCACTGGATTGAGTTACCTTTAGAAATTTAGTTAAATCCGTCAGAAAGTCGAGTATTTGCACAAGAGCAGAGTGGTATCCTGTGAGAAGTACTCTCCATACTATAAGAAATTTATTTGCAATCTTATCTTGTTTATAATGTTATACAGGCAGCTGTATGTGTTCTGTGACCTGGTTATGAGGCTACTAGGGTACAAAAAAGTAACAGAGATTTGGGAAGTTAAATAGAATGTCAACAACCTTTGTGTCATTGATACATATCACATTATAGGAACTAGAGACAAGAGTGAACAAATATAGAGACGTGTTCTCTGTATGACTATAAACTGCATCTGATAATCATTATCACGGAACGGAATCAATATTATTTATCAATTAGATCGTTTTGTTTGTGCTGAAAAAAACTCATTGTCTCACATTGATTAAAACCGTATTTTCTACTGTATCATATATATATATATATATATATATATATATTATATATATATATATATACACACAACGTTAATGTTTATTTCCGCTGTCGTTTATCGCAAAAAATGTATACACATACACACACACAACCACACACCTAAAAAATGCACAATGTTTCCTTTCGATACCTACACCGTCCCATACTCACGCCATAAAAGAGAATATTTGACGTCATATTTCAAACCGTCCCCTTTTTTCAAACCTCAAAATTTTTAAACAGATGAATAACAATGACTACCACTCGCTTTTCTCGTTATTCTTGTGATAAAAAATGTCTCATCACCTTCCATATACCAACAAATGCCCTGAAGATGATCGAATTAATAGATGGAAGCACTGCAGCGTCGGCCAATAAACTCACCACTTAACCCATTTAAACCTGTGTTTTTTTTCATTTTTTTTAATATAGTATATATATATATATATATATATATATATATATATATATATATATATATATATATATATAATATATTTCCATAAGAAAAGGAAAGTTGGTTTGGTGATTCTCTGATTTTACACCAGACTTTATTTTTTAAAAAACACACACAAAAAAAAAAAGTTTACATTATTTGAAAATATATCGCTTAAAATTGTCCACTGTGTAGAAAACACATTAATAGTCGAGTTTTTATAATTCTTATATTTTATGAAAGAAAACATAATTGCATTAGAATCTATTTTGTAATAAAGTGGTTCTTTTTTTTTACTACAGTATAAATGTTTGTTTAGTTTTCTCTCAGTGTTTCTAATTGACATACTCATTTTGATTTCAGCATTGAAATGTTTTCACCTCCCCTTCCACCAAATAAAAACATTGTGTAAACATATTAAACATGTTGTGGATTGCTTACAACGATTGAAAAGAAAGGGAGAGAGAAAGAAAGCGTGAGAGGGACAGAAGAAAGATAGGAAGAAATTATTGGAAATTTCTTTCAAATTGCTTAAATATCATTTGATGCCAAGGAGATTGGAAATGCGTATTGATCATATTGGGTTTTTTTCCCTTCTCTTTTCTACCAATGAAAGATTGAGTGAAAATTATTCTATATGCGCACTTGAAAATGAACTTCATTCTTTGACTACAAGTTGGTCGCATTAACTTTCTTTTACGTGTTTATTTGTTTTTTTTATTTTTTATTTACATTTCTTTTGTATTTTTCTCTATGAGTATTTTAGTGTGCTTTTAACTATGTTTATTTAATTATATTTTTACTTTCTTTACTCTATTTTCATCTTTTCTGTATACCCTCTTTCTATATAGTTAAACATGTTCTAGGTTCTTTTTTTTTCCTTTAAGAAAATCTATCTCACCCAAATTCATTCACTGGATACAAAGGCAGCCAAGCAAACCAAATTACTGAATACTAACAAACAATTACCGGAGTCTGGTATTTACTTTGACTTTTTTGTAAGAAAAAATGAAATAAGAAAGCAAATTAATGTGTGCATAAAAGACAACTGAATGAACCATAATTCTATTTACCCTATAAGCGGAGATTAGAATACGCTGACTGAAAGAGGGATAAGACTCCTTTATTCCTGTTCTTCCCAGCCATGAGCTTTTAAAGACTGTCCTCTTACGTTAACACCGATGTAAATCCTGGAAGACTTACGAAATAACCTAATGTCTTTATACCTCTCTATATATCTCTTAACGATTAGTCAGTTCAAAAATTAATCTGACTAAACATGAAAATGCGATTGTGTTAACAAGAACGTCAAATTTCACACATTTTGCTTAATTCATAATTCTTTACATTAAAAATCTTTTTTAATTTTAAAGCTTAAACGATAAATTGTCGTAGACAGTTTCTCTTATCCCTTAAACAATTAGATTAAATGATAGATGACTTAATAAGATACATGTTGGATCTTTTCGATTCCCAGGTCCACTCTACTCGGATGGGCAGTACTTTTTAAAGTTCTATCTATTTCTTTGCTTACATTTTATCTATTTCCCTACGATTTTTAAAACTTATCCCCGCTGAACATTTGGGAAAATACTCAATTGCTTTCTTCTGACACGTCTTTTCTTTTCTTTATGTCTTAACGTATTACAGTTATTTCTTTCCGTTTGTTCTAAAGTTTAGAATCCTCTCAATCATTTTCTATAGTTACTTTACTCAAACTCTCATTTTCTATTCGATTCAGAGATTAAATTTATTTTAATTATCCTTTGTATATTAGATTTCATTGAATGTTACTTCCTTAATAAATTTCTGGTAAATTTCCTTTGATTCTTGTCTTCGTCTAAACTTCATACTATGGTCATATATATATATATATATATATATATATATATATATATTATATATATATATGCCAGTTTAACTCAGTTATTAGTGCAGCGTCTCAAAACCACAAGTTTCTGGGTTTGATACTATCCCTCATCAAATAAGCCCATAAATAACACAGTTTGGATCTGGTGTTAGGACTGACACTATTTCAGACGCAGAAACAATCTCCCTGGAATAGCGGTGAGAAAAGTGGATAGACTCCTTTGTTGTCCAGCTGATACCGATAATAGGCCAGTCGACCATATATATATATATATATATATATATATATATATATATATGTTTTTTTTTTCAAATACTCTATTAACTACTCCCAATAGTATTTTTCGAATAGTTTTCATTCGCTCTTCCATTAAGAGTAATATTTTCCTCTTTTTATTTAAATTCTTTAGTCTCTCTTCTAAAATTCTTTTTTTTTTCTTTAATAGCGTATATGCGAGCATGCGGATTCTCGTTGTTTTTTATCACGTTTCCTCTTTCTTTTTTTAGTAACATTTTCTTATTGGTAACCAATATATGAGACTTATAAGGACTATATAATAGTAACAATTTACCAATCAATATCGACCTAACTCGTTTGCTGCAATACTAGTATGCATTAAAACAAAACAAGTCAATGGACTAAAAAGAAAAAAAAACAAAGAGGAAAATCAAAAACACTTAATAAAACTAAACGAATCGACTCAAAAGACGTTGGGCTAAAATTACAAATAATCAAACCTTTTGAAACGATTCATATTTTCTTTCTGCTGCCTTTTATAGATTTTGCTACTTAGTTGTTGTTTTTTACGTTGTGCCTTTTATTTTCCCCTTTGATATCACTTGTAAAAATATAAACACGTTTAAATATGTTGTCGGAAAACAAAACCAACTCAAAGAACTGAAATATCGACAGTGTGTTTTCCTAATAATTATTTCTGTCTCTGCCACTATGAGAAGAACATAGCAATCATTTGGAAATTAATCCCTTTATACGGTTCAATCTATTTTCTGTTAGTGTTCTTCATTGTCTGCACTTTGCAACCAAAACATATATATATATATATACGATAGACAATAGAAACATATAAAAAAGAATTGCGTAGATACATATCAGATAAATAAGTTTCCACGTAGTAAATATCACTTTATATCCTGTTGTGGAGGCATGATGGAACGGTGATCTAGTCTTGGCATTCTGGGAAAAATTATATGTAATACACGTATTATATGGAATGGCTTTTTGCCGACAATTTTGGAGAATATGTGCTTAATGGAGTCGTACCTAATTTTAAAATTAAAATTAATAATTGAATTAAATGCCTTTTAAATGTATGGCTAAACAAATCGAAAAATCAATCTCTGTAGTACATTTCGGCCTATTAGGCCTCATCAGCAGAGCTATAGATAGGAAGGCCGCCTGTGCGTGATTTTGAAACCGGACTGCCAAGCTGACAGGCCGATATCACAACCCCTAACCAAACAGACTTCCTAGATTTTACGATTTTAGAGTAGGTTAATATTCCTCTTCAAAACTTTTATTACACGATTAACTCCAATTAAGCACACACATACAGTATATATATATGTACTCGGTTTATAACTATATAAATGTGTAAATAATGATACAACAGTTATAATATTAGAATAGGGAATATTTCTCTAATATTTAAGCATTGTGCTTTCAATTAAATGAACCTGACTTTGGTATACACACATTTTTAAAATAGATAAAGCAGGTTTGTCAATGTGCACGTTTACCAACCCTTCTGTACGAGCAATATATGACACTAGGTCAAGTTCTTGAGCGGAGTTTAACAGGTTTGAATTTAGAGTTTTACTTCTCCCAGACTAGTTACTTAAACAAGGTTAAAGAGGATAGTCTCTCATATTATTTACTCATACCTGGAGGGAGAATTGATTGATGTCTACATTTCCCAAGGGTATTAGCGCTATGTGAAAGTCAAAATCTTGTGAATATACCCACCAATATCCTGATATATATATATATATATATATATATATATATATATATATATATATATGTGTGTGTGTGTGTGATAACTAACATATTTTAGAAACCATATATATATATATATATATATATATATATATATATAAGATAACTATATAATATATTAGAATCATATATATATATATATATATATATATGATAATTCAAAGATACTAGAAATCATATATATATGATGACTCAAAGATCTAAATCATTATATATATATATATATATATATATATATATATATATATAAATGATGACTCAAAGATTTTAGAAATTCAAATAGATAGTATCTTCCATTTTAACCAAAATCTTTCTGGATCAAATAACTGAATCTATTCCCGCGTCTAATCGCCGCTTCCCATCTATCTCTCTTCTTTCTCAGACACATTAATCAATCTGAAGACGCCTGATCTATAGATTTAACCATAAAACTAAATCTGGGCGAAAAATAATCAAAATATGTTTCATCTGACCTTGCGTTTTATTTATAATGCCATTTCCGTTCGTTTGTCTATAAAATGATAAATGTTTGCTTCTTCAACGATTTGTTCGAATTAAATTGTTATGACGATTCTTGTGATATATGGAAAGTCGAGGGTAAATAAACGAACAATATTTTACGGATAAATGAGCATTTTTATCTACAGTGCAAGCTGAAAATTATTTATGTTATTGTCATTTCAAAAAACAACAAAAATAAAGAAGTGTTACATCCAGGGAAAAGGTTAATTGGTTTTATGGTCAAATTTCATTTTTTTCTAACACTATTTTTATCAGAGCGATATGATTAGCTTTGCGCTTATCAGCATCGTAAATGGATTTAGCGATCCAAGTTCAATTTCTGAAAGTGGCTGATCGATTAGTGTTTTAGGTGATATAACCTATAGACTAATGGAATGCGCCGACGGTTACTATAAGTAACAGGGACAATTATGGCGTGAGAGTAAGCCAATGCGAGTCAGCTCATAACTCTATTGTCGGGCGTAATTCCCACTTCTCTGTACTGTAATTGTCTACTCTTTTGTTAATACATTTTCCTACATTTGTTACCCGTCGTTTTATTCTTATTTGACCCCTTAAAACCCCACAACAATTAGTCTCTACTTTTTAATGACCTATGGTACTTCGGTGTTTATCTGATGTCAAAGGCATCCTTGTCTAAGTACAGTTGGGGTACTATTTAAACAATAGCGGTGGGGGGGGGAATTCAAGAGTAATAATCCGAAACAGAACATATTAGTGCGGCTGGAGGAGTCCATTGCATAAATGACACGCCATATACTGCTCATTTGGAGGTGTTGGTTAATACATACCTACTAGAAGAATTTTGTCTGGTAAGTAAATATTTCCGTATTTATGCAACCGATCAACGTGGTAAAATCATTTTTAAATCGAGTTTAACAGGTTAAAATAGCGAGTTTACCTCCCCAAAGACCGGTTGTCATATCAATGGTTGCCGAAGTCTACCTTATTTATGAAATATGGGTTTTGTCTTTCTGTCTCTTTGTATTGTATTAGAATTAGTAAGACATACATTATCTAAATATCCCAGGTCTATTACTACTGAATAGCGAGTTCGATCCTCGCTGAGTGCCCTATTCTTTTGTCATATCCTACCCGTGGCTAATGACTTTATTAAGTATTCTGAACTGCAATTAAATTTCAAATAACATGGAAACCAGCGATATTTGAAGATTACGCAACAGAAATATTAAAAAGATATTTTAATTAGATAATGTCTGTGCACTGTTAAAATAGAATATACATTTTTTCTTTCTGTTTCTTTATATTGTAATGGCGAAAGAACCAATATAGTAACTTTCACTTGAATCTTCATCAATACACGGTTCTCGAATATTTTAAGACTTCAAACTTATCTTTAATTGATAACGCGCGGTGTTTTTACTTCTCAACCCGAAATGCACTACTGTCATTTCCTGGAGTCTTAACTTAATAAGATCAAATCGAATTAATAAATCCACGAAAACAAAGAATGAATCGCCCTTGCCTTTGTTTACAAGATTGCGCCGAAAGGAGAACTGATTTAGCGCAAACAAAACAATGTGCTGCATGTTGGCGCGGTGGACCGGGTCATTTTAAATTACAGCACAAGATATTTTAAATCAGTTCCAAATAAGGGAAGAGACATAATTACAGACAGTCGAATTAGGGAATTTATAGCTAGATCGGAAATTTGGTTGTTTTGGAAATCTTTAGCAGGCGTGATTTTTGAAAATAAATTTTTGTTCGATATTTTCATTTTGCATGGGTTACTTTTAACCATAGTGTGGTTGGGGCTCAGAATCCACTGTCTGCATTCTCTGTAGATGGGAGGGGTAGTATCTAACACTACATTGCTATGATCAAGTAACTCCGAATTATTATTAGTTACTTGAAACGATATAAGCGTGAACTAAAAACGGCTATTATTAAATAATGATAATTACTTGTAACCATAGAATTAAGTGTATTATGAATGTATGTTTGAAGCTATACAACGGTAGGCACATTCATTATTAAATATGAGTAGTTGATATAAGGGTTTAATAACTACGCATAGTGAATTTGATAGCTCTACATCGAATTGTCTGTACTTCTATAGTGGTCAAACATACAACTTTTCTGCTTTATTCATATAGCTTTATTCCCTATAAAAATGTCCAAAATAACCGACTGGTTTTAAACGTTACACTTATCTAATAACAAGGCGAAAAGGAAAAAAAAACACTTACTTGCCTTGTTATTCTAAATGTGTCATCGTCCTTTGATCTTTGCACGAAAAATAGTGACGATGAAATGTATTCAGTTCTATCACCTAATAATCAAACATGATACACACACACACACACATATATATATATATATATATATATATATATATATATATATATATATATATATATATATATATATATGTGTGTGTGTGTATATTCTCATTTTTATACTTAGTGGCATTTGTGGGTTATAGGGATGTCATATCGAGCAATTCACATTGTGGCATCTCTATTTTATATGCTGCACTGAGTTACATGGTACAATTAGATAGGAACAGTTTCTAGGTTTACACACAACCGGTTTGAATGCAAAGTATTTGTCTTAATCTAGACTGGAGGTCAGACAAATTCTAAATATTATAGTCTGTGTTAATAGTTTCCTATAGAGGGTGAGAAAAAAGAGACTATTTACTCATAGCTAGAGGAAAACCATGTGGTTGCATACATTTCCCAAGAGTATTAACTATGTGAATTGCAAACAGCCAATTCCAGGATTTGACTACCATGTCAGCGTTTCCTTTTCTCACGACGGTGACCATTACATATTTTAGATATAGCACTATATTCCCTGTGTGTTTGATGAACGTAAATTGTGTTCAATATGTGTAAATACATGTTATCGTGACAACTGCTAATAGACCAATTCCACATGAACACACACACACATATATATATATATATATAATATATATAATATATATATATATATATATATATAATATATATATTATGTGTGTGTTGTGTTCTTGTTTTGCTGGTTGTATGTAATAGGATAATCAAGTCTTATTTTGATATATGCGATTACGACTCATAAATAAGTCCATATATGCACCCGAGTGCGTACATGGTGCTGGGCAGATGTTATTGGTCGTTAAAATGTACAACTTTGAAAGACAGCGTGCCAAGGCATAGGGAGTGTTTGCACCTACATGAAAAGAAACAAATAAATTGACTGTCTAGACGTGCCTTGCCCCTGGTGTTCAGTGTCGTTTTATGTAGAGATTCCTTGAAAGTAACACATGTGACTTCGTTAACACTTCAATCAAATCTGAATCCTCTTCAATCGCATTTCTTTTCTTTTTTTTTCATCAACGTGTTACTTTTATTTTACTCGTCGGCCATCTCATTTCATTCGTCTTGATTTAGAATTTTGCCTTGATTCATTTTTCAGTGTCCCAAACAGCCAACCGAGTAATCTAAGAAATATCAAACGATATAAAAGCTGAACACTTACAAGTCAGCATTTCCTTTATCAATTTGCTGCTATTAAATGCAATTATCTACTTCTGGTTTCCAACGAAGAATTTCCATACAAATGATAGTTTATCTATTTAGTCAGCTTGAGATGTGTCAAAAGTATTAATTTCCTTAACAATGGCTTTTCAATCCGTTGTTGAATATCTCTTCCACATTTCTAGTGAAAAACAAAACAAAACTAGGTAAACATTTGATCTATTTATATGATTTCATTCTTTTCGTTTTTGTATAATTCCTGGTTTGTTTTTGTCTCCATAATCTAATTATTCCTCAAAGCCTTTTAAAAATGTCTCATGCCATCACTGGCTCTGTAATTGCTACCTCGAAACAATTTGAGGCGTCATTTAAAGTAACTAATTACTTCAAAATGTCTCAAATAATTCACCATATCATATGACAGTTTTCATTTAGTTAATGCCGATATATTGACCACGATATCTATTGGGTCATTTTCAATTAGGTTACTAAAGTTACCAATCAAATAATGTCTTATAGCAGTCTTTTTGACTGTGCTATAAAATATCATGTGCCGTTTTAGCTCAGTCGGTAGAGCATCCGCCTATAAATCACAAAATAATCTCCCTAATGATATTCAAGCAAATAGGTGTATAGATTGATTCACTGTTCGGTTGATACATACAATAGGCTACTTCGTCGACTAACTCATTGCTGTTATATTAACCACGTTAGCTCAATCGGTAGAGCGTTCGACTTGAAGTCACAAGGTTCCTAGTTCGATACCGGTCCTCGCCAACTCAGCGTATGAGTAACACAGGGATCTGTGCGGTAAAGTAAGGAACTGGTGGTAGGTGTGGCGCTCCCCCTCAGACGCAAAAACAATCACCTTGGTATAGCGCTATTGAAAAGCAGAAAGACTCCTTTACTGAATGGCTGATACCGACTTTAGTCCGCCCCGACGACTTTACTTTACTTACTACAGAAATTACCAATCAACTGATTTCTTGTAGAAGTCTTTTTATTATAATATAAAGAAAGTTATTGTTGTATGAAGTGGTCACCCTTGGTGAAGGTATGCATCCAACCTTTCTCTCTTTCTTGCAATAGGTAAATACTAGACCAGACCCAGTCCTCTTTAACCTTGTCCTAGCAACCAGTCTAAGAGAAAGAAAACTTTAAAATTGACCTTTTGAAGGGGTTGGTAAATTATTCTATGATAATCACTATTCTTTCAATGTTTTAACAGACGCCCCATTTACCTTTTCTAAGTGTGTGACATTAACATTACTTTAGCAGAAATCTGTTTGTTTCTAAGATTTTTTAAATAATGTTGATCGCCGATATGTTAAGCGTATTTCCCAAATGTAAACGACAATTGAAGGTTAAACAGTGAACTTTTCTTTGTTATTAACAAAACTAGCAAGGATTATGCCACTTTGATAAAATCATCAAAGAATACTAACTCGTTATTTCCTAGGGTCTGTTGTTGTTTACTTAGAATCTGAAATTTGGCATAGTCAGCAAAAAGTTGTCATACAATACCAGTTAATTAGATTACGGTTAACTTTTTCAAAAAATACGTAAAAGCTGAGAAAGGTAAATTCTACTATAATAAAAATAGTTATAAAATTACAATAGAAAAATTGCAAAAACACCCACAACCTATCAAATATCGGACATATTCTGCCAAATCAATAACTCAATGCCTGAAGAAGACAACAAATCAGAAACACGTGTCGCGTATATAAGATAAAAAGAATAAAACATTTTTTCTGAGAACATAATACATTTTTCGGACCTTCTTCTATATATATATATATATATATATATATATATATATATACTGAAAACGCTCATTGTAAGAGAAATAATTTCCAACATTAAAAAGAAAACATGTTTCCTCAGTTTTTTATGTACATTAAGAATATATGTATATAAAAAGTGTATTATTATTTTGTATACTTGCCTCTAGTTATATGTAATATTTTGAATCTGGGAAAATTTGAATGAATTGAATATACCAATAAAAAGGTGAGAAAGCAGTTAAACTATGGCCGTCATGCTATTAAAATAAAGTTATTAAAAAAGTCTAGCCATGACACATATAGCGATTTTTTCCATATACTTAATGACATAACTGTATTTGTATATGTCAATATGAATATAGAGTTTAAGATATTTTTGTGTTAAGAATATTTAAGCGTCCTCTCTTTTAGTGATATACATATATAAACATATGTAAGGATATACATAGATATATAAGCAAAATGATATGCAACACATATATACACATATACAAACCAACACACACATATATATACACATATACAAACCAACACACACACACATATACAAACCAACACACACATATATACACATACACATATACACATAACCAACACACACATATATACACATATACAAACCAACACACACATATATACACATATACAAACCAACACACACATATACACATATATAATATATATATATATATATATATATATATATATATATCATGAAAAGGCTTCGGGTATGGCATTAACTTTCATTCGAACGCTGTCACATTTTTATGACAATTTTTAAGATGGGAGTTTCACTTTCTCGCCACATAGACGATTGTTTGACCTTAGGCAAGTCCATTAACTTTCACACATACTCTCACATTCGTTGTAAAATGAAATAAAAAAGTAAAGTAAGTATAGCTTCAAACAATAATTATTGAAAGAGTCGAAATGACAGCCAACATGCTTTAAGGCAAACACATTCAAGTTATGTGAATTCTTATTCTTTTTTCCCTTTTTTTATATAGTCAGGAGAGAATAAGTTCGAAAGCTGGACTTTCCCACATTTTTCTTCTTTCTTTTATTACTTTAAGAAAAAAATTCAGTCGCAGCTCTGAATCTGATATATTTAATAGAAATTATCGGACAGAAAAAGGCGGTTTCTTATGCGTCTACAGAGCTTTCAGGTCTGTCTTTAACTGCCATTTACTAGAGAATGAAAATGTAATTTACGAAGAAATGCTGAGTAGCGTTTGTGACATGATCCTCTGTGCATGCACATGGGGTTTCAGCAAAAATACTATTCAGATCAGTTTTGAATGGTTTATTCATCAAATATTCATGAAGAAGTAAGCAGATGTGGTCTTCTGAAAAGTATAGAGATTTGTGAGGCTGTCAATAGTAGGAATTCACCCCGATATATATATATATATATATATATATAAATTTATGAAAATAGCGAAGAAATATATTATACAGACAATTCATCTCCAATACAAACTATTCGGTAAAAATATGTTGTATCCTCTTTATATAAGGATGGAAATGAGTAACCTACTCGAGTTCATCGATAGATTCTTCAGGGTTACTTTAAATTACTACTAAATTTAAGTCCCATTCCGACGGCATGTTATAAACCAAAGATTAATCGTAAACTCGATTAATTTAAAAGTAACCCTAAAGAATCTATCGATGAAACTCGAGTAGGTTACTCATTTCCATCCTTAAATAAATTTATGCTCTTTGAGCATTGTTTTTTCAACCTTAACCTCTGGATATTGTGCGCTTCCAACGATCGTTCTTATACCACCGGTAAGTTAATACTTATACATATATATATATAATATATATATATATATATATATATATATATATATATATATATTATAAGGTAGCGAAGTCAATAGCGCTTGGTAACTGATTTTTTTCTTCTACATGATTTTCAAACAATGTTGATATAATTACTTTACTACCGTAACATAAGTTAACATGCTCTATAAATGATATTAACCACCCTTTACCCATACGTATATATATGTGTGTGTGTGTGTGTGTTTATACCTAACATGGAAATAGATGTAATACCTAAAAATTGAGAATTTGGAATATATTTGTATATATTATTCAGGCCAGATATCCCCCGAAATGCCTTGAATATCGACCTTTGAACTCCATGATTTAAATGTCTCAAACACAGAAAAAAAAAATCGTCTGAGAGATAAAAAAACAAAAACTTTTCCAGACTTTATCTTTGAGATTGATCCTCTTTCTACCATAAATCTTTACTGAAATACTTAAGCGTAGAATGCGGACTGAGTGAGCTAAATTCAGACACACAGTACGGGGCATTTCTTTTGTGAGATAAATATCGTATGTGTAAGTCGTATATTACAAAAGGCAGGATAATTTATACGGATTTTCGATCCTTGAAAACTGTATTGCGAAAGAAAGTGCCATTAAGATTTTGCGACTTTATTTTCGTATACAGCAGAGACACCCACAAAAACATGGTACATTATTCTATTTATATGTTGTGGTTGTAAATTTTATGCACGTTTTTTTTTTTAATACCGCTTTACTGCGTGGCTATTTTTAAGATGTTATGAGAAGAATAAAATCACCCATTCCTTTTAATATAATGCAATCGCAAATTACAACCAAGTTGAAGACTTGACCTGGATCATCTCTTTGAACGACTATAGTAAAAAGTGTAGCAGACAAATACGCACACACTATATATATATATATATATATATATATATATATATATATATATATGATGTGTGTAATGTGGATCGATAATTTTGGTCAGACTCCAGCTAATACGAAATATAAAAGAATCCTGACAAATGGAGCCTAGAAGTCCAGTGAGAGTGTCGTAGGTAGTGTGCGAGGCGGAGTTAAGATGAAGAATTGCTTCGGATAAATAGACTCAGAAAAATCTAAATAAAAGCCCGAAAAGAAGGAATCGGAATGATATAAAAATAGCTGAGATACACATAGCATTTTTAAGGAAGTGGATTTTATCTGTTATATAAATTATACTCAACAGAAAGAACAAAAAGTTTTAGTGACAATTGAACAACGTATTTGGGATGGTTTATTATTCAGTTTTGCCACTTTTCTTTTGATTTATATAATATCTTCCTCATAGAAGGCTACCCGATAACCTAACTGAAAATCCACTCGTCAAACTGGTTAAATGATCGCAGCTACATTTTACATTAATAATAATGCCGTTGGGAACGGATTACGGTTATCTGCCAAAATCAGAGACCGATTCTACAGTGGGCGCCAAGCAACAATTTTTTTACAAATTTATTGAGGTCTTTTTTCAGATTTCTTTAATCTGTTTTACGGTTTTGTTTTGTTTTGTTTTCATAATATTGATATATCCTAGTCAGTGGGGCATAGAATACGCCGACATCAGTATTAGATATACGCGTTTGATATTATATATCTCTGTACAAATTATTTGTACTAAATAGAAATAAGGGAGTCTATCCCCTTTTGAATAGCGCTAGACCAAGGAGATAGACGCCACACCTACTAGCAGATCCTTACTTTATCGCACAGATCCCTATGCTACTCATACGCTGAGTTGGCGAGGACCGGTATCGAACTAGGAACCTTGTGGTTTCTAGCCGAACACTCTACTGACTGATCTAACTCGGTACGTATCTTATTATAATGGAGATTGTGAGTTTGTCTGTCTGTAACCGAAACTATATTACTATATAAGTCACAATTCCCTTCGTTATTTACATCACATTCTCCATGATTTTATTTATATTTAAACCTCAATTATTAATAAAATTGCTTCACCTTTTTATTAGTGTTGTCAATATCTACATACAAATAACATGCAATTGTATTTATATACAAAAGAATAGCGGTTTACAGTGTGAACGGAAGGCTAATTTGCATATTAATATTAAAAATCGAATTTAATAAATATGTGCTTAGTATTATTGATTTCTAACTGTTTGGTTTTATTTAATGAATATAAGCAAAAATCTCTTCAATGAATCTTAAATGAAATCCATTAACAAGATAAAATAACTGTCATTTTATTCTTTACTTCCTCTTTTAACTAAATACTTAAATTAGAAAAAATAACTATGAAAGACGAGTGATGGAAGAGTAAGTTTCAGTTGTTCCATATTTTATTATACTCCCTCTGTTTCAAATCCTTTTATCTGTATTCTTATTTAGTTTCATTAGCCTTTCTAATTTAATACAATATTTTATTACATTAAAACTTAAATACTTGCACCCGGAGGGTGCATATATTTGCTAGTATATATAAAGTTCCTTATTTTATTTAATATAGGCAAGACATTTTTCTAAACTTTTTGTCTTCTCATAATGGAACTTCCAACCTACTTTGGTTCTTATTTATTATTGTCTATACTTCCTTCTCATGCCGAATAGTTTCTCTTTAGCTATTTGTTTTTCAATTCATCTCAGCCAATAACACAAATATTCAAGTTGCTGTTCGAATGATATATTGTCCAGGTGGCAAGCATTAATTATCGATCGGGTATTTGCAATCGATCTTGTTCAGGGAATTTGGCCCTACCTCAGTTGGATTCGATGAAGTAAGCGTGAAGAATTCGTGATGTGGAAATATTGGGGGAGAACTGATAGATTAGGACAGTTTGGAATGAAAATAAAATAAGATTGGACACAGTAAAGTGGAACAGACAGGAAGATAAATAAAAAAATGTAAAAAGTTTTTTTTTTTAAAAGCGGGAAAATAATACCTAATGAAGCAAGTTTTTACGGCCAACCACTCCGCAGACTATGAAAAGACAGAAAACATTTACACTTCAGCGAATATATATATATATATATATATATATATATATATATATATATATATAACAGTTACGAGTGGGAATTATACAATTAAACGCTTTTTATTAGGTTTTATGTATCACCAAAATAAGCATCATTGGAATTTTGAATAATACGAATATTAACCAGACCTAAACTACCTATACACTTATATATATATATATATATATATATATATATATATAATCCCTCTACTCTGAATTCAAAATTCCCTCCAGCTATGGGTTAAATAGTAGGGCAGACTGGGCCCTTCAACCTTGGGTAGGTAACCAGTCTAGGAGAGGGATAACTCTGAATTCAAAATTCCTGTGGTCGGTCGTTGATTGGGTTTGTGGCAACCCTTGATGCACCAATTCTTTCCTATCGACTGTGCCAAAAAGTGTGGATGGTCCAACACAAGCCTTCACCACTATAAACAAATCAATGTGTGTGTGGACCCTCATGCGTCGAAAATCGACGAGAGAGTATATATATATATATATATATATATATATATATATATATAATATTGTATATTTACACCCCTCTTATGATATATATATATTATTATTTATACTTTTGCTTGAAGGCAATTATAAATGCATGTATCGCATAAAATTCGATAATTATAGAAAATAATTTACTTGTCAAGATTATTTTCTATAATTATCGAATTTTATGCGATACATGCATTTATAATTCCTTCAAGCAAAAATATAAATAATAATTTATTCAACATTGCTTCTATAAAAACAAACATCCAAAAATATATATATATATATATATATATATATATATATATATATATATATATATATATATATATATAATTTCTGGGTGCTCATAAGATCCGGTCTATATTTCCGCCTCTCTTGATCTCGACCTGACATGTTTGGATAACTAGATAAAGCATATCTTACTATACTTAGCCCACAGTATGATACATTGTAGTCTGTCAACCCGTCTTTCATCTATTTTCTCCCTTCTATCATGACCTACATATTCGCGCCCCGGACCATTTGCTTACAATGCCAATGTTGTAAAAATAACAACTTAGATGAACAAAAAAAAAACACACAATACGAAATGAATTCATGCATTATGCTGATTAGAATATATGTTCTTAATATTGAAGGTGTTTAATTAAGGTCCAGGTCAGAGGTTTAGCTGCTAATTACAAACAGTGTGGATAATATGGGGGCTATACTGTATGCATATTTAATTCTCATTAGTTCGGACTGCATAATAGATTTTTTTTTAAGAAGAAACCTTTAATTTTCGTGACGTGTATGTATAATTAGTGTTTGGTGAGAGATGAATAATTGATTACAAGTAGTTACCGAGAAAAGGATATGCCTTTTATTAAATACTTATCCCCCAAAACGATTTAGCAACGAGAGTCTGACTATAATCTAAATAACTATAAATGTTAAGGTGAAAGCATTGTTCAATAATAATTACCTTCTTATCAATCATTTGAAAACACATACATATATGTGGTTTTATGGTTAGATTCGAAAGAGATGGACTCGTCGACCCGAGTTCAATTCCTAGACGAAGCTGTTTGCATTTAACATGGCGTTAATACCCTTGGGAAAGATATGAATCCACTCTCCCTCAAGTTATGGGTAAATAGCAGGGCAGATTAGGCTCTTTAACCACGGCTAGGAAACCGGACTAGGAGAAGGAAAATTCTGCATTCAAACCTGTTAAACTCCACTTAAGAAATTGACCTTGTCACATCTTGCTTGTGTGGAGGGGTTGGTTATATATATATATATATATATATATATATATATAACTTAATCCATTTAAAAGTATACATGGCTCAATATTATTGATAGAACATGTATATCTAGTAGCAGTAATAAGGGGATAGACTACATAAAGGTGAGACAATGTTAGATACCAAGCGCCTTTGTTTTTATGCCTTTACTACCGAAGCACATACATCTATAAGTGAATAGGTCCCTATATCATTAATAGTATATATATATATATATATATATATATATATATATATATATATATGTGTGTGTGTGTGTGGGATCTAAAAATAAATAATATTTATGTTATTGTCAATCATCTGACGATCGATTTGCAACTTGTGAAACCAGCAGATATGCTATAAGGCTTATGAAGATTTTAAACGATTTAAAAATCTGCTTGCATTTGACATATATATATATATATATATATATTATATATATATTATTTGAGTACGAATCACCACTTCAGGCAAGAATCAAATTCTATGAGTGATATATCTAAGATTAAAATATTGATTCTCGTAATTTTTGACATATGTGTCAAAGTATCAGCGTGCGGCAAAGTGTAGGTTCCATCTTCATAAATATTTATTTATTTGTTTACCGATTTGTACATTTGTTAATATATGATCTATATTTTCTAATGATAAAATATAATAAAATAGCAAATCAGCATGTTTTCTAGGTACTCCAGGGGAAGTGCTTTCAGGCATTATTGCTGAAATGAGAAGCCACCCACGAAAATAGGAAGATTTGGTTAATGTAATGAAGATTCCTATTACAAATACATCGGAAATGGAAATTTTTATATAACCAGCGCTCTTTCTGCATTTGATAAATAAATAAATATATATATATATATATATATATTATATATATATAATATATCTCGTTATCTAATCCTGAAGTAAATGTCCTGCCCTGTTAAAGCAATTGGAGTAAGTGTCTTCAGATCTTATTGGTACTTTAAAGATCATTGGCTACAGCTTTTCTCTGTCCTCTGCTGACCATTTTTGGACACACAAGTTCAACCTCTATCGACCCGAGAACACTGCCGAAAACCCGATACATTTTGGTGCCTCCCCCGCACTCCCCCATCAGGGGCTCTCTACTCAACAAAATGACAACGACGATGCTCGACTGATTCAATAAAAAGAGGAATAGATTGTCATGGGCAAACTGTTTCCGGAATATTACTGCTGCATTCGTAATTCAATTCCGAGATACTCAAATAGTTGGAAGATCACGAACGTGATGCATTCGGTGACGCGGGATTTTTCTGAATTGCCTCGAGGAATCAGAGAATTAAATAAAGTAAACACACACACACACAAAAAAAAGAAAAAAATGGAGAAATTTAACTCATGATATTCGATGGTTTGTAGGCGGCAATATTCCTAGAAATAGTTTGGCTGTGTGCTCCTTCCAAAAATTGCCTTCGTTGTTGAAATAATTACATGAATACCAATATTGGTTCGTCTTCATAATCAAGGATATCTAACAAGAATACAACGAATGCATTCGATTGTTGCACCCACATGCTTCCATATATGTACATACATCAATTGATGAAATGGTCATAGTTGTGCAAAAGTGACTCGAATACCCGAGTTCAAATTCGGGACGAGACTGCTTACATTTTACCTAGAGCCAATACTCTTGACAAAAGTATGCATCCAATTATTCCTCCAATATATCTCTGGGTTAATAGTAGGAGATACTCGGCTCTTAAACCTTGGTAAGGCATAGTGTTTAGAAGAAGGAAAACTGAATCTAACCTTGTTTAAACACCCACGTAAGAAATTGAACTTGTGTCATATATTTCACGTGCCGAGTTGCTTGGTAAATGTATACATATTGTTTTGAATTGTTCGTACTTTTTATCTTGATTATACGATTAGCTTAAATCCCACTGTAATTCTCCAGTGTTACCATTAATTTTAAAACCTACAGCCCACTTCCTTACAATAATGATAGGCTATGCCTATACATTATATAACAATTATACCAGAATTAGTCAACAAGAAAAAAATAAACCCGTCAAGTGTTAACGAGATCAGAATATAATTTACTTATTGATAAAAACCTGCGGTGGGTTACTTTTTATCAGCTTCCAACCGCTAAAAAATTTTTAATTTGGGCGGGTAGGGATTAAAATATTTACATTTACGTATCGAAAGCTTTTCTGAAGGTACGGCTTAGTGTTTTAGGGCAGGAGTCTATGGCGTATTTATGCACCTTTTTTTTTCTTTACACATTAAACATGTAATTTATTTTTAATCCATTTTATACTAGGCACTGCAAAAATGGCAAATCCTATTTTACAAAACACATCTACCCACCGCCACTCGATTGAATAAAAATTAACAAAAATCTAGTAATTATCCGATTTGAGAAAGGAAAATATTACAAATACAAAACAGTAAAGAATGAAAGTGAAAGAAAGAAAGGAGAGTAAAAAAAAAGAAGAAAGAAAGGAAGTGAAAAGAAAGAAAAGAAAGAAAGAAAGAAAAAAAGAAAGAAAGGAGAGAAAAGAAAGACAGAAAGGGGAAAAAAAGAAAGAAAGAAAAGGAAAAAAAGAAGAAAGAAAAAAGAAAGGGAACAAAAAGAAAAAAGGAAGGAGAGTGAAAAAAGAAAGAAAGAAGAGAGGAGTGAACAAAGAAAGAAAAAAAAGAGATCAAAGAAAGAAAAAAGAAAGTGAAGAAAGAAAAAGAAAAAACTGAGAGGAATAGAAAAGAAAGGAAGCGAGAATGTAGATTTAGGAACGATTGTTGTCACTTGATCTCATGAGTTTTGTTTCTGAATTTTCTATAAGAAAAATATGCATCATAATATATTGATGCTGATTAGAGAATTATAGATTATGTCCCGGTTAGGAAAATAACAAGAGAAAGCTCACTCCAACAATAAGAGCAATAACAGGCCCAATGATGGCGATAACAAGCGTTTTTAGAGGGAAACTACAAGATGACAAACATGTTTATTTTGCTTCGTTCTTCCATTCCGTTCATTTGCCGATGTGAAAATGTCCGATCATGCCATCCATTCTCTAAAATTTGCGTTTGGTCGATTTTACAGACCCCAACCGACACTCGGTTTCTCGATAGCCGGCTAATGGATCAGTTCAAGATATCTTATTATAATGGAGATTGTGTGTTTTTCTGTCTGTAACCGAAACTATATTACTACTCGTCACAATTCCCTTAGTTATTTACGTCACATTCTCCAGGATTCTATTTCTATTTAAACCTCAATTAATAATAAAACTGTTTGACATGATCAATACTGTTGGCCTCACCTAAATACTAATAACATGCAATTGTATTTATATATACAACAAAATACCAGTTTTCAGTGTAAACGTAAAGCTAATTTGCATATTGATATTAAAAAAACTGATTTTAATAAATATGTGCTTAGTATTATTGATTTCTAATTGTTTGGTTTTATCTTAATGGATATGAGTAAAAATCTCTTCAATAAATCCTAAAAGAAATTCATTAACTAGAAGAAATAACTGTAATTTTATTCTTTACTTCCTATTTTAACTAAATAGTTAAATTAGGAAAAATTAGCATTGAAAAACGGAAGTGATGAAAGAGCAAGTTTCAGTTGTTCTATTTTCCGATTATACCCCCTCCGTTTCAAATCTTTTTATCTGAATTCTTCTTCAGTTTCATTAGCCTTTCTGATTTAATCTAATATTTTATTACATTTAAACTTAAATACTGGCACCCGGAGGGTGCATATATTTGCTAGTATAACTAATGTTTAAGACATCTGCTGTTCTGCTTTCTATCGTTAATGAGACAAAAGTTGGTCAGTCTCTCGCTGAATTTCTCAGACATTGTTAGATTGATAACATGGAGATAACAGAAGAAAATAAGAATGATGTGCACCTAGTTAGATCTGACTACTCGTTGAATCAATGCGCAAATGAAGCATTTCTTTTAATGCGGGTCTATATGTTTATATACACTAGCAAATATATGCTCCCTCCGGGTGCAAGTATTTAAGTTTTAATGTAATAAAATATTACATTTTAATTAGAAAGCAAATGAAACTAAATAAGAATGCAGATAAAAAGATTTGAAACAGACGGAGTATAATAAAAAATAGAACAACTGAAACTTACTCTTCCATCACTCTTGTCTTTCATTGTTATTTTTTTCTAATTTAAGTATTTAGTTAAAAGAGGAAGTAAATAATAAAAGACAGTTATTTTATCTTGTTAATGGATTTCATTTAAGATTTATTGAAGAGATGTTTGCTTATATTCATTAAAATAAAACCAAACAGTTAGAAATCAATAATACTAAGCACATATTTATTAAAATCACATTTTTAATATCAATATGCAAATTAGCCTTTCCGTTCACACTGAAAACCACTATTTTGCTGTATATATAAATATAATTGCATGTTGTTAGTATGTAGACGTGGTTAACAGTATTAATAATGTAAAATAATTTTATTAATTATTGAGGTTTAAATAAAAATAAAATCATAGAGAATGTGATGTCAATAACTAAGGGAATTGTGACTTGTGAATAGTAATATAGTTTCGGTTACAGAGAGAAAAACACACAATCTCCATTATAATAAGATATTCAAAAATTGAATTTGGTTCATACCCTGGAATTAGAATACATAGACTGTATCCCTTGCACTGAACACTCCAAAATGGGTGCCCTGGGTGTGACTAAACTGCATCTGTTTGTGTGACTTCAGTTGCGGAGATCTGGAGTAGAGTAGAATACTCCTTTATTTTCATTACTCCCAGATCCACTTTAATCCGAAGTGATAATATATGTTAATGTCCCATCCATGGGTCAAATATATATGTTTAAAATTATTCGCATTCGATAGGACCGTGTGCAAAGTAACCAAACCAAACAACAGCAAAAAATACAACCCATAATTGGTTCACTAAAAATGTTAATATGAACGTACAATGAACGAGATTCCCTAACTTCTAAGCATAAAATAACTCTATACTGTTTGGTATGCAGTTAAAATCAAGCAATTGATAAACAAAATCAGTTTATATGGGGAATGAATACCTGAGTTATGAACCCAGACTGGACTGTAAATGTCTCTATTCCCAAGGTTACAGAATATTAACGATACTGCGCTAACAAAATTCTCTTTCGGATATGCTGTTTTAGCTGTATTTTCTTTGTCGTCACTGTCAATAGATATAGTAGCTACATTCTCCAAATACCATGGCGAAGAATTATATACGGTTTAAGTAATGCATTTGAATCCTTTTTAGTCCTGTATATTATATATTTTCGTAATATATTAATGAACCCCACCGCACGAGTAGGATGTGACACAAGGTCAATTTCTTAAAACTAACAGGTTTGAATTCAGTGCTTTTCCCCCTCGACTGGTTACCTGGCCAAATTTAAATAGCACATTCGCTCTACTATTTACCCATAGCTGGAGTGATAGTAATTGAATACAGTCGATACGGGATAACGGGATATTATTAGTAATCATCCTGTTTTTCTTTTCTAACTGCATTTTTAAATACTTATCTCGTGTCTAAATATTCAAGGATAGATTCTTTGACTCTGTAGATATTGGAAAAACAGAAACATGTTAATATGTATTCAGAAATTTGACAGTGATAACATGAAACGGTGTTAAAAAGTCTGGAAAAGTGACTCGTGGAACTGGAAGTTTTGAGACCATCCAGATAACAACATATAAAAAAAACAGCAGTACGTTTGTCTTACTTGATGCTTTTGTGATGGAGGACAAGTGGTGTACAGCCACTTTTGGTGTGGTGCTGCTTCAACGATTTTAAAATCGGCAGCATCATAATTGTGCAGTTCCCATTTAGCAATAACGTGGCAACAGCTTAGCAGAATTCTCGCTTTTGCTTAACATATATATATATATATATATATATATATATATATTACAGGTTGAAAAAGATTTTACGGAATACATAGATTATATATAGTGCAAAAAAGAAAGCAATCTGAAAAAATATCGCCCCAGGTTTAGCTGTCGTCATCGTCAATTAATGAAATTTCATTTTTCTCCACATGGATGAAAAGGGAAGTAACTGGTGCGCCTCAAGGATTATTTGAATTTCGCAACGCTCTGAAAACGGGGAAAATTTGTTGAGGGACAGCACTTCTCGTAGCAATTTCATTTAACACTAATTTATTTCTTATTTTCCCTGGTTTTATTAAGTCGAGTTTTTTTTCCTTCCTTAACGCGAGCAAATAACTGCATATAGATGCGCATCAATCGTTTGACAACATTTGGCAATGTAAGCAAAAATGTGCTAATCTCTAAGGAGAGAGGAAGTAACAAATAACATCATAGGAAATTGGAGACAGAAAATGGATCCTATGAAGTTCCATAATCCTTAAGGAATTCAATCAACATGAAAGCATTGCTGACATATATATATATATATATATATATAAGCACTAAAATATCTATTAGGTAAAGTATACGTGTTAAAAACATGTTTTCGCATTAAAATCGTATTTCTTATCTCATATATATAAATATAAAGTGGTCGCGTCTGCTTTGATTGATGTGTCGACTTATAACTCATAAAATAGATGTCAATGAACATTAACATCGCATATGGACTTTTATATTTTTATAATGGGACAATTACAAAGCTAATTTGTTTTTTTGCTAATTAAATAATATAATTCAATAATCAAAACATAATTTGATTTGTGGAATTCTTCAAAGTTTTTTTTTATAATTAAGTACAAAAACTTGTCTTAAGGTTACATATTTCAAATAATAAATGGAATAAAAAGGTATATATATATATATATATATATATATATATATATATATATATATATATATATATAAAGATTGAACACACATGTAATCGGCTGCAATTAATCGGTATCTCGAATAATTCAGTGGATTTAACCCTGAAGATCTATATGGTGAAACTCGAGTAGGTTTATATTGTATCCATTTCTTATATATATATATATATATATATATATATATATATATATATATATAAAAAGAAAAGAAAAAAACAGTTCCATAAGTACATGAATTCCATAATACGCGAATTCTTCCTGAAACTTCTCCCTTCCCCCTTTCTCGCTCGCTGTTGTTGGGATAATTATTTTAGCCCGGTAATTGAACGGTACTTCTGTTTATATATATATATATATATATATATATATATATATATACTATTTTGAATGGGAAAAATAAAATAAAAAAAAGAACAGTTCCATAAGTACATGAATTACATAATACGCGAATTCTTCGCTTTTTATGATTAAAATTTGTTTCTCTAACTCCTCACTGCCTTTCTCCCTCGCTGTTGTTGGTATAATCATTTTTGCCCGGTAATTGAACGGGTACTTGTGTATATATATATATATATATATATATATATATATATATATATATATATATCTAGTAGAAGTACCAGATCCACGAGCAGAATAAAATGAAGGAAAATACTACAGTAGATGCTAGTACACTACCCAATTACTTTTTTTTCATTATAAATGTTTACTTTCTGTTGTTATTGACTTCCGTGTTACTTATGACCGGCCATGTTTTTCCTCATCATCAATTTGCTATTCTATTAATTCATATTATCCTACAGGGACACAACTCGAAATAGATGGGACCAAAACAATTGCTCTAAAGAGGAGAGCCAGTGAAGTAAGCCTCTGTTTGCGATCTACTGAAGCAAAAATACCAGTAATGAAAACGCTGCAATCTAGGGTAGTAAATCAATGACGACGTGGCCGCTCTATTTGATACAAACCATAACTATTGGTTT